>JAJJMB010013400.1:231369-347022 GCA_023531105.1 Papaver atlanticum | reverse complement strand
ACCGAAGTTAGTTTGTAGTAGGCTAGTGTATGTAGCGTCTTAATACAGTGTATGTTCAATCTGGACTAGGTTCCAGGGTTTTTATGCATTTGTGGTTTCCTCGTTAACAAAATTCTGGTGTCTGTGTTATTTCTTTTCCGCATTATATTTTGTTATATAATTGAAATATCACAGGTTGTGCATTAAGATCAATCGATTAGAATATCCAACCTTTGGTTGTGGATTTAAATTGATTGACACTTGAACATTGGTCTTTGGTACCGTTCAAGTTGTTTCACATAATAATCAGGCTCGCAGATTTCTATCTATTTGATTTGCTGGTTACATTGTGAACCAGAGATATTAAACTCTTTGATATACTTTACTCTAGATTGAGTCTGACTGTCTAGTTGATTCTCTAGAAAGTATATTGGAGTAAGTCCTTTCAGATTGCCAAACGAATTGTTGGGTGTGGTTGTTAGACCCCCGCTTTTTCAAGTAATGCTATTTAACTTCCTGTAATCTACACAAAATCTCCAAGAACCATCTTTATTTTTCACTAAGAGAATTGGAGATGCAAATGGGCTGTGGCTATGTTGAGTGACACCAGAAGATAACATATCCTTAACAAGTTGTTCAACTACTGCTTTTTGTATGTATGGGCACCTATAAGGTCTCTGATTGGGAGGTTGAGAATATGGTTTTAAAGGGATTGAGTGGTCCAAATTTATATGAGGTGGTAATGAAGTTGGCTCAGCAAAGATGTCTTGATATTCCTCCAAAAGTGGTAGCAATGGTGTAGGAACTGGAGGAGGTACAGAGGAGGTGGTGATAGAGAATAAGTGGCCAAGAAAGCCTTGAGCATTTTTTGTGAAATTTTTTTTGACAGCTGAACTACTCATCATGAGTAAGGAAGGTTTAGTATTAGTGCCAGTCAAAGTGATTTGGTGGCCATTGTGCATAAAAGAGATACTAAGTTTAGAATGGATGAATACAACATCACCTAGTTTTCTGAGCCAATTAGCTCCAAGGACCATATCACAGCCTCCAAGTGGAAGTATCCTGATATCTTCAGTGAACTTATGGTCTTGCATACTCCAAGAAAGCTTTGAGCAAGTGCTATTGCTGACAGTTTTCTCACTATTTGCTACTGTAACTAACATGTGAGGAGTGGACTCTATATTGCATTTGAGTTTAGCAGCTAATGCAGAATCAATGAAGTTTGTAGTGCTCCCAATGTCAATAAGAATGGAAATAAAGTGTTTCTTTAAGAATCCAGGTATTCTAATTGTATCCCCTGTAATGTTACCAGTGAGAGCATGCAATGAGATCTCCATATCAGAGTCAACAGGTGAATCAACAGCTTCCTCAAAAATTTCTTCTTTTGTGTCATTGTCTTGAGTATCTGTATGCTCTGCTTGGACCATAAATAATTGTTGACTGCCTTTGCAGATGTGTCTACTGGTATAAACTTCATCACAGTTGTAACAGAGACCTTTGTCTCTTCTTTGACGCATTTGTTCTTGTGTGAATCTTCTAATAATAGGTGTTGAAGATTGTGGTTTAAGATGAGTGGGTGATGAAGATTTGGGAGTTGTAGGAGCTGACTTAGAAGTAGAAGAAGAGGTAATGATAGGTTTTGGGGAGAAATTATAAAGAGAGAAAGGTCTAGTGGTTGTGAAGGTATTGGGTGTTTGTTTAGTTGACTTATATAGTAGCTGACACTTTTGCTCTTCCATTTTGGCCAAGGAAAATGCTTGGCTAAGTGTACCAGGGTTGAACATATGCACAGAATTACAGATTTCTTCCTTGAGGCCACTGATGAAACTCATGATAAAGTACTTTTCATCTAAGAAAGGATTGTAAGCAAGCATTAAGGATTTAAGAGACTCAAGAAACTCATAATATTCCTATATAGAGTTTAATTGCATCAACTTATTAAAAGAACCAACAAAATTTTCATCTACCGGAATTTCAAATCGAGCGCAAATACCCTGAGCAAATTCGTACCAAGACATACGAGGGCGACCAACTTGAAAATTTAACAACCACTTATCTTCCTTACCATCAAGATAGATAGTAGCTATATCAACCTTTCTATGTTCATCAATGTTGTGAAGTAAAAAGTACCTGTCAGATTTTTGGATCCAACCACGAGGGTTTTCGCCATCAAATCTGGGAAGATCTAGTTTTGGAATTCGATTAAAGGTTGGGTTTGGCTGATTTGGAGGAAAAGAGCCAAAATTAGGAGGATTACCAGGTTGGACCACCAGAATGGCCGCCTAAGTCAGGAGCAGCGGGTTGCCGGTTTGGAGATCCCGATTTAAGAAACAATTCCATCTTCTCTGTAAGACCTTTAACAGCATCTGAAGTTTCCTTGCAAAGCGTGGAAGTCTCTTTAATTTCTTTCTCAACACTCTTGAGACGGTCATCTGTATGTTGTCGATCTTTAGTGAAGAGGTCGTGAAGATCCTTCACAGATTTTGGATTGGAACCAACCATTGTAGAAAAAAATATTAGATGGCTCTGATGCCAATTGTACTATGCTTAGTACAAATGGATCAAATTACCAGATTCATAACTCTGTTTCTTAAGGAATGCATCCTCTGAACTATACTCTTCTTATTCATTAATGAACTTAGCAAATGTTCTTACACACTAAATAGCAAAACAAATGATTAAACCCTACATCCAACGGATAAGCAGCGAACATGTGCCACTATCCGAATGGCTTACTACTAACCAATTATGGTAAGAGTTATAACTACACCCACACAAGGACTAGAGGAATCCAGGCGCCCACAAAGACTCAGATGGACCATGACATACTACTACCTTGATTGAAAGGAAAATAGTACCAACAAGCCAAGTGGTCCATGTATGCAGTAGCTGATGAGTATCAAATATTGCATATTTCTACATCCTTTTATTGGCATTTAACTCATCTTTTGTGCTCTAACTCTCCATTTTATCCCATATTCTGTATTTTCATTGTTTTCAAGAATAAATACTTTTACTAATTAATCTTGTATTTTTAGGTACTAAATAAAGCTTGGATGTTTTAAGAAGCAAAAAGAGCATAAAAATGATGGCCAGTGACAATGGAAAAGAGACACCAAGCTCCCGCTAGAAGGCAGTGAAGCGCGAAGGAACATCACGCAAAGAGCAGCCGCAATCCGCTTGCGAACCATTGGCAATCCGTTTGCAAGAGCTATGCCAACAGTGGGCTTGGTAGAGAACCCAAACTCCAAATCCATATCCAGATCCGGTGTATCGAATCTACTACACCATTCCAACATCCAACAACTCATCCTTCAGGACATCAATATCTGAAGTAGCCGCCCAACACCGTAACACCTTCTATTCCTTCTCCTAGTAGAACAGAAAAGAAAAGAAAAGAAATCACCATTTCTTTCTTCTCTATTTACTCCTCCTGTATTCAACCACCATCAACCATTACTTCACCGTCCCATCTCTCTGAGCACAGCTTCGCCATCATTAACACCACCATTAACTCCTAATCCTCTTTCTCTCTCAAACCCTATCATCTTATCAAGAACAGTAAACCTAGAAGCTAGGTTTGAGAGAGATATAATTAGGTTATCTTCACCAACAGCTGGAAGAGTAGGTTTGCAGAGATAAATTGAAGAGGGAAAACGCGTTTTGGTGAGTGGGTTTTCAATTAATTATCGAATTGAAGGGGAATTTAGAAAAATTGTGTATAAATAGGGCCTTCTTCTCTGTAACAAGGCATCCTAATTTAGCTGGATCAATTGCTTAGTTTAAAACCATTGTTTAATCATCTTCATCATGTTGTAATTCCATTTGCTAGGGTTTAGATGAAGCCCTAAATTTTGTCTATGTTATTCATACTATATGTGTTGCTCTTGAATGCTTAAACTGTTTTAGGATAGATTTAATCTTAGTGCTTCGATACTTTGCTCTCACAGTGTATGTCAGGCATCCATTATAGTTAGAATAAAACTGTGTTGATTGTGCTGCAGCTCATGCTTGATAGACTATTGTTAATCCCTTGACTAGTTGTGCTTAATTAGACAGTTAGTGCTCCGGATTAATACCTTAGTTGCGATTGAACTATCCATTGGTGAAACACCTTAGATATAGGGCAGACTTGAATCTTCACCCTTATCTTTTACAAGGACAAGAGTAGTATAATTAGTTGAATACATAGTGTGGGTTAGTGGTGGATTTGACAATCCTAGTACCTTCATTTTCAGTGTTAGCATCTTTGTTATTGCATCTTTATTATTTCATCTTTATTTTGTTGTTATAATCTTCACCAACATCTTGTCGTATCGACACAACAAAACCCCTTTTTGTCACTTATCATTGAATCAGTATAGGAAGACTTTAGACTCAACTTAACATCGCCCTAGTCTCTGTGGGATCGACCTGTATTTGCTATGTCTATAATAGACGATGTGCACTTGCAGTTAGACATAGTCGTAGGCTTGTTTACAGACCTACCAAGTTTTTAGCGCCGCTGCCGGGGACTCGGTAGCGGTGTAGCTGAAGTTTCTATCCTTACCTCGCTGATTTTTAGCTTAATCCTGTATATATAGTTGTTTCGATTTTAGTCATTGGTATAACTTAGGTTTTAAATTAATCTGTAATTAATCACATCTTGTAGCTATTTGTCAGTTTGCATCTAATCATAGTGGAATCTGGAAGTAAAAACCAGTTTGAGTCTGTTGCATTATGTAGTTTTAGTCTGCATCTTGGTGTTAGCATTTGCTGTAGTTTTTAGTTCTAGTCATTCCATCGTTATTCACATAGTTGCATCGAGTTAAATTTCTTTCAGTATTTCTGTCATAGTCGCACACATCATTGTTTTGAATTGTTTCTGTAGATCGAGTCTAGTTTCAGTCAGTTTTATTTATAGCTTGTAATATCCTGTAACTCAGTCTGCATACTTTTAGTCCTTTTGTTAGTTAGTTTACTTTGCATCATCACCCTGTAATATATCAAGCATTCCTGCATATAGCATTCTCTTTTCTTCTCTGTTTCTCTTTTGATCTTTGTCTATAATTGCATGTTGAATCAACCCCAGTCAGTCCAAATAAGCATAATGGCTGCTCATTTTTCCCTGTAATGTATTCTGGAATAGATCATAAGTGTATCCTTATAGTTGAATTTTGAGAAAATCAGTGGGGTAAGTCAAAATCATTGCCATACTGTTATTTCCTTTCAGCTGTTTGTAATCATATCGATATTCCTTGTCTTTGTTTGAGGATTGCATACTTCTGAGTACTGACCAGTTCAGTTGAGTCGCTAGGTGCCTGCAAAACTGAAGCATAAGCTAAGGAAAAGCAGAAAAAGGGAAGCATCACATGATGTGTTTTCAACTTTGTTGTAGTAGTGGTAAATAGGATTCGAACTCTAAGACTTATGAAGATTCGAGTTTTTAAATTTAATAAAAATATACAATAATATTACAAATGGTGCAAGAGGTACTGGAACTAAGGATTCGGCCAATCTTCATAACATAAGGTTCAATTATTTATTCTCAACAATTTTTGCTCAAGAAATGTAAACATGGACTCTTATTCTTGCCAAGGTAGATTCTAAAAACATTAGTTATAAATCGTAAGCATGGGACATCAAACATCTAAGCAAGCATGACCCATCTAATAGAATAATAACTAATTAATCAAAATCATATTTCAATTAATATTAGTGCAAAAGTCATAAAAAAGAATTAAATAAATTTACCCATGTATGAAGTTCAGCCTCCTCCGTCGTCCCAGTGTTGGGGTTTAACTCATCATGTCGAAAACATACTCAAAATATGTATTCGTGGCTCAAAAGTGTTTACAAGAAGAGAAAATAATGAAATAGGAAATCTGCAACAGCACAGGTGCGTTACAGACCGACTGTTTCAACTCTCAACTGTTATGATGAAGATAATCGTTACAAATCTGAAGATAAATGTTGCAGAAAAGGATGAAGAAACTGTTACAATGAAGATAAATGTTGCAAACCAGTTGAAGAAACTGTTACAACCAGTTGAAAAAACCCTTACGACTGATGAAGAAACCGTCGATGTTTCCCTGTTCTTCACGAGCAGCAGCAGCAACAACAACAGAGTTCTGAAAACTCTTGATTCACGCCTCCTGAGCTCTCCTCTCGACCCCCCTTGTATGGTACTAAGGAAACCTATTTATACCCGAAAGATGCATCGAATCTCCTCCATAACTTCAAAAATTCTTCTCTTTATTATTTTTATTCTCACGGCAATAATTTCCTTTTTTAGTTTCTCCACGCGTTTGCAGCTGTATTTCTTTCCTTCTATACCTTCTTCACGCTCCATAATATCGATTAAGTCTTCCAAGCACGTGCAGTACACGTTTAAATTCCTCACAACTCGTGCAAGCTCATGTTTTTCCTCCAACTCCCTGTTTGGATTAAACCAAGTTATCCAGCCAAATTTGATCGAAACAAACACCCATACTAGCTTTGTTAGGACATAACACGTCTACCCACTAAGTTTCAGGGATTGAATCTCACTAAATCACGTCCAAACATCCGATCGAAATTCTGCCAGAGAAGAAATGGTTTTCCCGCCAAAATTTATTTTTTGAATTTGAGAAGAAGATGTCCTCCCCCTAATCCTGCATGGGTGTCCCTTTAGCACTTGTCTTATGGGGTGCAAATAGTATTTTTTGGGCATAGACAGTAATTTTTTCGGGGTTCCTCCCACACATTTTTTGGGTGCTTCCGGTGCATTTCTAGGGTGCCTTTAGTACTCTATCCTGGGGTGTAAAACACCACTTTTCGAGCCAATTTCGCCGCAAGAGCTTATTTCTCTAAAAATACCTACAAAGACATAAAATAACAAAATAAATACAAAATCGAACACTAACAATATATACAATTGAGATATATTAGACACAATAATGCGTCTATCAGCACACAATTGATTATAATTCCTAAACCCAGTTTTATACTGGCGGTATTATATTCTCAAACTCGAAGTCTGTCTTAAGTATTTGTCGTGACTGCTGAAATAATGCTCACTTGTGTTTGTCAACCCTGGTATCCACAAGCATGATTTTATGATGCCTGAGTGAAATGACTACTTGTTGACACTGTAAGCCTCATTGTTTAGCATTGAATCTCTGAACTTTTGATGCTCTGTCTTGAATGACATACCATGTTCGCCTGGTAAACTAGTTTCCTGCCTAACTATTGACAAACCTCTGCAAATATATTGAATTTGTGCATGAGTCTGTGATAATTGATTGAACTCTTTGCCTGCTGAAATCTTAACTTCACCATGTCAACATCTGCATGTATGCTCGCATAGTCCTTCTTCTCCTGACTTGTGCATTGCTGATTGCCAGATCAGTACAACATCTTAGTCCTGTATTAAATCTGTGTGCATAATTCATAGGACTAGCTTTTGATTCTCGCAAACATTGTTTTCCCTGTATTGCAATTTGCTTGTTTGTCTGGGTGTTATAACATGATAATATGAATGCTAGGCTATGATTGTGTCCTTTAGAGACCAAACCAATCGACTAGTTAGAATTAGCCAAGAGGATATTGTTGATATTCCCAGTTCTGAAGTAGACAGTCCCGACCAATCTGAGACAATGGGTGAAGAATTGAACCAGGACCGTAGTATCAAGGAATACATGTACCCAACTAGGGAAAGCCAACCCTCTTGCATCATTTTACCAGCTGATGTTGGCCAGTTTGAACTAAAAGCAAGCACAATTCATATGCTGCCTGTGTTTAGCGGGGTTGATGCTGAAAACCCTTACCACCATGTACGAGATTTTGAAGATATCTGTGGGACTCTGCGTTTTAACCAAATGATGGAAGAGTCCCTCAAACTGAGACTGTTTCCTTTCTCTTTAAAAGAAAAAGCCAAGTCCTAGCTGCATGCCCTACAACCACAGTCCATTAGAACATGTGATGATCTTATAAAAGAGTTTTTCAAAAAGTTTTTCCCTAACCATAAGACTGCAACAATTCGTCAAAGTCTAAATAGTTTTGTGTAATTAGAAGTTGGGACCTTAGCCAAATATCTGGAGAGATTTAATGAATTATTGCTCCAATGTCCTCACCATGGTTTTGAAAAAATGGAGACTTGTGCAAATTTTGTATGAAGGCCTAGATGTCAGAACTCGAACCACAGTTGAGTCAATGTGCAATGGTGCATTTATTGACAAAAGTGCTAATGAGGCTTGGACTTTCTTAATCGAAGTCGCTGAAAAGACTCAGCAGTGAGAGTCCATCCGTGAACCCAAAAAGAGCGCCCCTGTAGCTAATGTCCATAGAATTGAGTCCGACTTTGAAGAAAATGCAAAGGTTGCATCCTTGGCTAGGAGAGTAGAAGCGCTAGAGCTGCAGAAGAATGTGGAAACTACTGCCCCTACTCTTCGTGGCCAAATTAAAATGGTCACTTGTGATGCATGCCATAGTTCAGACCACCTAGTGGATAGTTGTCCAGACCTACAAGCATTTCATGAGTCTAGACTTGAACATGCCAATGCTTTGTATCATAAGCAAGAGAACAATCCTTATTCTAAGACCTACAACCCAGGGTGGAGGAATCACCCTAATTTCTCATGGTATAAAGGGCCCGTACAAGGGGGTATAAATAGTAATAACCAAGGATATTCATATCCTAGAAACCCCTAAGTACAAACACACACACATAGTACCCTGTAGAAAAAAGGCATAGCTTTGATGATAGTGTAAACCAAATGAATCAAAATCTGTTGTAATATCAAAAGTTAAATGACCAGAGGTTTGCAAGTTTAGAACTCAAATTGGGCTAGATCTGTGATGCACTAAACGAGAGAGAAAAGGGTAAACTCCCTAGTAAACCTCAACGAACTCAGAAAAGTGCATTTCATGCAAGTACTTCAACTTGTAATGAGAACTCACATGATCATGTGAATGCTGTCACTAATCTTCGTAGTGGTAAAGTTGTTGAAAATAATGTAGGTGTAACATAGTCAAATGAGTCTACGCCAGACTCACAATCGCACACAACACCACAGAAAACATCTAGTGTAGAAAAAGAATCTGAGCATGATAGTGACTCTGAGAATTTTACTGATGTTAATGTTCCTTTACCATCTTCTGTGCATGTTGCTCCATTCCCACAAAGATTGGTGCAGAGAAAAGGGGGTAGCCAATACAATGAGATATTGGAAATGTTTAAATGAGTAAATATAAACATCTCGTTTCTCGAAGCGATTAGGCAGATACCCACTTATGCTAAATTTTTGAAAGACCTATGCACACAAAAACGAAAACATCATGTGCACAAGCGTGTTATTCTCACTGAGAAAGTGAGTTCGATTATTCAAAGCAAAACCCCACCTAAGTTTAAGGACCCAGGTAGTCCAACTATCTCTTGCATTATAGGTGACCACACGGTCGATAGGGCTTTGCTTGACTTAGGTGCTAATGTGAACTTACTGCCATATTATGTATATTTTCAGTTAGGTTTTGGGGATCTGAAACCCACTCCTGCTAGCGGATAAATCTGTAAAAATCCCTCTTGGTATTTTTGAAGATGTGTTGATCAAGGTTGATAAATTTTATTTCCCTGTGGACTTCATCGTGTTAGATACTCAACCTGTGCAAAACCCAGACTGTCATATTCCTATCATTCTAGGACGTCCTTTTCTGGCGACGTCCAATGCTATCATAAATTGTCGTAATTGAGTGTTGAATTTATCGTTTGGTAACATGACTGTGGAACTGAATGTCTTTCCTGTCAGCCAACAACCCATAGATTGTGATGATAATGAATTGCATGAGAGTAACATGATTGAGATTCTGATTCAAGACTCATTGCCTGATATCTTGTCTATGGATCCTCTGCAAGCATGCTTAGATAACTTTGACTTATATCTCTTTGATTCTGAGTACATTAGTGAAGTGAACTCCTTGCTTGAATCTGTACCACCCATGGACATTACTAAATGGCAGACTGCAGTGGAACCACTTCCACTCTCTGATTCCAAATTTACCTCATCTCTTGTCGAACCGCCTAAGCTTGATTTGAAACCATTACCTGATACTTTGAAATATGCTTTCTTAGGTTCTTCTGATACTTTACCTGTGATTATTGCTTCATGTTTAGACACGATACAGGAAAGTGAACTTTTAGAAGTGCTTAAAGAACATAAAGAGGCCTTAGGTTGGACCATCTCAGACCTTAAGGGTATAAGTCCCACAATTTGCTTGCATCACATAAATCTTGAAGAAAATACTAAACCATCTAGGGAAATGCAAAGGAGACTTAAACCAAATATGAGAGATGTTGTTAAAGGTGTGATTCTGAAATTGCTTGATGCGGGTATCATATACCCTATTCCAGATAACCAGTGGGTCAGTCCCATTCAAGTTGTCCCCAAAAAGTCTGGCATTACTGTAGTTCAAAATGAAATGAATGAGCTAGTCCCCACTCGTGTGACCACAGGGTGGCGAGTTTGTATTGACTATAGGAAGTTGAACACAGTAACAAAGAAAGACCACATTCCTCTTCCCTTCATTGACCAAATGTTAGAAAGGTTGTCGAGACATAGTCACTATTGTTTTTTAGATGGTTATTCGGGTTATAACCAGATTCATATAGCACCCGAAGATAAACCAAATACCACATTTACCTGTCCTTATGGTACATTTGCTTATCGTCGCATGCCTTTTGGGTTGTGTAATGCACCAGCTAGTTTTCAACGTTGCATGATGAGCATCTTTTCTGATATGGTAGATAAGTTTCTTGAAATTTTCATGGATGGTTTTTCTGTCTTTGGGTCTTCTTTTGATGAATGTTTGCATCATCTTACTCTTGTGCTGATTCGATGTAAAGAAAAGAATTTGGTTTTGAATTGGGAAAAATGTCATTTCATGGTTAACTCAGGCATCGTTCTAGGTCATATTATCTCTGAAAAGGCATAGAAGTAGACAAAGCCAAAGTTGATCTCATTCAACACTTGCCTCAACCTCGCTCTGTGAGGGAGATAAGGTCATTCTTTGGCCATGCCGGTTTTTACCGGCGATTCATCAAAGACTTTAGTAAAATTTCAAGACCCTTGTGTAGTCTTCTTGCAAAAGATGTTGCATTTGTCTTTGATGACGCTTGTAAGGAAGCATGGGAGCAATTGAAATCTCTTCTCACATCTGCCCCTATAGTCATACCACCCGATTGGACCCTACCATTTGAAATTATGTGTGATGCGTCTGACTATGCTGTAGGAGCTGTTTTAGGACAGCGAGTAGACAAACTCCCTTATGTGATCTACTATGCTAGTAAAACACTTAATGATGCTCAACTAAATTATTCAACAACCGAGAAAGAATTACTAGTTGTTGTGCTTGCATTGGATAAGTTTCGATCTTATTTGATAGGGTCTAAAGTCATAATATATTCTGACCATGCTGCATTGAAATATCTTTTGTCTAAAAAAGATGCTAAAGCTCATCTAATTCGATGGATACTCTTGTTACAAGAGTTTAATCTCGAAATTCGAGATAAGAAAGGGTCTGAAAATGTTGTTGTTGATCACTTGTCTAGGTTGAATGTTGAGTCTGTTGATGAGTCTTTGCTTATTAGAGAATCATTCCCTGACGAACAATTGATGCTCATGTCTGAAATTCCTTGGTTTGTTGATATTGTTAACTACCTTGCTACTAGTAGAATTCCCTTGCATTGGTCTAAACAAGACCGTTCTAAATTCTTGTCTGAAGTAAAATACTTCTTTTGGGATGACCCATACATGTTTAAATACTGCCCTGACCAACTCATTAGGAGATGTGTCCCCAATTCTGAACAAAGAGATGTCATCTCTTTCTGTCATGACCATGCATGTGGAGGCCATTTTAGTGCCAAGAAAACTGCTGCAAAAATCTTGCTGAGTGGTTTCTATTGGCCAACATTGTTTAAAGATAGTCATGCTTTTTGTATTGCTTGTGACCGATGCCAGAAATTAGGAAGTATCTCAAGAAGAAACATGATGCCCTTGCAACCTATTTTGATTATTGAATTGTTTGATGTGTGGGGTATTGATTTCATGGGTCCCTTTCCTAATTCTGAAGGTAATTTTTACATTCTTGTTGATGTTGATTATGTCTCTAAGTGGGTAGAAGCCATTGCCTCCAAAACAAATGATCATAAAGTAGTTCTTTCTTTCCTAAAAGAAAACATTTTCTCTCGTTTTGGAACACCTGGATCCATAATCAGTGATGGTGGTACTCATTTTTGTAATAGACCTTTTGAATCACTTATGCGCAAGTATGGAATCACTCATAAGGTAGCAACACCATACCATCCTCAGACCAGTAGCCAAGTAGAAGTTTCTAATAGGGAAATTAAGCATATTCTTGAAAAGACTGTTAATCCTACTAGGAAAGATTGGTCTTTACGTTTAAATGATGCTTTGTGGGCCTATAGAACCGCATACAAAACTCCCATTAGCATGTCCCCTTACAGACTTATGTATGGTAAAGCTTGTCATCTACCTGTTGAGTTAGAACATCGTGCATATTGGGATGTTAAGAAGTTGAACTTTGATCTTGATGAGGTTGGTACCCATAGGAAACTTCAACTCAATGAGTTAGAAGAACTAAGAAATGATGCATATGATAGTGCCAAAATGTACAAACATAGAATAAAAGTGTTTCATGACAAGCACATTATGCGCAAGTCTTTCACACCTGGACAGAAAGTTTTGTTGTACAACACTCGTTTGCATCTTTTTCCAGGAAAGTTACATTCTCGATGGTCAGGTCCATTCTTGGTACGTACTGTTTCCCCCCATGGAGCTGTTGAAATCGAAAATACAGCAAACAAGAACGTCTTCAAGGTCAATGGTCAGAGATTGAAACCATTTATGGAGCGACTTCCAACAGAAGTTGAGACCACTGACTTGGAAGACCCCGTCTATAGGGACTAAACCGGTTCACTTGTGTATATACATATGGATTAGAAGTCCATTATATTTCCCTTTTCTTTCTTGCTGTATAGTTTTATGTATGCTAACCAACCTTTTTGTCTTATTACTCATGCAGTTTGCTTTCAAGCATTCATCTGTTTCTGGTTTAGCACCATCCTTTTTGTATATGGTAATCTCTTTCCTTTGAATCTTCTCTGCACTGTTCTCCTGGTATGTTGTTGTAATTCTGCTCATATTTTGAAACATTGAAGACAATGTTAGATTTAGGTTTGGGGGAGTATTTTGCATATAGAGTTTTTAGTCTTTTGCAATTAAAAAAAAAAAAAAAAAAAACTTTATAAATATTTGCATAAAACCTCCAACTTGTAGAGATTTTAGAGTCACTAGCATGCTTCTAGCTATGTTTACATAGAGAGTCTGACCGAAATAATTGAAATTGGAAGAACTAGAGAACACAATCGGGTTTCTTAGTTATTAGAGCGTTAAAGTTGGATTTAACCATGCCGGTGGGCAAATTAGGTGCAACAAAGATATTTGGTATTAGAGTTGTGATCACCCTTAGTGGAGACCACCTATTTTTACATCAAGCGAGGCACCGACCTTCAATTTTTGTGACTATCTAAAAAGTCCTTTTAGAGTGTGTCACCGTATGTAAATTACGGGTAGGAATGGTGAGCTACCAAACTTCGCACCACTTTCAGCACTATTTTTGATCTCTTGAGTGCTAATTCCGTCAATCATGGGGATGACGTCTAAAGATGAAAACTCCTTTTTGTATTTTGATTTGCAGTTAACACTACTCTCTCTCTCTCTCTCGACAACATCAACAGATCCATAGAAACACATCATCATCAATGAGCAAAGCAAAGTCAGATTCTATGAAGAAAGTTGAAATAGTTCGAGGTTTACATGCAACAATACAAGGAAGAGTAAAAATTCATATCCTAAATAAAGATTCAGTACAAAGAGCAGAATTCCTTATACAAGATTGAAGACTTATCTTACAAGAGTAAAGAAAATCAAATAAGATGAGAGTTATTGAAGTTCACAAAATCAAGACAATACAAGTTGTGAAAAATCAAGTGATAAAGTCCTTCCTCCACGGCTTTAGTAGTTTCATGTAATCATCTAATTTATTTATTTTATTTAAAAAAAAAAAAAAGGTTGTTTCTAGTTTTTGTATTTATTTAATAATGCCATGGTAAAGAAGAAGAATTTAAGAAGAAATTTCAAGCAACAAGGAAATTGAAGAAAAGAATTAGAAATTGTCAAGGTTCTATGAAGTTCAGAAGTTCATCATCAAGAGTTGAAGACCGAAGATTGAAGACGTTTCTATGGATGCTGTGAGAGTGGTGTTGATTGCCGATCGGATGTGAAGGTAAGTGAGTACTCTCATCCTTGCTAATGATTGATTTCCTTTCTTAGAGATCACCAGAAAAAAGATTCTTATTCCCACAAATTTTGTGGATTTTTCAGAAATTATTTCGGAAGGTTCTCCTTCCCACCATTCAACGTGTGCATGATTTCTCTCTTTATTCCTGTCTGCACACATGAGAGACTAAGAAAGCAGTCTTTTTGAGTGCAATTATTATAAAACCGTATTGGTGAGGAAGAAGTCGAGGCTTGTGATCACTCTCGAACCCGAATTATTCCATATGGTGTGGTTATTTCTCGCTCAACTCTTAAGGATGAGAATGCGTTCTTTGGTAGTTCTAACTTCTTATTACTAGCATGCAGAAACTCTATGTCCTCATAGCTCCTTGGATGCTTGGGACTCTGATACGCTCTGAAACTGGAGAAGGTTTTGTGGGTACACCTCTGGTAAACCCTCACGAGACTACCACTCGTCCACTAGGGACATCTAGGGGTTTAAAGGCTTATTGCATTCGCTAAATGCATTCGAGAGACCAGCAACAGTGGTATAGTTGAGATTTCTTAATTTCTGTTTCACTTGAGGACAAGTAAAATTCAGGTTTGGAGGGGTATTTGATGAGTGTCAAATATTGCATATTTCTACATCCTTTTATTGGCATTTAACTCATCTTTTGTGCTCTAACTCTCCATTTTATCCCATATTCTTGTATTTTCATTGTTTTCAAGAATAAATACTTTTACTAATTAATCTTGTATTTTTAGGTACTAAATAAAGCTTGGATGTTTTAAGAAGCAAAAAGAGCATAAAAATGATGGCCAGTGACAATGGAAAAGAGACACCAAGCTCCTGCTAGAAGGCAGTGAAGTGCGAAGGAATATCACGCATAGAGCAGCCGCAATCCGCTTGCGAACCATTGGCAATCCGCTTGCACGCATTCCGCAAGCCGTTTGTAAGAGCTACGCCAATAGTGGGCTTGGTAGAGAACCCAAACTCCAAATCCATATCCATATCCGGTGTATCAAATCTACTACACCATTCCAACATCCAACAGCTCATCCTTCAGGACATCAATATCTTAAGTAGCCGCCCAACACCGTAACACCTTCTATTCCTTCTCCTAGTAGACCAGAAAAGAAAAGAAACCACCATTTCTTTCTTCTCCATTTACTCCTCCTGTATTCAACCACCATCAACCATTACTTCACCGTCCCATCTCTCTGAGCACAGCTTCGCCATCATTAACACCACCATTAACTCCTAATCCTATTTCTCTCTCAAACCCTATCATCTTATCAAGAACAGTAAACCTAGAAGCTAGGTTTGAGAGAGATAGAATTAGGGTCATCTTCACCAACAGCTGGAAGAATAGGTTTGCAGAGATAAATTGAAGAGGGAAAACGCGTTTTGGTGAGTGGGTTTTCAATTAATTATCGAATTGAAGGTTAATTTTTAAAAAAAATTGTATAAATAGGGCCTTCTTCTCTGTAACAAGGCATCCTAATTTAGCTGGATCAATTTCTTAGTTTAAAACCATTGTTTAATCATCTTCATCATGTTGTAATTCCATTTGCTAGGGTTTAGATGAAGCTCTAACTTTTTGCTATGTTATTCATGCTATATGTGTTGCTCTTGAATGCTTAAACTGTTTTAGGATAGATTTAATCTTAGTGCTTCAATACTTTGCTCTCAAAGTGTATGTCAGGCATCCATTGTAGTTAGAATAAAACTGTGTTGATTATGCTGCAGCTCATGCTTGATAGACTATTGTTAATCCCTTGTCTAGTTGTGCTTAATTAGACAGTTAGTGCTCCGAATTAATACCTTAGTTGCGATTGAACTATCCATTGGTGAAATACCTTAGATATAGGGCAGACTTGAATCTTCACCCTTATCTGTTACAAGGACAAGAGTAGTATAATTAGTTGAATACATAGTGTGGATTAGTGGTGGATTTTCCAATCCTAGTACCTTCATTTTCAGTGTTAGCATCTTTGTTATTGCATCTTTAATTTGCTGTTATAATCTTCACCAACATCTTGTCGTATCGACACAACAAAACCCCTTTTTGTCACTTCTCATTGAATCAGTATAGGAAGACTTTAGACTCAACTCAACATCGCCCTAGTCTCTGTGGGATCGACCTGTATTTGCTCTGTCTACAATAGACGCTGTGCACTTGCAGTTAGACATAGTTGTAGGCTTGTTTACAGACTTACCAGTAGCTGCGTGTAGTAATACGCGATAAAGGTTTCCATCTTAGAATAACCATAAACTATTACCTTCTGCAGTGATTCAACAACAAAATATTATAACTAGTTAGTGATAGTGTTTGAAGTGTAACCAAATCGACGTCTTTGTTTTTGACGTAGACACCAACCAACAATTACATGATTCACAACAACACAAAGACAACTTACATGGTACACATGCCACAATTATTTGCGGTAGGACCTCATTTATCCCCAGGTATTCGTATTTTATTTTATTTTTCATAAATAAGAGGAAGATACCCTCAAAAACATTACATTACCGAATTTCTTACAATGATCGAGCTTGGATTTGACCAAGAGATATTTTCATTAAAGTAGTCAGAATTAAAGAAGCTAAGAAGATTTCCTAGATCCTCTCCTTTCCAAGTGTTTTGGGTGTTAGATGTTACAATACGCTGCATTATTAGCTTCCCACATTACATCAAATCTACTCGTCAAGATAAGTGCTGAAATTTTAAAGTTAATAAAACCTTGATTGTTGTTTTGGAAGTCACTGCTAATTGTATATCTGCGTTCTCTAGCTTGAACATACAATCCTTTAAGAAACATCAAAGTAGGCCGGGAGTCACTTTGGAAAGTTACTTCATGGCCACTACATTATGTTGCCCATTTGAAAGCTGTTTCTGCTCCTTCTCTTTCTAGTTCTTCTTTTGTATTGTAGTTACAGGTAACTCCCCTTGCTTCAATGGTGTAGGCTGTAAAATCAATAAGAGTTATGCCAATTCCGGAAGCACTTATTGGGTTCATCATAGTCAGAGCTATGTTCATTGTATAAGAGATATTAGCATCCATTATTTTGTTTCCCTTTGTAATAATATCTAGGCAGTCATCGTACATCGGATTGTAATACAATGTCTGAAGAATATTATAACCAGGTTTGTTAATATTCACTATACTATTTATATATTTAATTATATTATTAGCTGTAACTGCACTATTTTGTTTTTGTTTTCCGATGACCCAACTGCATCTGGTTTTCCATATATGCCAGGTTATTATGCTACAAAATTAAGCCCACTGCATCACATAGCCACTTCTATTAGTGTTAGTAAACCAGGAATTAAGCCATTCATGAAAGTTAGAATTAGATTCTACCACATAGTCTATACTAAAATTCAGATGCATCCAAAACCTATTTTACAAAATTACATGCCATAAACAAATGAGTAAGAGATTCCTCACCATTATTGCAGAGAGTGCAATTAGTGTTTATATGAGGAATAACTGCAGCCACTCTCATGCTATTGGGGAGAATGGCATGAGCAGCTTTCCAAATAAATGTCTTGATAGAAGGCGGAACTTTCAGATTCCATATCTTACTCCAATCTGCATTGTCAGTTCCATTTGAATTGATTTTATTTTACATAGACTTCACCGTAAAGTTACCTCTTGTGGTTAGGGCCCATGTAGCTGTATCCTCCACGTCATGGTCAGGAATGTTCATTTTTAAGATATGATTTATGGTGTTTTGTTCGAAACAAGCAGTCAGTTTGTTTATATCCCAAGTTTTGTCTTCAGTTATTAGATGACTTACATTTGTTATTCCCTGGGGTCCACTAACCGGTTTATTTATTGGTGGTTTCACTTCAGGTATCCAGTAGTTTGTCCAAACATTAACTTTTGTTCCTGTACCAATCTTCCACAAACAATTTCTCTGAACTTGTTCAATACCAGTTAAAATTCCCTTCCATACCCAGCTATCTCGCTGTTTTGGAATGGTTTTCATATGAAGAATATCCGTTTTCGGATAATACTTAGCTTTACAGATTTTTTCTAATAAGGACTATGGGTTTTCTTTCAACCTTCAGCCCATCTTAGCCAGCATAGCTAGGTTAAATTTTTCGATGTTCTGAAAACCCAAACCTCCCTCATCAATGGGCTTACATATGGATGGCCAGGCTTTTAAAACGACTCCTTTTTTCCTTGTTCATTTTTTTCCTTTTTCATTTTTTCCCCACCAATAGTTTCTTTGGAGTTTTGTTAAGGTTTTGCAAATTTCTTTTGGTATTCTAAAGCAATTCATTTGGTAAACACTCAATGAAGAAGTGACATTTTTTATCATTACAGATTTTCCAGCTGTGTTCAGATTTTTTCCATTCCAACTAACTAGCCTACTCTTCATTATTTCATCTAGGGGTTTAAAGCTTTTTATCTTAGACTTATTAGTAAAAAGAGGTGCTCCTAGGTATCTATCATCCAAAGGTATTTCTTTAACACCTAGGAATTTTTTTTACAACATTTCTTATGTTTTGGTTAGTTTTGGTACTAAAAAAGACTCCCGATTTACTTAGGTTTATTAGTTGACCAGAGGCTGCCCCAAAATCAGCGAAAAGCTTGACTAAATTGTTACTAGTTGTAATATTAGCATCACAAAATATTAAACAGTCATCATCAAACAATAGATGGCTCACACTTGGAGCATTTTTACATATTTTGATTCCTTTAATAAGTCCATTAGCTTCGGCATTTAAAATAGTTCTAGACAGGGCTTCTATACAAAACAGAAAAAGGTATGGGGAGATTGGATCCCCCGCCTTAATCCCCCTAGAAGGTTTAAAAAAGAAGAAGTGGGAGAGCCATTTAAAAGAACTGACGAAGAAGTAGTAGAAATACATTCATATACAAGGTTACACCAAAAATCAGAGAAGCCCATTTTTTTCATAATTTCCATTAGGAAATTCCATTCAACTCTATCGAAGGCTTTAGACATGTCGATTTTTAATCCCATAAGTCCGTTTTCTCCTTCTTTCCTTCTCATAGTGTGAATTAATTCATGAGCAATTGCGATATTATCTGAAATTTGTCTTCCTGGTATAAAAGCTGACTGAAAAGGTGATATTATTTTACTTAACAGTCCTTTCATTCTATTTGCCATAATTTTTGAAATAATCTTATATATTGTGTTTCCTAAAGCTATGGGTCTGAATTCTACCGGCGTTATGGGATTTATGGTTTTCGGAATAAGGGAAATGAAGGTAGCATTTATTTCTTTTAACATATGACCAGTACTGAAAAACGTTTGGATCATTCTAGTAAGATCTTGACCTATAATATCCCAATTCTGTTGAAAGAAAATGGGAGGAAATCCATCAGGTCCAGGACTTGTATTAGGTTCCATACTGAAAAGGGTTTTCCAAATTTCCATAGTAGTTGGGATTTCTTTAAGTAAGTCATTATCAGTTGCAGTTATACAGTCGGGGATTAAGTCAATCATATTTCTATCGATCCTTGGGTTAACTGTAGTAGCAATTTCTCTAAAATGTTTAGTAATACAATTAGCAATATTAAATCTATTATTTAGCCAGATTCCATTTTCATTTTTCAAAGTTTCTATTATGTTTCTCCTAAATCTTTGCTTACCTTTGCTATGAAAATATTTAATGTTCATGTCTCCTAATGCCAAGTTTTGGTCCCTACTTTAACACGTATCCGTATTGTTTTGCTGCTTTGATCAACACTGATGGAGAAAAATCTAGCGGAACAGAATGACACTTTACACTTTTACAGATAGTTGCCAATGCCGCATAAAGGTTGCCAAAGGTAACACGATTCAATCATTAAATTGTTTTAACTTAATTTAATCGTATGCGTTTTTTAATCAAGCATTATTGTTAAGTTTAATTTAATTTTCAAAGTTTGACACGTTAATTCATTCAAGCCTTGAATAAATACAAAAATTTAAATTGTCTAACACCTGTTATCTATGGGATTTGAACCAGATTATAGAAATCGACTGGGATATCGAGCATGATCAAGTTACGTTGAATGCATTTCGCAGTGCGTCATTGTGAGTGTTTCTATTTTTTCCATTTCGAATGCGTACGAGCAACAATGACTATAAGAGTATCTCCAATACAAAGGGTCAAGGTCATCCTATCTGAAGGTTTTATTTACACATTTTTATGTGTGGGTCATTACTAATGACAAAATAAGATAAATGTAAAACTTTTTACCTTAAGTTGATCTCCAACCCCGAAGGTATTATCAAACAAATTTTATTTGATGACGTGGCTTTAAGACCCAAGGTCATAGAAAAAGTCTTATTTAGACTTTCTCCATTACCCCCACTTAGTCATGTCATATGATCTTGACACTTGTATTGGAGATGGAAATTTGGTGCAAAAAGTCTTAAATCCTAAGTGTCATTCACTTTTAAGACCTTTACCCTTTGCATTGAAGATGCTCTAAAGGTGTATTTTATTTTTATTGGAGTTAAAACTTGTGCTTTCATACACATAATCAAAATTGGAAGACAGACATTAAAACTAAACAGCCAACAAATTCAGTCAATTACGCGGTTATAATGCAATTAACATGCTATGAAATTGTTAAGAATACGTATAAGTTAACCTCATCGTATGATGAAATGAAGATGCCAAAGATGCCAAGAGGGCGTATAGTTACCAATTTCATTTATATAAAAAAATCTAAACACCTTCAATCAAAGCTGGCGGCGGCGATTTTACAGATGACATTGGCAACTTTCTCGTACACGCATTCCTGGTGCTAGAAATGTCAAATGTACTGTGTTTTACGTCTCTTTGGCGCAAGTTTGTAGATCATTTACTAGATTGGCACACGTTTTTTTGTTGTTTTTTTTGTAAATAAACGATGTTCCGTCATCCTTATTATGAAATCGCCAGAAAATTCCTCAAGAATTCTTTGAATGAAGTAAATTTTGAATCATATTCCAGCCAATGTCACTAATACGTGGTAAAATCTTATATTTTTCAGCTTACCTGGCCAGCGCCCACCACTTAACTGTGAAAGATACGGAGGATACTAAAATCGCTGGTCCAGCCGGCCAACTCCTTTCGGGTGGCAATCTTAAAAGCAGTTGATAACTAGAATGACGTGGATCCCCGTGATATGATCCATTTTTGGATAGAATAACCCTCTTTCTTCAGATTATTAAGGTTCCAACATACATGGATCTTATGTGTCAGCTCCGTTAACGTTAGCTTTTCCACCAAAGTTTTTTTTTGTTTTTTTTGTTTTTTTTGATAAACAAGGAACCTTTTCATTAATGGGATTTCAAGGTTATAATGAGTTTAAGATCGAAAATAAGAGAATACAAAGTAACAAGAACATACCGTAAGAGTACAATACCGAGAAATCGGACAAGAGAAAGAGAAGGATTACCGGAGTAAGACAAATACAAGTATGAATAAGATCCGATTAAATCGGAAAAAGGATGGTTTTTCTCGGAATTAAATTCCAACCATTTAATTTGTTTTTCTTCTTTAGAAATAAATGCTCCAAAAGACCACCGATGAAGATTTCGTCGCTGGATAAGTAGGTGATGAAGATTCCGATGAAGAGTTCGTCGCCGGAGACAACAAAGATGGAGATTTCGTCGTTGGAGAGCATCACTATTGATCTTAGAATCCAACCCAATAACGCAAAATCGCCATTAAAGCGAAAATAAACCTCAAAAGAGTAGATAAAACCACCAAAACGGTGTAGATAAGTATAAAACATAATAAAAAAACTAAACTAACCTAGAAAGCAAGTAAAAATGAAGAAGGGTTGTTTTTGATGGTTTTGGACTAGATCTGAGCAGAGAAGGGTTGTTTTTGATGGTTTTGGTGGAGAATAAGGAGTGAGAGAGAGGAGAGAGAGATAGATTGCTAGCCTTTTTCCACCAAAGTTCTTCTGTCTTTTTCCATTCAACTGTCACACGTTCCTTTGAGGCAGGAAACAGGATATGTAGTACAACACAGTAACAACACTTTTTTTTTTTTTTTATAACCTGGCGAGATTGGGGTATACCCAGATTAATTGGGGTATACCCAATTTTAAAGGGACTCATTTGAAGGGCTAGGGGGTGTTAAAATGAGCAAAGTTACAAAATTACCCTTATGCATTAAAATTAAAATTAAAATTAAAACTAAACCTAATTCCTTTCATTTTATCTTCTCTCCTCTTCTTCTCCTCCACCATACCGGCTGAAACTAGTCTCCTTCACCAAAAACCGATTGAAAAATCGTCGATTAATTCTTCGGTTCGAAAATTTCATCGTCGATTAATCTTCAAACATGGAGCTGCCGAGGGCTAGTCGTATGAAACAAACAAATAGAAAACCTAATCAATATAACCCTGGAATTGCAATTTTAGTTCAACACAAACAGAGTAAAAAAACCGTCGAAGAAGAAGAAATCAACGCCGCTAAAACCGAAGAAATGGCGCGATTGAGAAAGTAAGGGCCTACTTAAACTCACTCCGGTACTTCAATTTTATGTTTGCATGTCAAATTAGGTCAGAAATATCAAATTTGTGAATCTGCAGTTATTTAGCCGGCAGGGTCTCTGATTGTCGACCCTGGTGACTTTTCATATGTAGGGTTAATCGGCAAGCTCTTAGGTTGAATATCATGCTGGATGTTAATATCTGTAACTGCTTTTTACAGGGTCGGCAAGGTATTCAACCTTAATACCTTGCCGGCGATATATGTTTTTTATAGTCATTGGGTTTTAATTTTTTACCCTTCCGGCGGTGTGTTTTGAAAAATGTTGGTGTTTCCTGATGCCTAAAGTCATAAGGTCGGCATGGTATTTGAGTACCACCCTGCCAACTGCAATTTCGTCGGCATTGTATGGGTTATAGACCCTGCAGACTAATTATGTGGAAAATCCTTGTATCTACTGTGTTCAGAGTTGTTATAAGCCGGCACGTTAGTTGAATGAGACCCTGCCGACTATTGTTTAGCCGGCATAAATTATAGTTATCGACCCTGCCGACTATTGTTTAGCGGGCGTAGTTTATAGTTGTCGACCCTACCGAGTGTCAACTATTGATATTTTTTTTTAATTGTTCTTGTTTAGGTTGCAAAAGGGAAAGAAGAAAAATGTTACTCCTCCTTCAAGACCTCCTCGTGTTGGTGACAAAATGTTGATTGCAACACATCTAGGGGCATTAGTTGAGCCGGGAATGCTCAAGATCCGTGAACGGAATGATTCTCAACCACCACCGGAACCCAGTGATTCAGATGAAACCCCAGATGAAGACCAATCAAATCCATTTGGTAGAAGAGGTAATGATCATGATGGTGTTGAAAGAACTCCGGCTACTGGAGGAGATGATGAGCATAATAATGATGATCAAGACATGCCACCTGTTGGAAGAGGTAAAGGTGATGGTGATAACAATGATGGAGATAAAGATAATGATAAACAGGGTGAAATTGTTGAAGAGGAAGAGGATAAAGAAGATGAAGAAGAAGAAAGTGGAGAAAAAACAGGTATTGATCAACAAACTCAAGCTGCAGCTGCAACCGGAAGACCGAAGCGGGTTATCACTAAACCAGTTGTTTCCCACATGCTTCCCCGTCACTTGGAGGTCACACTAAAACCAGGTCAGCCTCCACTAGGGACCCCAGAAGATGGTGGACATGTTCTTTTTGGATACAAAGACTCATGGGCACGTGAAATCCATGGTGCTATCGTAAGTAATCTCAATAAAAAAAAAAATTTAATTTAAGTGTATCTATCTATCTTAAATTTGCTTCAAGATTATGTATTTGTTTTAATTTTGTGTTTTTGGTACTTAGGATCACAAGCGTGCCATCCGTCTTTTGAGGCACCAAGCTTCAAGCACTATGATGACGTTATGGCCACTTGATAAGGAATGCGCTGAGGTGCAAGCGATTGTCAAGAACTCCGGGTTGTGGCCTGCGGTGGAGAGTTCGATTGTTGAGTATGACAAAGTTACCGTATCTGCATTCTATGAGAGGTTCTACGAAGAGACTGATACAATGTTATTCCCATTCGGTGAGATGGCGGTAACTCCCGATGATGCTCATCAAATTCTAGGCCTCGAGGTTGAGGGAAAAGCAATCAGTGATGGCTACGAAGATCGCATTTCTTGGGAGAAAATCTTCAAATTGACCAAGATCTTGTTCGGTTTGGATGAGAAGCAGTCCGAGTTTTTGTTTGTGAAAAAGGATGGTTATATAAGCAGGAAATTAAATCTGAAGATGTTAAGGGACACATACTCTGGGACCCAGAAAATCTTTGATGACGAAGGAAATGTGTCCATGGTGAAAATCAATGTTACTACGTCAGCTTATTTTCTATACATCTTGGGCAACTGTATCTTCCCTGACAGTTCTGAAAGCTTGGTCGACGACAAGTATCTTCAACTATTGCATCCCTCTCATGAGATGCATAAGTATTCTTGGGGTACCGAGGTGGTTGCCTTATTGAATGCAGAGTTGGCAAAGGGTTCAAGGGCACTGACTAAACAAGTTAACGGAAATCTTTGTCTCTTCCAGGTAATTCAATTGTCTAAATCATTTATATTTGCAAAATGCTTATAAGATAAGATTTTTACTAAACTTTGTGTTTGCGTAGGTTTGGGTATATGAGCACTGCCCTTCTTTGGTGAAAACAAACCCCCACATCAAAGTGAACACTAATTTTGCGAGTTACAAGCCAAGAGGACAACGATACAGTTTTACTGGTGCTCAGGATAATGATATATATGCCACAGCAGCTTATCAACATGCGAGTGGCCTTGGACAAAATGACTACGGATGAGGTAATATTTGATCCTTATCGAGATAATATAAATGAAGGTATAATCATAAGGAGAGATGATGTTGCATTCTACTACGGTCCCTTGTTTTACCCCCAAGGATTTTCAATGTACGATCCACATCGGGTAATGCGACAAGTGGGTTACGTCCAAGAAGAACCCCATCCCGGTGATCAGCCGTTCTTTAAAGTGGAGAGGGAATCGTGTAGCACATCCCAAAAAAGTATTGACGTCTGTTACGCCACACCACTAGAGATTTCTCATTGGACGAAAGAAGTGGCCATAAAATCGATACGAGTCTTTTGGACGAGGTGACCAAAGGTCATGAAACTCATGAAAATTACATGCAGTGGTACTTGGGTTTTGCTCGTCCTACTGTGGCTAGGGAAGAGACTATTGAACAACCGGCTCGTAAGAAAAAGATGCCACCGAAAGACCCAACAACAAGTCTTTAGAACTTTGTAAATATTTTAGACTTGCTCTTATTGTTTTGAGATTACATTATCGAATCATTCTATTAATTGTTTGTTGTTTAATTGAAAATAGAAGGAGCATTTGAAGACCCTTGTGAAGATAATGTGTTGCGCGAGAAAAATAGGAGAGCCTTTGTCGATTGAAGAGCAAACTAAGCACATTGACTATGCTAGCAATGTTGACAATGAAGATGCCACCGAAATGTTCCAGCAAGCTAATGCTGAACTAAATAGGGAAGCACAAGCCAAGAGGAATGCTGAACAAAAGAGGCCTCATACCCGTGGTGGTGGTGGTCTTGAAAATGCTAAACGGGGCCATGGTAGTGGTAGTGGTCGTGGTCGTGAATGAATGCATTTATAGTTTATTTCTTTATGTGGTAGACAAATGTTAAGGTTAATGGTTGGACAAATGTTTTTTTTAAGGTTTATGAGACATATGTTTTCTTATTTTGGACAAATGTTTGATTTCTAGTTGTTGAATGAATGGTTTGTTTAGCTATGTTAAGTTTCAATAATTCAGCCGGCAGGGTCTTGAGTGAATGTTTTTTTAAGTTACAGTGCCGACTAAACCAGGGACGGCAAGGTTGTGAACTGGCAGACTGCCGGCCCTGACAACAGAAATGGTGCAGTTACCAGGGTCGGCAAGGTAAGAAAATTAATACCTTATCGACGGTATAACAATCGGCATTCAAATGAATTATCGATCCTGCCGACTATATGCAGCAGAAAATGACCTTCTCCTGTGTTACAAAAATCATAAAGTCGGCAAGGTAAAAAAATTACGACCCTGCCGACTATGTATTAGTCGGAAGTGTATTAAACAAATACTTTGCCGACCGTGTGCAGCAGAAAATGACCTTCTCATGTGTTACAAAAATCATAAAGTCGGCGAGGTAAAAAAGTTACGACTCTGCCGACTATATGTTAGTCAGCATTGTATTAAACAAATACCTTGCCGACCATATGCAGCAGAATATGACGTTTCCTGTGTATGGAAATTGTTATAGTCGGCAGGGTAAGAAAAATAAGACTTTGCCGACGGTATGTTAGTCGGCATATTTGGGAAACAAAAACATTGCTGACAAGTTCAAAATTCAAATTTTTGCAAGTACAATTGCATTGATTGACTACCCTGACGGACAAATTTGGGCACCATCCTATACATACACTAGTTCTCTCTACAAAACAACACACACCTATTTGCATATACTCTCCAAAGCTTATATCATAATCTTATCTTTCTAATTCTGCCAATACCTCTACATACAACAATGGCATCATTTGATTCAAATGAAGATCTATCCATCACCAAAGCATGGTACGCCGAAACTCGAGTTAGAAATCAGTCCTCCGTAAGGGTAGATGCCGAAACCTTTTGGGCAAAGGTATACAACAAATATAGGAAAGAGCTTGGGAATCATAATGGAAGAAGTGTTCAACAAATTCATGATAGGCACCTAGTCATCGAAAATGCGATACTTGCTTTTTTAGCTATCCAAAAACGGATTTTGAACGCTAGCCACTTTAGCTTGTCCATTGAACAATTTGTAAGTATTTTGATCTTCATACTAAACACAACAAAGTAAGTTTGTGTCGTGATTTTATAGCACGAAGTCGCGAAAGTGCGCTACTTGGAGGAAAAGGGGGAAGCATTCGCATTTGATGCAAGCTATCACTCCATGGTATCCAAAATCCCGGAGTATGCCCCGGACTTCATTGAGGGTGGATCGGACTGGGATTCCTCCGACGAAGATTGAAGGTTTTAGAAGTTTTTGTGTAGGTTTTATGGGTAGATCTCTATGTAAACCCTCACGAGACTATAACTCGTCCACTAGGGTCGCCTAGGGGTTCAAAGGCTTGATGCACGTGCTAAGTGCATTCGTTATTCATACGACAAGGAGCTAGATTTTATGTTTCAATCAATGTAGTAACAAAAATTGCATGAATAAAGTGAATTACAACTTTCAAGAATTTGTTTTGTTTTGTTTTGTTTTGTTTTGTTTTGTTTTGTTTTGTTTTGGGTATAGCCAAATGTCGGCAAGGTAGTAACATTATTACCTTGCTGACTATACCATGGCCGGCAAGGTGAGAAATTAATTAGATGCCGACTGTGGGATAGCCGACAAGGTAAGAAATCAATAAGATGCCGACTAGTGAAGCATTAACACAGTCTCTTGTGTGTCAAATATAATACAGTCGGCATTGTTTTTTAGAAACAAGCATGCCGGCCAACCTTAGTCGGCATGGTCTTCATTCGTCGACCTTGCCGACTTTTCATACTTTCAGAACTGAAAGTGTCGATTTCTTCTTTAATTTTGAGTATGATTTCATACAACATCTTTGCAATCCCCTTTTTAGAAGTGTGCTTTCATTTCCGTTGCAAAAAATATTCTCAAAACAAAAAAAAATCATCAAAAATCTTCTCACACAAGTTCAATCAAAAACAAAATTTCATAACTTAAATTCGTAATTTGAGAAGTTTTAGTCTACTCAATTAATCAATCTAAACTCAATTAATTAAGCTAATCTGATTTTTAGTATTAATTAAATAAGGGTATATTAGCCATTTAGAAAATACATGGTTAAGGGGTGCCCTGTTTTACTTTAAAATGACCCAGGTTTTGTCTCATTAGGTATACCCCAATTAATCTGGGTATACCCCAATCTCGCCAGGTTTTTTAAGGCCTTCAAAAAGGCTAATGGTCCTCCTCAACAAAAGGCCTAAGCCAAATAGGAAGGGCAGACCAGTACATAGACGACTTTTTTTTTTCCCACTTAGCTAGAATTACAAGTTCTAGTTGAAAAGAGAAAATACAATCAATAAGAGAAGAAGCAAAAAGTTGAATGTATTTAAAGATTGCATCAGTTCTAGAAGTTCCATCAAACCTTCCAGCAGAAAATTGGGAAACCAAGTCTTGAGCATCACTTTCCACAATGATATGTGTAAGTTTTAATTCCACAACTTTCTTCAAAACATCCCAGATAGCTCTAGCTTCAGCCACTTCAACAGATTCCACATCAAAGACAATAGAAGCACAGAAAGAAGCCATACTGGAGAAGTCCCTCATCACATATCCTACACCATTATCCTTAGTAATGTCATCATAAGCTCCATCAGTGTTACATTTAATCCATCCAAAAGTTGGGGGCATCCAATGGTCACTATAGGAAATTGTATGGCAAGGAGGGTTTTGAACTCTAGTTTTCACAGTGAGAAGCATAGCCTTAGCCCTATGAATAACATCAACATGAGTCTCTTGAATATTTCTAAATACTAAATTGTTCCTACTAGACCATAAGGACCACAGGACAGCAAAAAACATGCATTGTCTATCAACTGGAATTCTAGTAATAAGGTCAATCAACCAGAAGTTCAACCAATCAATCATAAAATTGGAAGAGAAAGCAGAAGTGTTAGCACAGAAATAAGCCAGACTCCATACATGACTAGCAAATGGACACAGAACAAAAGCATGCATAATGGACTCACAGGGATCAGAGCATCTATTACAAGTGACAGTATACATATGAATCCTAGTTTGTAAAACAGTTTTGGCAGGAAAAAATTTATGGCATCTTTCCAAGTGAAAAGTTGAATACGGTGAGGAACATTAATTTTCCAAATGCACTTCCAAAGTTTATTACAAGGGGAGGGTCCAAACCCTCTAAGTCCCAAGTAAGCAGATTTAGAGGAAAATCTACCATTCTTTGAAAGATCCCAAGCCCTCCTATCAGCAGTGCACAACTGGCTTAAGGGAATATTAATGATCTTATGAACATAAGCATCATCAAAGTGGGTGTTTAACTTATTTAAATTCCAAGATCTAGTAGTATCATCAATAAAATATGAGACTTTAACACAAGGGTCAGGGGGACTAAGGGATTAGGGGTAGCTGATCCCAAAGTATGGATCCATTTGTCACACCAGGGATCAATAAACTCACCATATCCAACAATCCAAGAAACAAAAGGCTTAATCATCTCTTTTATGGTATGTAAACATCTCAAAGTCCAAGAGCAGTCACTAGAGCAAGCAGCATTATGGAAATCAGTCATAGGAAAGTATTTAGCTTTCAGCACAGTACCCAAGAGGCAGTCAGGATTCTCAATGATTTCCAAGCATTTCTATCTAGCATAGCCAAGTTATTAAGTTCAGCTTTCCTAAATCCTAAGCCACCTTCAGACTTAGGGGAGCACAAGGCATCCCATCACAGAAGATGAAGCTTTCTATCTTTAGGATCTAAAGTCTCTCCCCACCAGAATTGACATAGGTGGGAATCCATTTTCCTACAAAGGTACTTAGGGATAAGAAAAGCACCCATTTGATACAGAGGAATAGCCTGGCCAACATGTTTAACCAAAGTAGTTCCAGCAGCTTGAGATAAAAGTCTATGAAGCCAATAAATAATTCTAGCATCCACAGCCTGAAGAATACCCATAAGGGTCTGAATTTTAGAGGTCTGGAAAGCTATAAAGGTACCAAGATATTTTTCTCCTAGGTATCTATTATGGATATCCAGAATGTTAGACAAATGATTCATCAAAGGGGCAGGCAACTTTTTACTAAACCAAATACCAGATTTATCAAAGTTTATCTCTTGACCAGAAGCCAAGCAATACTTTTGAAGATACTCTTTAATAGTTCTAAAATCTTTTTCAATAGCTTTTGAAAACAAGAGGGAATAATAAGCAAACAAAAGATGTGTCATACAGGGGGCATTCTTACAAACTTTAATACCTTCTACTAAGCCTCTACTGGTAAGTCCATCAATATAAGCAGATAAGGCTTCAGAGCAGATAATGTAAATATAGAGAGATAAAGGATCTCCTTGTTTTAGGCCTCTTTCAGGTTTTATAAGGCCAGTAGGACTACCATTCAATAAAACAGAGTAAGAGACAGTAGAAAGGCATTGATGAATAACATTAATCCAATGTTCAGATAAACCCATTTTATATAGGACTTTGGAAAGAAAAGACCACTCTAGTTTATCATAAGCTTTGGACATATCTAGTTTAATAGAAGAAATACTTTTCTTTTCTTTTTTATGATGATTAACAACATAGACAGCCGCCTCATTGGCTAGAAGAATGTTGCCAGAGATGCTTCTTTTAGGGACAAAAACACTTTGGTTTTGAGAGATAATATTATCCATGAGAGGTTTAATTCTATTAGCCAGGGTTTTGGATAAAATTTTATAAATAAAATTACATAAGCCTATTGGTCTGTACTGAGAAACAAGCTCAGCCAAAGCGACCTTATGAATCAAAGCAATGTTAGTAGTGTTGAAAACTTTAGCTAGGTGACCAGTTCTAAAACATGTTTGGGTCATGTCTATAACAGCCTCCCCAACAATATCCCCGTGTTTTTCATAAAACAGGCCTGTGAAGCCATCAGGACCAGGAGCTTTTTTACCACCCATTTGGAACACAAACTTCTTGATTTCCTCAGCAGTAAGGGGAAGATTCAGATTAGAATTATCCTCAATAGAGAATTTGACAGAAAGATTTTCTAAAATTTCATCTTGATATTGCTGAGGATAAGAAGAGAAAAGAGTTTTAAATTAATCCAAAAAAGAAGTGCCTATACTCTCTCTATCAGTTAACACAATACCAAGAGAGTTTTTGATCCAGTTTATGGCATTTCTCTTTCTCCTGAAGAGGGTGACTCTAAGGAAATAGGGAGAATTTCTGTCTCCTTCCAAGAGCCAGACATCTCTGGATTTTTCCTTCCAATATATCTCCTCAAGGTTATACAGGTATTCCAGTCTGGCCCTTAGTCTAGAAGTAGAATAAGAGTCAGTAGGATTGGAAGTTTGAATATCTACCAGTTCCTCTTGAAAAGACGAGGGTACCCAAATATACCACAATCTTTTTATTTGATCACAACCTATTCAATCTCTACCGTGTATAAACCTCTTGGAGCAACAATCACTCAAGGAATATTTCAACACGGTGTCCACTTGAAATAGGGTTAGTCCGGACTGGCCTAACAAAGTGAGAATATCAAAGTCAAGTGGAGAAATCCAATATACTTTGTGTGATCGTCTATGGATATGAAATCAAGACAATACTACAACAAAGTGTTCACTTGATAATAGTACGGTATAACCGAAATCTTATAAAATAAATATCAAGTGCCTAGTTAACGTACAAGTGTATTTACTTTAATTATAATATAAAAACAATTATAATGCGGAAATAAAGTAAAGCACACACCAGAATTTTGTTAATGAGGAAAACTACAATCTTGTAGAAAAACCCCGGGAACTAGTCCAGTTTTGAATACTCTCAGGATTAAGCCGCTATACAAAATCTAAACCAACTTCGTATAGTTGAGACCAAGCAATTAAACCTATAGTTAACCTAGTTCTGTCGGTATCCCTGCGCCTCCAACTTGAAATAAGTCACGCACTTGGAACAATTCCTTTGGTTCGTATTCCAAATAGTAAAGGAACAACAAATCTGTTCGGTAACAACTCTTTTCAATCAATGTGATATGAGTTCGATAAAAGGCTCTTTCGTTTATCCCAATAAACTCCTTTGTCAGGTCCTTAGATCTATCCAATAACAACTACCAAAGTAATTGTCAAGATTTTGCAATCAAAACTTTGAATCACAAAGAATTGTATTGATGCCGATCTACTCAACTAATCAATCCAATCTATCACAAAGTTAAACCGATTATAGTTGGATCCTCTTTACCCGAAACAAGTATTGTGCACACCAAAGATTATGAACCCAAATCAGAAATCTTCTTCGTCTTCAAATCTTCTTAGATCTTCAATAAACACCTGCACACAATCAACTTGAAACTCTTGTGATCAATCACACATAGAATGGAGTCTGTTAACAATAGATTATCACAAGACGTCTTTAGATCTACGAACAGTCCAAAGATCCTCGTCGAAACTTCGATCTAGTTTGAGTGAATCTTATATCAGAAGAAGAAATTATCAAGCATAAACAAACTAGGTGTTATCAAAGTTCAACAAGCGTTAGTCAATCAAATCAATTGAAAACTAATAATAAACCGCAATTATCTAGTTTCCCACCAACGGTACTAATAGAGCTTCTCAATCCCAAAGAAGTCTTTAAACTGAGCGGTCGTAAGAGATTTCGCCTAATTAGGTTACTTTCCTCTCCGAATAGGCGGCTCCACCAGTAACAACACAACTAGGTAGTTTTGCTGGCTCTGAGGATTAGTTTGCTTGAAATGCAAACTTTGATATTTATAGACCAAGGAAGTTTGGACACCAAGGAATTTCCAAAACCGAAAATATTCTCAAGATATGCAATATATTTCCAAATTCGGTTTCCATAATTCCTGGAAATGCTTTGTCCAAATATTGACCGAAATCTCACTAGAAAATCTCCAATTAGTAAATGCACATTACTAATTTTTATTTTCCAAATATAAAATTAAAAACCTTAATTAAAAGATTCTCAATTTATTTTCGATCCAGGATTCTCCTTTAGCTATTAAGGAATATCTTTGAACAATAAAAGATAAGCGTTACTGCACATGTTCAAAGTATGTCGACATCTTTACTTTGTAAGTCCTTTTTCATACTTATAATCTTGGAACCAATTTGCCACACTTCCAAACAAGTTTAGAATTGGTTCATCTGACTTCGAAGAACTATATGATTGATTATCCTATCAAATCACCAAACATGGGTTTCACGGTTCTACCAAAACAAGTTTCGGTTCTACCTCCATGTGGGTACTAGAATTAGTCATGCTAGTTACCAAAACTTGGTTGACTAGGTACTAGGATCAGTTCCCACATATATATGGTATCTAACTTGTATTTGGTGCACATGTCCATAGGATCGGTTCCCAATAACTAAAAACGTGTTAAACATGTTCATAGGATCGGTTCCCAATAACTAGAAACTTGTTGCACCTCTTACAAGGATCGATTCCCCTTTTGTGATCGGTTGCACCTCTTACTAGGATCGGTTCCCCAATGACTAGAGTTGGTCATACCAATTAACAAATCGATCATACCATCTCAGGTGATTACTTAAGATTGGTTTCACTAATAAAAGTCATACCAATACAAAAGTCAGGCCTTGTGAATAGTTTTACCAAGAACATAAGCAAGTCATGAGCGGTTATACTAAATACACATATTGGTAATTCAAAAGATTTGCAATGAATAACAATACCAATAAGCCTAGCGATTTCCCTTTCGATTCACAAAAAAAGTTCATGAATTAACTTCCTTTAAACGAATGTAAAACATTGTTTCCTAGAAAGAAATCTTCACCTCATACCCATACATAATCACAATAGAATTCAAACGATTATGTCGATGTCTTATATACGAAGTTCAAAAGATAAGCGTTATACTTCATATTGTATTCCTTAATACTACGTCTAACTAGAGTATAATCATTCATAGCTTCGTAGTTATGTTTTCAATATGCACGACTTGAAAGATAGGTTAGGGAATGAAACAGTTTAAGTCAAATATTACTAACCTCAAGTGGAAGGATGATGTCGTCGTTGTAGCTCCTTACTTCTTCACATTCTTCAAGTCTTCACGTAATACTTGTAATGTCTCATATATACTTTCTAGCATATATAATCAAGCGACTCTTTAAATGAGTTTTGGTTCACTAAAATATGACAACCAAACTTGACATACCAACGCTTGGTTGGTTCAACCGAGCTATGCTCTTACAATCTCCCCCTTTGTCAATTTTAGTGACAAAACTCTTACATCATATGGATAAACAAATTACAAGAATTCATTACACATACGCTTGATTCCCAAATTCAACATCACAATAACCTGTATACATTCAATCTATAAATGCCGCTATTGACATTATAATAATAAAGCTAATACTCCCCCTAAAGGTAAGATAAGTATATTTTCAATCCGCACGTCTTAGTTATTCCCTTATCAATATGATATGCTACTCCCCCTTAGTCTATGCTTTACTCTTTCGTTAGATAAAACGTTTAAGCACCATTGTCCTTTCCTTAGTGATACCAAATCAATACCAATCAATATTAATATCACTTGTTTACTCCATATATTTCTCCCCCTTTTTTGTCACAAAATGACAAAGGTACGATCAAATAAAGTACAAACCGAAAGGATCTTACAAATCTCAAAAGACTTGCAACCTATAAGAGTTAAGCACGAGGGTTCCACACACCATTTTTGATAACCAATATCAAAACCGAAACTACAAAGTAATTTTGTTTTGATATGTTACCAAGGAAACAATTGCCCGAAGCAATTTTCCCTAATAGTTTAGCAAACCAAAAATCGACTAAGCACCTTAGTTCCTTTGCTAAACCGATTCCACAAATACAATCGCTTGTTCGATAAGACCAAAATAAAGATCAGAATTAACTCTATTTTTCTCATTGGGTTCTAATTATCCATATAACTTAGACCTTTCACTTTTAAACAAGACAAGTACTAGGTTAGTTAATTAGCATTTCTTGTTAAGGCATTCAATTAGACTTGAATAACCGAAACCTCCACTTTGATAAGTCTAACTAAGATCATAATTAACTTAGTTTCTCTTATCCGGAATCGAATTGGACTAAACAATTCATCCCGAAAACCTTTTCTTTTGTTAAGCCATAAACAATTTATACAAACCAAATAAATCAACTTTCATAATTATTTACCTCAACTGGAAGCAATTGAAACAACATAGACATTAAAGTACCGCAATTGCACCGAAAATTTTGTAAGCCTAAACAATTGATACCAAACAATAAAGCAAGATAACAATAGTTTTTCTTAACCGGAAACAGTTGAATCAGACACACATCCATACACACAATGGAATAAAATATCAATTGTACCGAAATTTTGTTAAGCAAAAGCAATAAATATATGCAATAAACTCAGGCTTTTATTAAACAGGAAAACGATTAACTAACAAATTCGTTACCTCAAATTCCGCATCCTCTTCTCCTCAATGTTTTGTCATCCTTTCGCAAAGACATAAGAACAGCAAAAGCAACCTTTACCAGAGAAATGTTGAAATGGTTTTAACTATTACGTGCCAATAGTAATAAGCTAATACCAAAAACTCATATGTATACTATATACACAACTTATGAGAAATAAATTGATAATAGTATAATCGTGACTCACATATGGGATTAATTGTCATCATCCTTTTATGATTATTTGATTAAGCAACCCAAAAAGTAGATATGAAATCCTCTTAAATCAAAAGTCACAAAATCATAAAAAGGTAACCGATATGAGACCTAATTATCTCATATAACGATGACAACACGGAGATACATTCATTTGATCAAGAACGTTTAGCACAATATTCTGAATGTCATGAGTATTGAAACTTATCATTCGAGTGTCATCATTGTGACTATCTTTTGATACCTTCCTGGTTGTCTTTAGAAAAGACTTTGGACACCATTTAGAAATGGGTTTTACAGGAGCAACTTTGTTCTTCCTATTATTTCCTCCTGAAATCTTAGACGAATCTCTTGAGAAAACATTAGGGTAACTAAAATATTGAAAACTCTGAGAGTTAGCCTTTTTCCAATTTGGAATATCAGATCTTGTCTTTACAAAGTTACCTCTCCTTTTATTGTTTAAGCGATAATGAGAAAAATTTGTAGAAGCCTGATAAGCAAACTTTGAACTATCATTACAATAATTCTTTTGCTCATTTTTAGGACAATGATGGCCTGATTTAGCATGAGAAGCATTATTGAGTCAAGGAAGGGTTAAATCTATACATATTTGGCATCTGGTTGAGTATTTGCAACACATATTAACTGCTTGGAGTGGTAAGTTTCTTAACTTTCAAGCCAGACTTACTTTGGTGAAACATGTGCTTAGTAGTATTCCTATCTACAACACGTCCATCTATAAATGGCCAAGAAAGGTTATTGATGCTTGTGAAAGAATTATTAGAAATTACTTATGGTCAGGGAATGCTGAAGATATAAAATGCATTACTCTTAAATGGGATAATGTCTGCACTTCTAAGGAGGAAGGTGGCCTTGGTATTAGAAAATTAGAAGATATGAATAAGGCTTTGTTAATGCAATTCTTATGGAAAATGATGCATTGTCAAGATGAATGGGAAAAAAAAATTCTAGCAAAATATATAGACAACAATGGCAATTGGATTACATATTATACGAGATCTTCTGTCTGGCCTGGAATTAAATGGGTTATTCAAGATTTCAATAACAACACTAAATGGATTGTTGGGAATGGAGTTAAAATTTCCTTATGGAATGACAGATGGATTTTTGAAGATCCATTATGCATTTTGTTTCCTAATCATCGTTTTATTGCTTCACATCCTTACTTGAAAGTTCAAGATCTTATTGTTAATGGCCAATGGTGTTTCCAAGAAGACTTCTTACATTTTTCAAGACTGGGCAATTGCCTATTCTTAAAGTTGGTGAAGACCTATTGATCTGGTGCAATAGTCACTCTGGGATTTTTACAGTGTCTGATGATGTGAAGAAGATTAGTCAAGCTGTGCCAAAACTGCATTGGTACATGAAGATATGGAACACTGCAGTCATTCCTTCCACTTCTGCAAATGTTTGGAAGATTACTAGAGAAGTTTGCTCTACAAAAGAAAACTTAAGGGAAAAAGGCTTCAGTTTTGCTTCCAGATGTTATATTTGTCATAATGGAGAAGATAGCATGGATCATATTCTTTGGAATTTTAACTTCAGTCAGAGCTTGTGGAGCTGGTTAGGAGGTATCTTTCATTTCCTTATTCCTAAATATTTTGAAGATCTTTTAAAAATGAGTAAATCTTCTATCCCTGTGATAAAAGAAGTGTGGGCTATCAGCTCCTTCACTTTGATGGTTGAACTCTGGTTTTTGAGAAATGTTATTTACTATGATGATGAAAAGCCTGATGCTACTAAATTGCAAATCAAGATTAAAAGAAGGGTCCATGACTGTGAATGCAGACTGAAAGGTAATATGTGGGGATCCAATTCTAAAAGGAATATTCTGCAGTTCTTTCTCATTCAAATGAGGAGTATGAAGCAAGTAAGGATTATTGAAATTTTCTTCAATCTTCCAAATGAGGATGAAGTGTTATTATGCTGTGATGGAGCCTCCATAGGCAATCCAGGGAATGCAGGTTATGGTTTTGTAGCTAGAAACCACAAAGGCATGTTTGTATTTGTAGAATCTGGAGGTTTGGGGGTTACTTCCAACTATGTTGCAGAGTTTATGGCTAACATCAGAGCCCTGGAGTGGGCTATTGAGAACCAGCATTTCAAGCTAATTTTACAATCTGATTCCAAAATTTGTATCACCTCTTTAAAGCAGCAAAAGATCCCATGGTTTCTATTGGCTAGATGGCAGAGAATTCTCACTTATTGCCCTGCTATATCTTACAGACATGTCTACAGAGAGATCAACTTTTCAGCTGATCATTTTGCTAAAGAAGGAGTGCACCTTCAGAAGGAACAGAGGCTTACTTTCACTGACAAACCTAGCAGCTTGCCCTGCCTTGAGTTCCCTGATCAACCATATTATAGATTTGTTTAGTTTTTCCTTTTTAGCTTTGATTTTTAGTTTCTTTTCTTTTGTTTCTTTCCTATTTCTCCTGGCTCATGCTAGGCTTGTATTCTTAACTTTTTATTTTTAATAAAAGTTTGGTCTTTTTTTTTTTTAATTTTTTTTTTTTTATTGATTTCAGCTAATTTTGCGGAAACGCGTGCATCTATGGCTTTCTCATTCCTTTTACGGAATCTGCACCCCCTTTCCAAGTGTTCTATATTTCCACAATAAGAGCAATGCTTAGTGACACATGAAACATGAGGCTTAGTGTTACTTTGTTGTGGATCCACTTGTATTGGAGTTTGACGGATTTTACGTTTTCCACCTTTTGCTGAAGATGAAGGTGCTACAGATTTTTATTTTATGGAAGAGCAATCTTTTGTGCCAACTTTTGAAGCAATTTCTTCAGCAAAGTCTTTAGGCTTTACAAACTTTGTCTCATGTTTAGCATTAAAAGTTTGTTTACCTTTGTAGCCCAATCCTCGCGTGTCACAAGGAACTCTAGTTGACTTCAACATTGAGTCAAGTTGTTTTGTGCTACTATCGAACTTTTTCAAGTCCGCTTTTAGACCCATATTCTCTTTTTCTAACGTTTTTATTTTTTCGAGAGCATTATCTAGATCAACCTTAAATTTATCAATTTGAATTTTGAAATTTATTTCAGATACAGTAGATTTACTTACCTCAATGTTCGTTAGGTTCTCCAGCTCCGTATGCAGTTTCACTTCTCGATCATGACCTTCTTCAAAAAAAAATCTGTAACTTTCCAAGACTTCAAGGTAAGTTTGACCATCGCTTACACGTTCTATATCCTTATATAGGAATCAAGTTCCTTTTTCAGATATTCATTCTCTTTACAAAGTCTATCACATTCAAGTTCCTTTGACTTTGGAGTTACTTCAGTATCCTTTTTAGGTATGCATTCAACAGTTGCAGTGAAAGCTTTGTTCTCTTGATCCTTGGAACAATTAGAGCTATCACCATCATTTTGTTCTCTATTCTCTACCCATTTCTGTGATTTTTGAGAAGGAGAAGATGCATCTTTAAAATAACTCCTTTTCTTTTGTCTTAATAACTTTCTAAATTATCGTGCAGTCGTATCAACACTACAATCCTCAGTTTTTGCATCACAAGAATTTTCTGCCGAAGAACTAGTGTTAGTTACAGCTTTAAGGGTAATACCCTCTTCATTCTTGGATTGGTATTCAAGGTCAAAGATCTTTAATTTACCAACTAGAGCGCTTCTAGATAGTGTGGAAAGATCATTTTCTTCTATGATGGCATGCTTTTTAGATTCGTATCTTGGTGGTAAAGACCTTAGAGTTTTACACACAATATCCTTATCTAAAATAGTTTTTCCTAAAGCGTAAGAGGCATTCACTATTTCAGAAAGTTTTTGGTCAAACTCATCAAAGGTATCTTCTTAATCCATACGAAGGTTTTCCCATTTAGAAGATAGGGTTTGAAGCCTAGCTTCCTTTTCAGAGGCATTCCCTTCAAATACGATATTAAGAATATCCCAAGCCTTCTTTGATATTTTAAACGTGGTTACATGATGATGGAGGTCTCGAGTTAAAGCATGAATAATGGCATTCAATCCATCGTAATTTTGCTTCGAAAGCAAATTTTCTTAATTATTGAACTCCTTTAATTCCTTTAGTCTAAACTCAGTGGTTGAGTTGTTGACCAGTACTTTTGGGTGTTCATATCTATCAATAACTAAAACCCAAGTGTTAAAGTCACGAGATTGAAGAAAAGATTGCATTGCCATTTTCCACCATAGATAGTTTGAGCCATCAAACCCTAGCGGTACGTTAACTGAATCAACCATTTGATTAAAACTTATAGGTTGGATCACGCCAAACACAGATTGTTAGATCTTTTCGTGTTTGCCTGCTCTGATACCAATTGAAAAGACGAGGGTACCCAAATACACCACAATCTTTTTATTTGATCACAACCTATTCAATCTCTACCGTGTATAAACCTCTTGGAGCAACAATCACTCAAGGAATATTTCAACACGGTGTCCACTTGAAATAGGGTTAGTCTGGACTGGCCTAACAAAGTGAGAATATCAAAGTCAAGTGGAGAAATCCAATATACTTTGTGTGATCGTCCATGGATATGAAATCGAGACAATACTACAACAAAGTGTTCACCTGATAATAGTACGGTATAACAGAAATCTTATAAGATAAATATCAAGTGCCTAGTTAACGTACAAGTGTATTTACTTTAATTATAATATAAAAACAATTATAATGCGGAAATAAAGTAAAGCACACACCAGAATTTTGTTAACGAGGAAAACTACAATCTTGTAGAAAAACCCCGGGACCTAGTCCAGTTTTGAATACTCTCAGGATTAAGCCGCAATACAAAATCTAAACCAATTTCGTATAGTTGAGACCAAGCAACTAAACCTATAGTTCACCTAGTTCCGTATGTATCCCTGCGCCTCCAACTTGCAATAATTCACGCACTTGGAATGATTCCTTTGGTTCGTATTCCAAACAGTAAAGGAACAACAAATCTGTTCGGTAACAACTCTTTTCAATCAACGTGATATGAGTTTGAAAAAAGGCTCTTCCGTTTATCCCAATAAACTCCTTTGTCAGGTCCTTAGATCTATCCAATAACAACTACCAAAGTAATTGTCAAGATTTTGCAATCAATACTTTGAATCACAAAGAATTGTATTGATGCCGATCTACTCAACTAATCAATCCAATCTATCACAAAGATAAACCGATTATAGTTGGATCCTCTTTACCCGAAACAAGTATTGTGCACACCAAAGATTATGAACCCAAATCAAAAATCTTCTTCGTCTTCAAATCTTCTTAGATCTTCAATATACACCTGCACACAATCAACTTGAATCTCTTGTGATCAATCACACACAGAACGGAGTCTGTTAACAATGGATTATCACAAGACGTCTTTAGATCTACAAACAGTCCAAAGATCCTCATCGAAACTTCGATCTAGTGTGAGTGAATCTTATATCAGAAGAGAATATTCTCAAGCATAAACAAACTAGGTGCAATCAAAGTTCAACAACCGTTAGTCAATCAAATCAATCGAAAACTAATAATAAACCGCAATTATCTAGTTTCCCACCAACGGTACTAATAGAGCTTCTCAATCCCAAAGAAGTCTTTAAACTGAGCGGTCGTAAGAGATTTCGCCTAATTAGGTTACTTTCCTCTCCGAATAGGCGGCTCCACTAGTAACAACACAACTAGGTAGTTTTGCTGGCTGATAGACGCATTTATGTGTCTATTTTCATCTCTTTTATGTATAGTGTTAGTACCCATTTTTGTACTAATTTTGGTATTTTATCCCTTGTAGGTGTTTTTGGGAAAATGGGCTTTTGCGGTGAAATTGGCTCGAAAAGTTGATTTCATTGATCAAATAAGGTGTTTTGATTAGAACGAGACCGATAAGGTAACGAGCTTGTAGGAAAGTCGTTTGAAAGGACTGTATTGGGTATTTTGTTAGCCTAACTCAAAGTTCAGGAAGATTACTGTAAGTCGATTAGAGCCGCCTTGTAACCCAGGGAAGCGTTGCCAAAGAGGTGGGGGTATCAAAGCTCCTCTGAGCTTCTCCTACTTCTTTTCGACTTACTTTATTCGGATCGTCCTACGAGGTTTGCTAAAATTGTACCCAGTTGCCTCTTGGAAGAGTAGAAGCTGGTCTAGAAACAATCTAAGGGAGCCATCATGCTTGTTGTTTGCTAGATTTTATAGGTTTGATTTGGTCGAGTCAACCTTGTTTGTGATTGTGTAGAATTCCCTTGCAATTAAGAATTTCGAACTGGTATTACAATAGCCAATACAATGAATATCCGACTGAGTTTCAAAATGGACATTATTCATATTACGACCATAGTGTAAATAGTGGTTGGGAACACCAACCTTTTGAAGGTTATGGTTCACACCATGGTGAGCCCAATTACTATCCACACACACACTGGTCATATGACCAAGAAAATAAGGATTATTATAGTGCTAGTACCTCGTCTTTGGACAATACAATCAAACTGTTGAAAACTTGTCCTTATTATGATCCTTCTGTTCCTATTTATGATCCTTCCGTGTCTTTAGAAGAGTCTCTTAAGCAGTTAACTGAACAGACAAATAGGTTTGTGTCGGAAATGAATAGACGAACTGCACCATTGAGAAAACTTTCTAGAGAGGAATCCCTCAAGCTGATGGCTGAGACGAACGAAAGACTTGCTCGAAATAATCTTAATTTCCAATATAGTGTTTCCAATAATACCCTTGAAAATAATGATAGTTATTTGCATAATCAAGATGACGAGGTTAGAATTGGTAACACTACATGTTTAGATGAGGTTCAACCATTTTCATGCTATTATAATGACGATTATGATGAGGATAGTATTGATGAAGAATCTGAAATATGTAGGCATAGTGATCAGGAATTTGTTACTCCAATTGAGCTTTATAATGATAATGTTATTTCTAGTTCAAATCCAAATAATTTTAATAATTATTCACCTATTCAAAAGGACGAGGATTTGTCTAGAGATATCCCCGGTTTAGACGATGTAGTTTTTCCTTTTGATTACGAAGCCGATAGTGGTTTAGAGGAATGGGTTTATTCTGAAAATGCTGTTTTAGAGTCTAGCGACTTAGAAACAATAGTCTTAGACAAAGAAGATGAACTCGTAGAGCTTTTAAATTTGAGTGAGGATACATCACCTGAGTATAACCTAGAAGAAGCAATTGACTATTTTCAGGATTCTGATGATCTAGAAATTAGGGAAATTATAGCTAGTCTATCCAGAGACACCCAAAACTCTAAGTTTGGGGGTGATTATCATTCTACATGTGCCTTAACTTTAGCTCTTACAAAGATCCCTCACTTGGGACTTGATATCTGTGCCTCGACCATTTTACAAGATTACCTTCATACTCGTTGCAGAAGAAGTCTTATATTCAACTACAGAAAGCTGTTATCGTTTTTGACTGTCTTTGCTTAATACTTTCAGCGACCATTACCTTCCTTACAACAAGCTTTCTGTAACTATAGCTCGTCCTTTCTAATAAAAACACCTTATTTGATCAATGAAATCAACTTTTCGAGCCAATTTCACCGCAAAAGCCCATTTTTCCAAAAACACCTACAAGGGATAAAATACCAAAATTAGTACAAAAATGGGTACTAACACTATACATAAAAGAGATGAAAATAGACACATAAATGCGTCTATCACTGGCTCTGAGGATTAGTTTGCTTGAAATGCAAACTTTGATATTTATAGACAAAGGAAGTTTGGACACCAAGGAATTTCCAAAACCGAAAATATTCTTAAGATATTCAATATATTTCCAAATTCGGTTTCCATAATTCCTGAAAATGCTTTGTCCAAATATTGACCGAAATCTCACTAGAAAATCTCCAATTAGTAAATGCACATTACTAATTTTTATTTTCCAAATATAAAATTAAAAACCTTAATTAAAATATTCCCAATTTATTTTCGATCCGGGATTCTCCTTTAGCTATTAAGGAATATCTTTGAATAATAAAAGATAAGCGTTACTGCACATGTTCAAAGTATGTCGACATCTTTACTTTGTAAGTCCTTTTTCATACTTACAATCTTGGAACCGATTTGCCACACTTCCAAACAAGTTTAGAATTGGTTCATCTGACTTCCAAGAACTATGTGATTGATTATCCTATCAAATCACCAAACATGGGTTTCACGGTTCTACCAAAACAAGTTTCGGTTCTACCTCCATGTGGGTACTAGAATTAGTCACGCTAGTTACCGAAACTTGGTTGACTAGGTACTAGGATCGGTTCCCACATATATATGGTATCTAACTTGTATTTGGTGCACATGTCCATAAGATCGGTTCCCAATAACTAAAAACGTGTTGCACATGTTCATAGGATCGGTTCCCAATAACTAGAAACTTGTTGCACCTCTTACAAGGATCGATTCCCCTTTTGTGATCGGTTGCACCTCTTACTAGGATCGGTTCCCCAATGACTAGAGTTGGTCATGCCAATTACAACAAATCGATCATACCATCTCAGGTGATTACTTAAGATCGGTTTCACTAATAAAAGTCATACCAATACAAAAGTCAGGCCTTGTGAATAGTTTACCAAGAACATAAGTAAGTCATGAGCGGTTATACTAAATACACATATTGGTAATTCAAAAGTTTTGCAATGAATAACAATACCAATAAGCCTAGCGATTTCCCTTTCGATTCACAAAACAAGTTCATGAATTTACTTCCTTTAAACGAATGTAAAACATTGTTTCCTAGGACGAAATCTTCACCTCATACCCATACATAATCACAATAGCATTCAAACGATTATGTCGATGTCTTATATACGAAGTTCAAAAGATAAGCGTTATACTTCGTATTGTATTCCTTAATACTACGTCTAACTAGAGTATAATCGTTCATAGCTAAAATTTATGTTTTCAATATGCACGACTTGAAAGATACGTTAGGGAATGAAATAATTCAAGTCAAATATTACTAACCTCAAGTGGAAGGATGATGTCGTCGTTGTAGCTCCTTACTTCTTCATATTCTTCAAGTCTTCATGTAATACTTGTAATGTCTCATATCCTAATACTTTCAAGCTAACCTATACGAAGTTGACTCTAGCATATATAATCAAGCGACTCTTTAAATGAGTTTTGGTTCACTAAAATATGATAACCAAACTTGACATACCAACGCTTGGTTGGTTCAACCGAGCTATGCTCTAACACCTCTCTAGTAGTTTTGATAATGGTTTGGACATTACCAAAAAAAGTCTTATTCCAATCCCTAAGGCCTTTTTTAGTATTAAGAAGTTTTGCTTTGAGTTTATAGGAAGGAGAACCTACTACATTAATAGACCAAGCATTAGCTATGATATCTCTACAAGTAGGATCTTCAATCCACATAGCCATAAAATAAAAGGGTTTGGGCATATAGTTATCTTCATAATTAAAACCAATATGCATGGGGCAATGGTCAAAAGAGTCTCTTGGTAGATTATTAACACAGAATTTAGAACATAACAATTCAGCATGCTGATTAATGAGACACCTATCAATTCTTTCAAGAATAAGGACAGGACCCTGTTGCATATTAGACCAAGTGAACCTATAACCAGAGAAGCCAAGATCATACAAATCAAAGACATTGAAGAAATTTCTAAGATTAAAGAAATCAGTGTCATCAACTTCTAAACCCCCATTCTTATCCTCATAGCCTAGGAGAGCATTAAAATCACCAACAAAAAAAACTGGTTCATCTAAGGGTATAGGTGGTAAAAGGCATTGATTTTCCCAAAAGGATTGTCTTAGAGAACTATTTGGCTCACCATAGATTGAAAAAAGATGACAAGTTTTAGAGTGGATAATATCCTTAGTAGTAACGTAGATGCTTCTATTACTAGTGGATAAGATGCAAAGATCAATTTCCTTCTTCCAGGCCAACACAAGACCACCACTTCCACCAATACAGGGCACATTAGAAGTACAAGGAAAGCCCATATTCCTCAATTTTCGAGAAGCAAAATCCTTTTGCATTTTAGTTTCAGACAAAAAAATAATATCAGGGTTGACATTCTTAAGCAGGATACTAAGTTCCTTATTGGCCAATTTTTTACCAAGACCGCGCACATTCTAGCATATCATATTCACATTATTGACAGGAAATGAAGAAAGATCAACTAGAGAAAAAGTAGAAATAATAGGGATGGGAGAAGGGAGAACCTGATTAGGGGAGTCCTGATTTCTATTAGATTGAGAGTTGGTATTCCTACCAGCAGAATTAGCTCCTTGGGTAGCATCCAGGTTCAGATTAGCAGCCTCATGGGGGAATTATTGTAGACACCATTTTCAGTCGGAGTAGCATCAGTAGGTACAATGAAGTTCCCAAAACAGTCATGATAAGGTTGGGTATTGAGGGTAATAAGGTAGGTTAATGGTAGTGATATCTCCCAATTTAGTGATTGGAGGGAAAAATATTGAATAATATGGCTCTGAGCTATCAAACTTATGAATGGTGGTGATAGGATCAACCAAAAGAGAAGAGGTTGATCTAGTCCTCTTACGGAGATCAGCATGCGGATTGATTTTCCTTTTGAGAGTAGAGAGGGAATCATGCTCAGCTGCTAAGGATATAACTTGTTTCTTGGATATAACAGTTTTCTGAGAAGAAGTTGCTGCAGTTTTGAATCTCCTAGCCGAGTTGTTAGTGCGAATCAGACCCGATTTACTCAACTCAGGAACATGATTTAGAACGGAAGAATGTTCAGCTTGACCAACGACTTCTTTAAGAATAACTGGTAAACCATTGACCACGGGAATAAGCTATTGAAGATGAGAAGATCCTCCATCATGAATCTTGTGAGTAGAGGATCTGCTACCAAAAGGACCCATGTTGAACGTGCTTTTGAACGGTTCCTGGGTGACGGCATTAGAGCTTTGGATTTTAACAACAACTTTACCTTTGTCAGCATATTTCTTAGAATTCGTCATTTGACTCTGCGTATCTGGAGCTACCTCATCTTGGGTTATTAAGGTATCAGCAACTGGACTATTTTGGACCGGTGAAGGATGCTCATTGGTCGTATTTGATGGCATCATGAGCTGAGAAACTCTTGGGTAAACATTTTTAGAACTAGAAGAACATTGGTTCTTTGATAAGTTGTTGCTTTGCTAACCAATTAGGGCACACTGCATATTTATGATCAATGATACGGCAAGAATGTAAAAAAATTTGGGACTTTGAAGTACCTGCATTCGATGAGAAAGGGTTCTTCTCTTCCTCTAGTGAGAAGAGGGATACCAGTTGGAAGAGCTCGCTTAACAGGGATTCGAATATAGATTTTAACATTCTTCTTAAGTGGATGATTACCATATGGTTCTTTTGCATTGAGAAGTTCTCCAAGGTTGAGGGTGAGCATTTTCAAGTCTTCAAATTCAACACATTCTTTAGGAACATTGCATAAGGTAAGCATTAATTCATCCTCAAAAGACACTGGAAAGTTTGAAGGCCAACCGGATGGAGGAACAACTCTTAGCACGATGAGAAAGCCACAAGCAAACCAAGGGCGTTGTTCATTAACCCTATTGAAATCACTTTCTTCTAGAAATATGATAAGAACTTTGTTTCTCAATCCACTAAAGTTTGTAACAGTTGGAGTTAGAGCTAAAGGCCATTGAGAGCAAATGTAATATCTGATAGAAGAAGTAGGCACTAGAGTCTCACTGCACACATAACCCACCATACACCATTTCCAATTAGAATCATTTTCAGCTAGAACAACTGTTTTATCAATAAACACTGGTTCAGAGAGGGAGAGAGGTAGATTTTTAAATAAAGAAAGATTTTCAGCCATTTGAGAAGAAAGGTTTTGAATACTAGGAGCAGAATGAGTATCTTTTGGAGAATTAAAAGACTCCATATAAATAAAACTTCTGATATTGATCGTAAAATAAAGGTGGGTATATGTTGATTTAGGATTGGATGTGAAGAAAATATATATTTGTATCTGGAGAAGACAATGCCAAGAGATAGTAGAGATCAGAGATGAATAACGACATGTCATGGAGATACCAAGAAATAATGTAATATATGTCTGTATAGGAGACTGAACCTTAAAAATGGAAACTCTGAGAGGTTGACTAAATTTTATACTGGTAAAGTGAGAATGAATTTGTGAAATATTCAGGTGGGATGTGTGTTGGTGTGGTTCAGTAACAGTGGTGTTGGACAGTGTATCAGAAGTATCTGCATGGTCCATGATAGCTTTGTAATGCTGATATTTTATTGTCGCATGCATCTAAAACTGGTGGGATAATAAGACATCTACAATAATGGTAGAACCCCCAAAAGTATAAACTGTTTATAACACGTGTGGAGGAGATTTAGCAACATAGGAATTTAAATTCATTCTTTTATTGTTGTTTGCTTTTGGGGTGAGCAACAAAGGTTGAATACATCCAAACGTAATAATGGTAGATAGGGTGCAATGAAAAGTGGTATGAAATAACAAATAGGGTAGAAATAGAGAAATGGTGTTATAATATGAGTTTGGTTTTGTAAGGTGCAAGTTGATTTTCGATCTAGGGGTTTTGGTATTAATTAAAAAAGAGTTGATGGGTTTAGGATTCACGTAACTACTAAAGGTGCCCCAAGAGCCAATGGTGCCTCCTAACAGGTGCTGCATTATCTGAACCTGCATAAAATCAAAATCCAAAATTAATATCCAAGGAGCCAAAACTAAGTTTGGTGGCTTACCAATATCACTCATAGTGGTGGAACCAAAAAGACTAGAGAAAGAAAGGGGATTAGGTTTGGTGTATTGAGGCGATATGTTCGAATGGGTGTAATTAAGCCAGGACTGAAAGGTTAGATAGAATTGATTGTGAATGATAATGTTCAAAGTACCATGTATGGGGTATTGAACCGGCGTGCATGGTCTAGAGACACGACCCTTAACCAAACGCATTAAATGGCTATGAATGGTATTGATTAAGGGTATATAAATTGGGGTTATCATAAGATAGGAAAGTTTATAACCAGAAAAGGAAAGAATTAGGAGAAAGAATAGAGGTTTATAAGATGGCCAACTCTGGTAATCAAAATATTTCTGAGAATCCTGGAAATAATCTTATCGTCGTTCCACCATTATCAGCAGAGTATGAGCAAGCCAAAAATATTGCATTCTCACTGAGAGATCAGGAGATAGAGAGGTTGAGGGATGAATTGCAAGAGGAGATAAACAGGCGTGCACAGGAATTTGCTCGTCGGAGACAAGAGGATGAGGTAGATGCTTTGTATGTTGCTTGGAAAGTGAAGCATTTTGAAAGGGTTGACATGAAAGAGGATGAGAGATCAGCGAAGTCAAAGAAATGCAAGGGATATGGGAGTGCAACTAAAAGTGAATCTGAGGAGTCGGAGGATGGTTTTGAGTATCCAATGGAGGAGATTGATACCAGTGAAGAGGATTCAGATGTTCCTAAAGAGAAAGAAAAGATGAAAAGGTATCATGAGAGGAAACTTCGCAGGAGGTTTGAGGATGAAAGGGCAAATCCAAGGATTTTTGCCAGAACCATGCGTGAAAGAGAGTCAAGTGATGATGATGAAGACCTCTTATAGGATGAAAGTGATGAGGATGAAGATAGCGATGAGAGTTCATCATCTGATGATAGTCACGTTTCTCCTGCATCATCAGGCAGTGATTATAGTGCGCAGTACGAAGAAGAAGAGAACTGGAGCTACGATGAAGAGGACTTTTAGAGGTCCCTCTATGGGTATCAAAAGCAGCCAAATTTTTAGACTTTGAAAAGAGTTTGAAGATGATTAACAAGTTTTTTCCAAATTGGCTTTCTCGATACTTGCTCGTTTTCCTTTTGATTTTGGTGTTGTTGCTGATCTTGGTAATGCTGAACTTCTTATGTTTCTCTAGAGTCAAATCGGACGGAATTTTTTTGAACTTTGTTAGTTTTTTGTTTTTTATGTGTAATGGTGTTTCTATAAGGGGTGATGTGCAGTTTATGGTATGTAAGTTTATCAGTGTTTTCTTGTAGTTGTGGGCTAAGACAATCTGGGGTTTCAACTCTTTGAAGAAACTGATGGTATTTGCTTTTGTTTACTTGTTCCTTTTTGAACTGGAAATCTGTAATGTTGATATATTGAACAATTCTTGTTTGATGATTTTGGGGATAGATGCTTTTCTTCTTTTTCCTGTTAGCTTCAATAGTAGTGAATGTGTAAAGTAAGTGCAAGGATTGACAACCCTCTTGGTGAAAGAAATTAGGAGTCCAAAGATAAACAGGAACAGAAGCTTGATGAAATTATAGTAGACTTTACAAAAGGAATTTGGTAATTGCATTAGAGAATATTTTGAACAATCAAGATATTGAAGAACAACTTACGTCATGCTGATTAAGCAGCCCATGTGATGCAGTTGCATAACAGTTCTTTGTCTATTCTTTTTGTGTGTATGTTAACAACACAGTTAACAAAGACAAGTCCCGAAAATATTATTCAAAAAAGAGAGAGAAATTAAATCAATATAAAAAAATGAAGAACTTGTTGTGTCAGTGTTACACCTCTTCGTTAATGTGTACTATAAATTTGAATTCTAGATTTCAAACATTCAATCCATTGTGTGTACCGAATCCACACCAGCCAAGTATTTGGAAGATGAACATGTGGGCGTCATACAATGTTGGGGCATTAGAGAAAGATGCCACGTCATAACATCCAGTAGCATCTGAGATCTCGAACCATCATCTGCCACATGGACCATAGCTTATACATCCAACGACGGAGAACTAAGGAGTACTGAGGGAGAAGACACTTGCGAAGCACAGTTACAACTCCGAAACTCCAGTTTACCCCATCCCAAGACCAATTCAAATCAGACGAACAAGATATGGTCTAACTGACACCGAAAGACACCTGCTGCTACACCTGTCTAAGGCGTGGAAATTCATCCAACTACCACATTAAATGCTACGAACATAGGATGCGTGTCAAGATTCGTGTGGTTCGTGCATAGGCGGATCTTCTTTGTAACATAGTACCATTGAAGTATCTTCGGTCCAACACGACGACACTCTGCGGGATGGGAACACCGACCAAGACAATAGGTAATAGCTGTAACGATAAGAAGGGCCTACACGAAGAGTCTATAAATACCCAGCTCCACCAAAGGAGGGGGTCGACCAATTTTAGAGAGAAAGACATGGAGAGAGAAGTATAAACTTTAGGTATGAGTTACGTTCATGTAATCTTTACTTTTCCTCCTCACTTAAAGTCATTCGACTAACCTATTGTAACTTCGATTCATATCATAGTGAAAACCACCAACACCCCATGGATGTAGGCTTTAGAGATGAACCACGTCGCATTATTTAGATTATAACTTTCATTATCATCATGCTTAGCATAATTGTCATTGATGCACCGACGATGAGATCCGATGCTCATTGTTTCCTCTCATGTTTTCCTACTTGCATATTTACTGATTTCGATTATCACGCTTTTCATGCATTGCGAATATTGATTGTGGACACGAAGCCATCTTCGTTACTTCGGTGTTCGCACATTGTTTTTTTCATCTTCTCGTAGAAGAAGAAGATTATTATCTTCTATCTCTATCTCTGGTATTCTTCTTTTCTCTACTTAATCTTGGAGGGACTTGGAGTCTTATGATGGTGGATGTGGATTGATTTAGAAACGTAGTGTGAAAAGTTTTGACTGGGATGGTGATGACTCAATGGGATTTGAGATTCGGAATCCATCCGGATTGTTGGAATCACCGGTCACTCACATACGTTCATAACCTATATTCAAAGGGGTTTTGAGACTTGTCAGCACCAAATTCTTTATCGATAGACAATAAAAATCATCGAGTTCACTTATTAGAATTTACAAATCATACATGTTAAACAAATGTTTTTAGAGACACATTATTTGCATTGTAGTTGGTGACATTTTATTGGCACAACATATAATCTGCTGGGGTAAATGTCATAATCGAAAAGTTCAGATATATTATTTCACATCTGGATTCCTTAGAAATTAGCGGTGGAGAAAATCATTATTCAACCATAAAGTTGGATAAGCACACTAGCATGATGTCTTAGAAAACATCCGGTGATAGAATCTTTATCGGTGATTTTTTTGGCGAAGAAATTTTCATCCTTAATTACAATTTACAATTTACTCTAAAGAAGAAAAACAAACAAAATGATTGCAATATAATTCCGAGAAGAACCATTCTTCGTCCGATTTATTCGGATCTTATTAGTACTTGTATTTGTCTTATTCCAATAATAAATCACACCTCTTATGGGGGCAGCAATATTATTAAAGCTCGCGAGGAGCATGATCGTCTTATTGTAAGGAGGATGATTTCTTACACATCAAAAGGTCACACAACTCTAAATGGTAGTACTTGCTTGGTTAATATTAGATCAAGTAATAATTGCATTAACTTATATTTCTGTTTAAGTAATTATTATATAGGTATATATTTAAGTTTAAGTAATAATTGCATGATTTATCATATCCCAATCAATCTCTTCATATTAGGGAATATGAATTCTTATTTTCTCTTTCAATCTGATTTCGTTCATAGAAATGTCCGGCTTATATACTGGCCGTTTTTTGGGGTTAATTACCTCACCTTTGTTCAGTCTTCATTTTTGAAGATTGCCTTGATCTCTTTGAGTCGTCGTGGATGCTCTACTGTAATTAGTAGAAAGCTTGGGATCATTTTTTGGGAAAGAGCTTAATCCTTTGATTATTGAGAATGTATTGATATATCTTGTGGAAGAGAAGAAACTTCATCGCCACCAATGTTAGATGGAAAAACTTACATTTTCTATGAATTTAATAAAGATTCCAGACGAGGACAAGAGAAGAATTGTTGAACCTAAAGAAGATTGGTTTATGGGGGAATATCTATTTGCATTGTTAGTTTACTGTAGTGGCATCTTATATGTAAAAGTTGTAAAGAATATATCTTTCAACTTCTTTTGTAATCACTTTCTTTGTATTGATGTGGAGCTTGATACCACATTTCGGACACTTCACCCTTTTGACTTCCTAGTCGACTGGTGTATGTGTTCTTATCTATGATATTTGCTGATTTGCTTTAAAAAAAAATCACACCTCTTATTGGATTTCTCAATATTCTACTTTTTGAGGTGTGATCTTGTTTTTTTGTACTATTTTATTTTCGATCTTAGACACAGTATGAAAAGTTTCTTCGATTATAAAATAATAATAAAAAATAAAATAAATACTACTGCCTTGATCAAAAGGCAATACGCAACAGCTGCTTGTAGTAATATACGCGACAAAGTTTTCCATCTTAGAATAACTACAGAATATCACATTCTGCGGTGATTCATCAACAAAAATTAGTGATTCATCCACAAAATATAATAACTAGTACTAGTTAGAGATAGTGTTTGTAACCGAGTTGACGTCTTTGTTTTAGATGTAGACACCAACCCACAATTGCAAGATTCACAACAACACAAAGACAACGTACATGGTACATTTGCCGCAATTACTTGCGTAGGACCTCATTTATCCACACGTATCCATATTGTTTTTGCTGCTTTGATCAACACAAATGGCAAAAAAAATCTAGCGGAACAGAATGGCACTTTACACTTTTTTACAGATAGTTGCCAATGCCATAAAGGTTGCCAAAGATAACACGCTTCAATCATTAAACTGTTTTAACTTAATTTAATCGTATGTTTTTTTTAATCAACCATTATTGTTAAGTTTATCTTAATTTTCAAAGTTTGACACGTTAATTCATTCAAGCCGTTAATAAATAGAAATTTTTAAGTTGTTTAACACCTGTTATCTACGGGATTTGAACCAAATTATAGAAATCGATTGGGATATCGAGCAAGCATGATCAAGTAACGTTGAACGTATTTCGAATCATTGCGCGTCATTGTGAGTGCTTCTATTTTTTCTATTCGAATCTCGAATGCGTACAAGGAACAATGACCATAAATGTGTATTTTACTTAAAACTTGTGTTTTTATTCACATAATCAAACTTGGAAGACGGGCATTAAGAGTCAATTACGCGGTTATAATGCAATTAACATGCGAATGAAAGTGGTAAGTATACGTACAAGTTAACCTCATCGTATGATGAAATGAAGATGGCAACTAGCCAACCTATACACATTACACCTTCATTCGTAGCTGGCTGCCATTTTACAGATGACAGTGGCAACCTTCTCGTACACGCATTACTAGTACTAGAAATGTCAAATGTTTTACGTCTCTTTGGTTTTTTTGGGCAGAAACTTGGATACTTTACTGGATTAGCACACGTTTTAGTAAATAACATGTTAATTACTCAGAAAAGTCAATTTTTTGTGAAGCAAAATAATTCTATTTCTGACTTCTGATTCTAGTATTCGAATGCGATATCAATAAAATAAAAAAAGACTACATGGTTTTAATATTTAAGCGGAAGAGCTCAGATATTAGAGCCAAGTTCGCTACCAACTACGCTAGCCCCATCAGCAGGGGCGGAGCCAAGATTTCTAAGAAGGGGTGCAAAAATTTGCTTTTGTTTTGGGCCAAAATTAGGCTTTGGAGCCAGCTGGGCTGGGGTGCAAGTGCACACCCCTGCACTGGGATGGCTCCGCCCCTGCCCATCAGTGAACCCTTAACCGTAACGACACTCACCAGACTAAACCAGCTGGTGTAGCCGGCCAACCGCTTGGGGTAAGAGCAGTTCCTATGGAATGACAAACCATCAAGTTTGTTGATTTTGATCCCACTATGGACTCAACAAACATGAAAAATGGATGTTCAAACCAACAAATTTGTTGGTTTGTTCATTAAGTTGGATGATGTAGCGCGCGCTTGATGGAAGGTCGGGCGATGGTGGGAAGATTGGGCGTTGGAAGGAAAATCGCAGGCGTTGGAAGAAAAAACGCTGGCATGTATTCCTCCCTCGCCCAGTGCAATTTCAGATTCCCAACAATTACTTTACTATTTTTTTATTCCCTTTATCCTTTTTTATCTCACTTTATCCTATTTTATCTCACCAAGTATATTATTTTATATTTTATCTTTATTCTACAAAACATTTTATATTAAAAAGAAATATCAGTGGGACCCTGAAAAACCAAAGAAATATCAATGGGACCCTGAAAAACCAAATCCGTTCAAAACACAGCTTATTCATCCACCTGTTTCAACAAAAAAAAAAAAAAATCATTGCCATTGGAATTGCCTTAAGCAATCTTTAAAAGCAGTTGATAACTAGAATGACGTGGATCCACATGATTTGATCCATTTCCGGATAGAATAAACCTTTTCCTTCAGATTAAGGTTCCAACATGGATCTTATGTGTCAGCTCCGTTAACGTTATCTTTTCCACCAAAGTTCTTCTGTGTTTTTCCATTCAACTGTTACGCGTTCCTTAGATGCAGGAAACAGGATATGTAGTACAACACAGTTAACAAAACAAGTCCCAAAAATACTATTCAAAGACGAGAGAGAGAAAATTAAATCAAAATTAAAAAATGAAGAACTTGTTGTGTCAGTGTTACACCTCTTCGTTAATGTACACTATAAATTTGAATTCTAGATTTCAGACATTCAATCCATTGTTTTCTTCATCTTCTATCTCTATCTCTGGTATTCTTCTTTTCTATGCTCCAATCTTCATCACATTTTGAATTAATCTGATCATTGATGATTTTGTATTAACATGTTTGATTTATTCTTTTATTACTTACATATTTTAGGTTACAGAGATTCAATTCAAATCCATTTCAATCCACCAAGGTAAGATTTTGATATATCCAAATCTTTTGTATCATAAAAATCATCGAAAAATCATTGAAATCTGAAAGTCTGTTTTGCAGAGAAGAGTAAGATCAATTTTGATTCAAGAAGGAGAAGATAGAAAGAAAAAAGAAATGACAATCACACCAGCAATCAAGATTTCAAATCAGAAACTAATCATAAAAGATCAAGTCATACTTTCCGGTGTGCCGGACAATGTAATCTCTACCTCTGCCGCAACTTCCGGTCCTGTTGATGGTATTTTCATTGGAGCTGATTTCACAGAGAGTAACAGTCGTCATGTTATCTCCCTTGGAACTCTCAGGTATATACGCAACCAAATCCAAATCAATCGATATGATTTTCATTTATTCATTTTCTATTTTTTTTTTTTTTTTTTTTGCAGAGATGTTAAATTTGTGGCTTGTTTTCGATTCAAACTATGGTGGATGTCACAAAAAATGGGAAATCAAGGAAGAGAAATCCCATTAGAAACTCAATTTCTCCTCACGGAATCAAATGACGGTTCATGTTACACAGTTTTCCTTCCATTAATCGAAAACTCATTCAGATCTTGTCTACAAGGGAACTCCATGGATGAACTGGAGCTCTGTATAGAAAGTGGAGATATCAGTACAAAAACTTCTTCTTTTACTTCATCTCTTTTCATTAGTACTGGATCAGATCCTTTTGATACTATCACTAACGCAATCAGAACCGTTAAATTACATCTTAATTATACGTTCCGTCAACGCCATGAAAAGAAATTGCCACAGATTGTTGACTATTTTGGATGGTGTACATGGGATGCATTTTACCAAGATGTAACTCAACAAGGTGTTGAAGATGGATTGGCTAGTTTGTCTTCTGGTGGGACACCACCGAAATTCGTCATCATTGATGATGGATGGCAATCAGTTGATGTGGATTCGCAAAAACGTCCTGACGATCAAGATCAGTTATACAGATTAACAGGTGAGTAACTCCGTAGTTCAAAAATGCTCCAAAAAGTAAACATATCTCATTGTCATATCATATTAATGTTTAACTGACCATATATCAATTTTGTAGGTATCAAGGAAAACAAGAAATTCCAAAATCAAGAAGATCCAACAATTGGAATTAAAAGTATAGTGAACGTTGCGAAAGAAAAATATGGTTTAAAATTTGTGTATGTTTGGCACGCGATAACTGGTTATTGGGGTGGGGTGAGACCAGGAGTTAAAGGTATGGAAGAATATGGCTCGGTTATGTCGTTTCCGGAGGTGTCGGAGAGTGTTTTACTGAATGAACCAGGATGGAAGAAAGATGTATTGGCTGTGCATGGATTGGGATTAGTTAATCCGAAGAGTGTGTACAAGTTTTACAATGAATTGCATGAGTATTTGGCTTCAGCTGGAATTGATGGAGTGAAAGTTGATGTGCAGTGCATTTTAGAGACTTTAGGTGCTGGTTTGGGAGGGAGAGTTGAGCTTACTAGACAGTATCACCAAGCTCTTGATGCATCTGTGGCAAGAAATTTTGTTGATAATGGTATCATTGCTTGCATGAGTCATAATACGGATGCACTCTATTGGTAAATCTTTTCTTTCGATAAAGTTTATTTTTGCTTGAATACTGAAATAGCGACCACACGTTAAGTTTCTGGTATGCTTTTGGTACTGAGAGTCTTGTTATTTTTTATTTTATTTTAAACAGTTCAAAACAGACTGCGGTGGTCCGAGCATCCGATGATTTCTATCCAAGGGATCCAGTATCACACACCATTCACATAGCATCAGTAGCATACAACAGTGTCTTCCTTGGCGAATTTATGCAGCCTGACTGGGACATGTTTCACTCTTTTCATCCAGCAGCAGAATACCATGCATCTGCCAGAGCCATTAGCGGCGGACCAGTTTATGTCAGGTAAACTTACCAACCACTCACTATATCTAGATACTAAAGTTTACTGGATGATTTAACCTAAACTAAAATTTTCACCTTCATTTTTTTGAACAGCGATGCTCCAGGAAAGCACAATTTTGAAATTCTGAAGAAAATAGTTCTCCCTGACGGTTCCATCCTTCGTGCCAAATTCCCTGGCAGACCAACTAAAGATTGTCTATTTGTAGACCCGGCTAGGGATGGTATCAGGTATAAGCAAATTGAGGAAAAATGATTGTATTATATTTCATGATCTTTTGTGTAATTTTTAACCTTTTTTTTTTACTTCATTTGAATTTCAGTTTGTTGAAGATATGGAACGTCAACAAGCACACAGGAGTCTTGGGAGTTTACAATTGCCAAGGTGCAGCATGGAGTACTGTAGAGAGGAAAAATGTTACCCACCCAACAGGAACTGATGCGTTAACTGGTGTTATTCGTGGAGAAGATGTTCATCTCATTTCCGACATTGCAGCAAATCCTATGTGGAACGGTGATGTTGTTATTTACCGCCATTCTGATGGTGAGACTGTCACCCTTCCTCATAAGGCAGCTACACCAATTTCCTTAAAAGTGTTGGAACATGAAATCTTCACTGTCTCTCCCATTAAAGTCTTTGGTCACGGTTTCAAATTTGCACCTTTAGGTTTGATTAAAATGTATAACGCCGGTGGAGCAATTGAAGATTTGAGATACCATGTGGAGAATGATCTAGGAATTGTTGACATGGCGGTGAAAGGATGTGGCTTGTTTGGGGTGTACTCATCAGTTAAGCCTAAACGATGTACCATTGAATCGATCGACGTAGATTTCAGTTACGATTCATCTAGTGGACTCATGACTATAAGTTTGGGTCGTATGCCTCAAGAGGGAAAGAGTGTACATCTAGTTAGAGTTGAGCTTTTGGTTTAATTGGTTGGTAGTTGTAAGGAAGAGAAAATGATGCTGGGAAGGGGAATATGATAAAGTTATCAAGTATTTCTTATGAATTCTGTGTACCATATTTACCTATCTAAAAAAGGTTGGTCCTAGTTAGTGAGCCAACTAGGTTTTTTTTACTCAGAATCTCATTTTATTCTGCTTAACAGATGCTACATGCGTCTCAGGAAAAGTGATAACTCTCACTTTTTTAATTTTTGCCCAAAAATAGGTCAAATTGAAAAAGTTAAAGTATAACTTTTCCTGACACGGAGAGAGTATTACATTGCACCAAGTATATTTTGTTCATTTTTTTTATTGGAACCTAAAAGGTATTATTGATTAAAAAATAGTGTTTACAAAAGATGTATCTTCTTGTAGTTGATCAGTGATACAACTAGGAGGAGATAATAACCATACAAGACTTAACCTGTCTGTTCTTGCAAGCTTTGATAGAATATCAGCTACCTTAATCTTTTCTTTTGGCAAATAGTTACATTGCCAAGAACTAAAAGAACTGAATAAAATCTTAATGACTAAGACCAAATTTCGAAATCTCCAATCTATTTTGAATGAATTTTTATTAACTGCATCTGCTACTGTGCTTCAGTCCATTTCAAATTCCACTTTCTCTAGGTTTAGCTCTATAATTATCCCATTTTGTTGCTTCCCAAAAACCTCTACATTCAGCTTGCCCCGAACTCGAAACATGAGTTAGATAGATGCATTTTGAACCTCAGAATTTACCTGCAAAATCACGTAAGATTAGACCGATTCCACATGTTTTATTAAAGTAAAGAAAAGAACCATCTGTATTAATCTTAAAAGTTCCTCTGGGAGGAGGTGACCAGTGGAGATTAGTTCTAGACTGAGGAGGTATGAGTCTACTAGTAGGAATTTGGTTTAGCTTCAAATTCCAATATCTCCTTTCTGCACATTTGAATAATGACCTCCGGAGAAGTATTATTGTTTTTAAAAACCTTTTCACATATGACTGTCCAAATACACCAAGCCACTATGACAATCTTGCAAACCTCCTGATCTTGAATTTGATTCGTAATTAGCTTATCAAACCAGTTACAGAACCATTCCATCAAGTTACCTGCATTCTCAGTATGTAAACCCAAAGTTGCAAACCATACCAGCTTAGAAGAAGGGCAGTCTAGGATACAATGTGAAGGGTCTTCTATAACTTGGTTGCAGAAAGGACAACTGGAATCAACATTTTGAATGATATGAAGAATCTTATATCTTGTAAGAAGGATATCTTTGACACATTTCCAAATAAATTGGTTAATTCTTGGTAGAACTGGGAGAGCTTCTTGAAGATTCCTTGCATTCTTTGCCCTACAGAATTACCAGCTATCTGTTCCTCCATCATCTTCATGTAAGCTGACTTGGCTGAAAAACAATCATTTTTCACCAGAGTCCAGACTACCCTATTCTCATGATTGTGATGAATAGAAATCTTCAGTATCAATCTTGTTGTTGAAGAATCGAATAAGGAGAAGATCAAACTTATATTCCAGCCTCCAATCACTTCATCATATAGATGATAAACATAAGTGTAATCTTGATAATGGATTGCATCTGACTTAGGTATAGGAGGTCCATCCAGATCTTCAACCTATTTGTCCTTCCATATCATTATTTTCCTGTGATTTTCAAGAGACCAACAGCTGAAGCTCATGATAAAATGAAGTTCTGAACTTATACTCCTCCATGACCAAGTGGAGTCACCACCCTTATCATGAATATCAAAAATTTGTCAATTTGGAAAATATTTTGCTCTGAGAGATTTAGCACATATTGAAGAATCATTTGAACATAATTTCCAGGCTGATTTGGCCAACAAAGCTCTGTTAAAGAGTTCAAGATCCATGAAGCCCAAACCCCCTTATTCTTTAGGTTTATTAACATTTCTCCATGCAATAAAGTGTTTGCCTTTGTTGGTCTTCTTATTTCTCCAAAACTTTTGTTAAGTTGTATTCATCTGATTAATGGTGCTTTTTGGTAATTTGAAACTGATCATATGATGAAAAAGGATAGCATTAGTGACATTCCTTATCATCATTGATCTCCCAGCTTCAGATATATTAGTACTTGACCATGTTGAAAGTCCGGACTCCATTTTCTGAATGAGAGTAGAGAATGAGATCTTTTTATTTCTCCCAACAAAGAATGACAAACCTAAATATTTTTCATCAGAGATATTTAGTTGTCTTACTCGAAGAATTCCACTAATGACTTGACAACTGGATGAACTCATGTTTCTGCTGAAGAAAACTGCAGACTTACGGAAATTTATTAATTGACCTGAGCACATACTAAATTCTTCTATAACTTGGAGAAGTTTATTGGTTTGAACCAAATTTGCTTTGCAGAATAGAAGACAGTCATCTACAAATAGTAAATGGTTGATCTTAGCAGCTGATCTAGATATTTTCATTTCATAATGAATTAATGATTCAGCTGTCTAGAGCCTCCATGGCAAGAATGAACAAGTAGGGGGAAGACGATCCCCTTGCCTTATAGTTATTCCTCTTGTAGGCTTGAAAGCTGAAGAAGGAGAGCCATTGATCATTATTTCCATTTGGGTAGTGCTGATTCATTGATCATTATTTCCATTTGGGTAGTGCTGATTCATTGCATGATGAGGTGGCAAAACGATCTTCATCATTTCTTGAGTCTGAGAGCAATGATCTTGGATATTAACTTGTAAATTCTATTACATAATGCAATTAGCATGAAGTCTTCCGGTTTATGAACTTGTATATTTTGTTCGTTTTCCATCGTCATATGTGAGCAATATTCCCATCCTATATGGTGCCGGTTACACCCTATAAGTGCAAAAATTCGCAGGAGCAAAAAATAAGATTTTCATTCAATCAAGAATACTGTGCAAATTGGAAATACTACTCTCTCTGTTTCCTACACTATTATCTCTATATATGAAAGAATTCCTAGGAATTGACAGTAAAGAATTAAACTTGTAAAGAAAGAAGTTTCTAAATCTGCTGCTCATTGTCGACAACGAAGCCAATCTTTGGCACAAATGAGGGCTTCCAATGTCTCAGGTTGCAGTGAACTCCTGTAAACATCCAGCTTGTTTGCTCCAATCTTAAATGCAGATTCAGAGCTAACTGTAGAAACTGGAATTGATAAAATATCACGCGCCATCTTAGAGAGAATTGGATACTTCAGTTCGTTCAATTTCCACCAGGCCAGGACATCTAACGGTATTCGAGGTAACAAAGCCTCTTCCAAATACTGATCCAGCTCCGATTTAGTCTGTTGAGTAGTTGAAGACTCGTGTATGAAGGCATCAAAATCCGAAAGTCTGTCACTCGAAGGACCAAGATATGCTTTAGGGGAAGACAATGATACCTCTGTTACTTCTGTTTTGACAATATTTTCTGAGTTTCGAACTTCAGCATTGGCTGCTGTCATCATGAGCGGTTGAATCACATACTCAGAATATAACTCATGGATGCCTTCATCAACAACTTTGACGTACGAGGATGCATTGTCACCATAGATCTTTGCGAAGCTGAATTCCACAAGCTTCAATTTAAATCGAGGGTCCATCACAACAGCAAAAGCTAAAACCAAGTTACAGCTGCTCCAGTACTTATCCCACTTTTCCTTCATCGGCTCTACCAAAGCCCTTTCAAAGTCGTCCCCGCTTATGGATGCTTGGTTCAAATCCAAATGAAGTTTCCACAATTCATGAATGTAGTTATTTGCAGTCGAAGAAGCTGGATCTCCCAACACATTGGCTGCTCGATCAAACTCCCTCAAGTGTTTGCAGAGAGTCTCGATTTGCTTCCATTCTTCCATCGATAAAGATAATTTATACTCTGGATCTGCGGCATCTAAGCAAGAAAAGACTTCCTTTGATTCTAGGCCAGTCACCAGCATGAGATACGTAGAGTTCCATTGTGTCTGATCATCGAGGAACAGGGTCTTTGTACTAGGCAGTTGGAGTTGTTCTTTCAGCTCCAAAAATTTCTGTTCATGCACCATTGACGTCTTCACGTATTTTATGCTTTCACGAACTCTGCTTATGGTTTCCCGTACGGAATCTAGTCCATCTTGCGCCATGCTACTTAAAAGATGTGCATAACAATGCTCAATTAAGAACTGACCACTCAATATTAATGGGTTCTTCATGGAAAGGAACCCTCTTAGACTTTGAATTTCACTTCCTGTCCAAATTCCCTTGTCTAAAGTTAGGGTGAACAACTTACTCACCAAACCCCAGTCAGCAAGACAAACTCCAACAGCATGATTAAGTGCTTCCCCGTTATATGGAAACGGTACCATCACAACGTTAAGGATCCGTCTATGAAGTTTCCAATTGCCATCGATGAAAGATCCAGTCACCAACACATATCCAACCGTTTGACTTGATATCAACAAGTCCACAGCCAGGCTGATCCGACCAGGGATTTGTCCAAGAAGGTTAGCAAGATCTTGTTTCTCGCATGAGTATATCTCTAGACAATCTACTTGAACAGTGTTAACATCAACCATATCGAACTGAGGCTGAAGATTCCGCACAAAGGATACAAAACCAGAATGTTCTACCATGTGTAGTGGATATTCGTGCAAGATGATCATCTCGGCAATCTCACGGCGGGAACGGCAGTAATCAAATGAGAGATTTTGAGAGTAACGCGACCGACCCTTATACTGGCTTTTTGGTGAACCAGCAGTGGCACCCCCTCCAAGGGCAGCTAGTGGAGTAATTGTTCCAAGACTTTTCTCCTTGCGACGAAGTATTGGGCAGGTTCCCAATTCAATATGACGCTTGAGGTGGCTCGTACCTGCAACTTTATTACCATTACTGTAGGCAAAAGTTTGCTTGCATTTCTTACAACAAGCCCTTTTAGTATTTTCACCCGCATTTTGAACAGTGAAATATTCCCAGACAATAGACTTCTTCCTTCGACGCTTAGGTTGAGGTTGAGGAGTGACTAAATCATCAGCATGCGCTTCAAAATTGCCTATATCATTATGCGGTTGAAAATTGCCATTCTCATTATTCGGTTCAGAACTTGGTATACAATGATGGTCCTCAACGGCATTTTCAATCTTTACCCACAACAGGGAAACACACAAAAAAAGAAGAGAAAAGCTCTCTAGTTAGACAGATGAATGTAAAAATTAAACGACAAATATATAACTTTTAGCGGTAGGCTACTGATTATACAGTAAGATAAACTCAAGGACAACTCAAAGTAAACATCACAACCTACATGGCTTTCGACATCAATTAATCAGACTATCAACTCTCCTTAACAGAAGACACTTATGTCAAAGCCGGCACACATGTCACACAACAGATACACCGCATTGTCAATTCGCACTTCTACAGATAATCGACACAATCTAAAAAGACAACAACAGCAACACCATGCATCAAATACGAAATCGCCTTCAGCAAACAAAACCATCCCTTAAGCAACGTCTGGTGTAAGCGAAGTGTAAACACAAATAATGGAGCCAAAAAACTTGGATTGAATTTTCTCTGCGCTGACACAATTCACAACCCCAAAGAACCCTAATTTATTTAATCCCCGATAAAACCCTAACTTCTTCGTTCTCCTTCAACAACAAAAATTTCCTTTAATTTTTCGCAACCCTAAAATTATCAAAACTATGATTTTCATACTAACAAAGAATTCAAAGATAATCCCTATCACAAATCAAACAAGGAAAAGAAACAATTTAACAGATAAACCAAAAAATCGCGAGAGGAAGGGTAAAAATAAATAAATTACCTTTACCTGTTCCGGAAGTTCATGATCAAGAGAAAAAGCTTGAGTATCTAGCGGGGAAGGATCATTATCAATATCTGAGATACTAATATCCAAAGATTTATGATCTGACAATTCAATATCCATGGTTGTTTGCCCAAAATCTCTGCAACGGAGATTCTAGGGTTTCGACGAGGAGGAAGAGAGGGGGATTGGGCTTTGGATCTGGAGGCGGTTTAAAGGCCTAATTTAGGCCTCTAGGGTTTAAAAGAAGAAGGGCTCTTAAGAAGGAAAGTTAAGAGTATTTTAACTAAGAATCCTATTAGGGCTTTAAAACGGATGGGAATTTGGGGGCTGTATATAGTCATGAAGTGTAGTAATTCATATAACCCCTTATCATACTATTTTATATGATATCTAATTTTCCCTTGATGTAATTAGTGTTAATTATGATTAACTAAACTAATTATAATTAGTGAATGATTCCAACTAAATCTTTTGAAAATCATTTTTCTTTTCTTTTTTTTGATTTAGAAGATGAAGAATGATGATTTTGATGAACTTTTTTTGAAAACTTTGGAAGAAATTGATGAAAAACATCCTGAAAATAGTCAGAAAAGCCTTGTAAAACCTCTCCCAATCACAATTTTGTTGATTCAAATCCTTCAAAATCTGGGTTTTTCAACAATTACGGCTGGAATGTAGTACTCGACCTAACCGTGAATACCGTTTATGGTTAGGAATAGAAGGATTCCAAACCGTAAACAACAGTTTACGGCTGGGAAATGAAGAACTCCTGGCCGTAATCTCTTCCAGGATCACCTGTGTCTGCATTACGGCTAGGTTCAAATCACGGCGAGGTATTTCTAAGTTCAAATCAGCCGAATATCTGGTCGTTTTCAACCTGTGATTTTTTTCTTATTATTAAAATAAGTTACGGCTAGTTTTTCCTAGCCGTAACTAGTTATTCCGGCCTGGAAACCCAGACGATTGTAATACCACGGCTGGAAAAACCTAGCCAAAATCATATTTCTGTTTTTTTTCCCGTGATTATCAGAATTACTTAGGACGGCTAGGAAATCCTAACCGTGAACAACTAATTACAGCTGGGAAATAAAATCTTCCCAACCTTATACCTATTTGACAGCTAGGAATTCTATTTTTCTACCCGTAATATAAGATTTACGGTTGGGAAAATAAGAACTCCCAGCCGTAAACAGCTTCAGAAAATGATTTTTTTTTACCCGAATCAGATTTCTTAGTCATTCGCAAGCAAAAATAAATAATGAGTTTCTTTTCTTTTTTTTCTTTTTATAATCATCATCTTCATCGTGATTTATGAATGAGAAGAGAAGAAGGAGAAGATAATAGTTTTTTTTTAATTTTTATTTATGATGATCATCATCATGGTGACATCATGATCGTCATCTTCATCATGATTTGTGAACAAGAAAAATGAGAAGATAATAGTTTTAGTTTTTTTTTATGATCATCATCTTCATCACAATTGATGAATGAGAAGAGAGGGAGAATGAGAAGATAATTGGTTTAGTTTTTTTTTAATGAATAATGAGATTTTGGTTTATTGATGTGTAAGGGTAAACTAGACTTTTTATACGGATAAGGCCCCCCTATCCATAATTTGATTTTAATTATCATTTTAAGCCCCCAAAACTCAGCCCCCTGTAGCCCAATAATAGGATTCTATTTTAAAGGGGTATGGACTATCTATGGAAGAGGTTGAGTCCATATCTAATTACTCAATAAACCCTAAAGGCGGATTCTGTGTCTCGACCTTCGATAAGGTCGGTCCCAAATAGATGAACGATTACGATTAACCTAATTTCGTAGCAGGTTTTCTTTGCAAATTTGTGCCCCAGCTTAGATGTGGTTGGGCAACAAGAAGTATGTGGCCCCAAATTTTATCTCAGTTCTCAACTTATTAATACAACTCATTTTTACCATTTTTTTGTTGTTGCTCATTTTCACCTCATAGTGGACATGGAAAATAGACGTTCACAACCCGTAATGTTAATACCCGAGGATAGAAATCGGGCGAGTCAAGGAGAGAGAGTGACTGCAAATCGGGCGATCGACTCGGTTAAAATTTAAATTTTAGGTTCTTCGTTTTCAGTGATTTTTTACATTCTTCAGGTGAATTCAATCTTATTAGTGATGATTGGTGTTACAAATCAGATTAATTCTTTACTTTTCCATATATCAAATGTCTGAATCAGTTAATATTACTGAAAAATCTTTAAATAAGGGTTCGATGGAAAAAAACTTCGGATCTTTAAATTTTGGTGCCTCTTCTGCTGGTGATGAAAAGAGATGTGATGAACCAGAAATATGTATATCTGATGATGATATAGATGATTGTATTAATGAATGGAAGTTCAGTCTTATTGGTAGACTAGATTTTTTTAAAATTTCTTTTAAACAAGCTGAAAAATCACTTCGAAATCAATGGAATCTAAAAGGTGAAGTTCAGTTAATTCCATTAGGCAAAGGTTATTTTGTGATTAAACTGTCCAATTTTGAAGACATGAGCTATATTTGGTCTAACTATTGGGAAGTTGAGAAGAAAAATCTAAAGATTCGTAACTGGGAACCTAATTTCAAACTAGCAGATCAAAAAACCTCCACTGCTTTTGTTTGGTTTCATCTCCCTGGTTTAAGTATTGAATACTGGAAGGAATTTTTTTTTGTTAGATATTGGAAGAGCTTTGGGAAGGCCTGTAAAAGTTGATGATATTACATTGCAAAGGAAGATAGGGTATTATGCAAGTGTATTAGTGGAAGTAGATCTTAACAAAGCTATTCCAGACAAAGTTTGGGTCAAAACAAAATATGGTGGTTTCTCACAGAGAGTACAAATGCCAAATGCTCCTAAATTTTGTAATCATTGCAAAGTTATTGGGCATTATGTAGCTGAATGCAGAATTAAGAGGAAAGAATCAGCTTAGAAAGAAAGTGATGCAGCTCCTAAAACAGTTAACAGATATAGAAGAAAGAATAAGAACAAGGAAGACACTGAAATACCTATTGGTTTTGATATTTGTGACTTTAGTAATAACAAATCACCTGAAACAGATGTAGTCATTGAAAATGTTTCAACTCCAAAAACCTTGCCTATAAAAGAAGCAAGAGAAGAAGGTGAAATCTCCTCTGGAAGATTTGAAGCTCTTAAAGATACTGAAGAATTCTCACTTTTTCTCAAAAAGATTTTCCACAAATTGAGGTGGTGAAGATGCTTGAGATTGGAACTACTTCTGCAGCTCAAATAGTCAAAGTAACTCCAACAGTGGAAAGTAAGAAAGCTAATTTGGAAATTCCAAAGGTGATAAATACTCAACCAGCTAAATCTGTCAGCCTAATCACTACAAGGAAACAAGCTAGATTTTTTTTTGGTAAGAATGACAATGGTAAGAAGAGTTCTACTCTTCAACCCCCTAATTCTAAATGAGAGTCATATACTAGAAAGTCAGAGGCTTAAGGAGACTTAAAGCCAAAGAAAAACTACAGATTTTAGTTAAAAAAATTTGTCCCTCTTTAGTATGGATCATTGAACCAAAAGTAAATGTTGGTTCTAAATATGTGAAAATGTTGAAGCTGATAGGTATGAAATGTGAGATAATACACAATAGTAGTTCAGAAAAGAAAGGTAATATTTGGTTGTGCTGGAATGCTACTATTTCTGATCCAAAAATTGTTTCTATAACAAGATAAGCTATCACAGTTAATGTAGGAGGAGTTTTGGTGACTGGAGTACATGGAGCAAATCTATATATTGATAGAAGAGATTTATGGTCTGAGTTGATTTCAATTAATAATCTTTCACTCCCATGATTGGTAATAGGAGACTTTAATGATGTTCTCACTATAGATGAAAAAAAAGGAGGAAGGAATCCTTTAAGGGAAGCTATGCTGGAATTTAATCAATGCCTAAATTCTTGTGGCTTGATAAATGCTCCTATATCTGGAATTGAATACTCATTGTGTAATAACAAAGCAGGTACTAAAAGAATCCTTTGCAATCTTGACAGAGCAGTATTTAACTCAAAATGGTTAGAATTATATCCTAACTGGGAATACAAAGTTGGAACTAGAGGGGTCTCTGACCATAGTCCTCTGAGTGGTGCTCACATCTCAATTCCCTAACCAAATAATGTACCATTTAGAGCTTTAAAAGTTTGGCTGTCACCTGAAGGGTTCTTGAAAGTTGTTGAAGATGAATGGAAAAAGGTGATTGAAGGACTTCCTATTTTTGTCATAACTGAAGAACTTAAAGAAGATTTTAAAGAAATGAAACTGGGAAGTTTTTGGAGATATTAATGTTAAGATGCTAAAAGCTGAAGAAAAAGTATTGCAAGCTGCCTTAATCTCTGACAAGAATCCCGCAGATTTAAAACTCTTAACTGATTTGATTACAACTAGGGGGAGACAAGAAAGCATATCTCAGCAACAAAGAAAAATTCTTCATCAAAAGTCCAGAGTTAAATGGCTTAAAGAAGGAGCAGCCAATACAATTTTTTTCCACACAAACATGAAGATCAGGCAAGCTCAGAACTCAATTACAGAAATTGAAGATGATCAAGGTAACATTTATGCTTCACAACAAGAAGTTTCTAAGATTCTTGTTAATCATTTTGAGTCCAAGTTTAAGTTTCATGAAGTTCAAATCTCAGAGAATATACTGAGTATCATTCCTGAAGTACTTATACACAATGATAGGACTATGCTTGATTCAATTCCTTGTGCAAAAGAAATAAAGGCAGCTATTGATGATATGGACCCTGACAGTTATCCTGGTCCTGATGGATTTGGTGGATGGTTTTACAAGAAATGTTGGGAGATTATTGGAAATGATGTGGTACTAGCTATACAATATTGCTGGAGAAGATGCTTCATACCCAATGGTTTAAATTCAAACTTTATGGTATTACTTCCTAAAACTAAAGGTGCAAAAACAGCTAACCATTTTAGACCCATTGGTCTTTCCAAAAAAAAAATCAAGATATTCACTAAGATATTAACAATGAGAATCAGCAGCTTACTCTCCAAGATTATTTCCCCACAGCAAGGTGCATTTATGAAAGGGAGAACAATCCATGAGCAAATAGTCTTAGCTTCTGAACTGGTAAATGAGATGGAAATCAAGAGAAGAGGAGGAAATGTAGGTTTAAAGATTGATATTACTCAAGCTTTTGACTCTCTGAGCTGAGAATTCTTGTTTACAGTTATGAAGAAATTTGGTTTTTCTCCTAAGCTAATATGTTGTTTGAAAGTCTTATTCAAATCTGCAAGAATTTTTATCATGATAAATGGAGGTCCAGCAGGATATTTTGAGGTTAATAGAGGCTTGAGACAAGGAGACCCTCTTTCTCCAATTTTATTCATCATTGCAGAAGATGTTTTGAGCAGAGCTATAAATAAAATGGTGGAGGAGAAACAATTGATTCCAATGATAAACAGAAAAGGCATTTGTCCAACTCACATATTCTTTGCTGATGACATGTTTGTCTTTTGCAATGGTGATATAAGAAATGTTAGAAGACTAATGAAGACATTATCAGATTATCAACTTTCTTCAGGTCAAATAGTTAGTGTATCAAAAAGAAAATGTTTTGTTGGAGGAACCTCACAGGCAAGGAAGGAAGTCATAACAAATGAATGTCAAATGAAATTATCAACTTTTCCAGATAAATATCTGGGAGTGATGCTTTTTACTGGAAGAGTGAAGTCTAATTTGGTGTGGGGAGTAGTTGAGCAAATACATAATTATTTAGCTGGATGGAAAGGAAAAATGTTAGCTTTTCAGGAGAGACTTTTCCTGATCAAGACAGTCCTATGGAGTGTTCCCATCTACAACATGTCTGTCTACAAATGGCCAAAAAGTGTGATCACAGCATGTGAAAGAATTATCAGAATTTTTTTGTGGACAGGAGATCCAAATGTGAAAAAACTAGTTACACTAAAATGGGAAAAAGTATGTACTCCTTTGGAAGAAGGTGGTTTGGGCATTAGAAGATTAGAAATCATTAATAAATCTTTATTAATGAAACTGGCTTGGAAAATTAAGCAAGGAGCAGATGATTGGGCTATATTCTTTCATGCTAAATTTAAGATGAAGAAGGGAGATTGGATTACTTATTACAAGCAATCATCAATCTGGCCAGGTATAAGATGGGTAATGAATGATATTCACAATAACTCCAGATGGATAGTGGGAGATGGAGAAGACATTTCACTATGGAATGATAGTTGGATCAAAGACAAGCCTTTAAACACAATATTCCCAGATAATGATTATATTTAGCTCCATCTAAATAAGAAGGTAAGCTCAATTATATCTGAAGGTGAATGGAACATTCCTGCAGAAATGCTTAACTTTTTTGATATGCAAGAACTTCCATCTATTGATGGAAGAAAAGACAGGCTTATCTGGAGTGGAACTATTACTGGTTCTTTTTCTGTTGCTTCAGCAGTACAATGCATAAGATGTAAGTACTCTGTTCTTAACATTTTCAAAATGATTTGGAATGCATGTATACACCCAACTATAGCAGGGAATGTGTGGAAAATAGCTAGGGGCATATGTGCAACAGATGAGAAGTTGAAAAAAAGGGTTTTCAGATGGCTTCTAGGTGCTATATATGCAAACAAAAAGAAGAATCACTTGATCATATTTTATGGAGTTGCAGTTACAGCACAATCTTATGGAACTGGATCTGTGACATTTTCAATCTCAAGAATCCTTCTTCTTTTCAAGATATACAGGGGATGGAAAATCACAAAAGTTCAGTGATAAAAGAGATATGGATAGCAGCAGCTTTCATAATTCTTAAGGAAATATGGTTTTTGAGAAATAACATTGTCTTTGAAGATGAAATGATAAATCTAGAACAGTTGAAGCATAAAATCACCTTCTCAGTTGGTGAAAGTGAATGCAAATTAAAGGTCAGAATGAAAAATGAAGACTATGATTTTCATATTTTAAGTTTCTTTGGGATCAAATATAGACATACCTATACTGCCAAAGTTATGGAGATTTTCTTCACTCTCCCTGCTCGTCCTAAAATCCTGATATGTTGTGATGGAGTCTCCAAAGGAAACCCAGGATTAGCTGGTTATGGATTTGTGGCAAGAAATGATGAAGGAATTTTTTTTATTTGCACAATCTGGAGGTCTAGGAGTTGCAACCAACTATATTGCAGAAATAATGGCCATTGTAATTGCAGGTGAATGGGCTGTGAATAACCAGCATTTTGAAGTGATTTTCAAATCTTATTCAAGTGCTGCAATCCTGGATTTCAAGAGATATAAATTACCATGGTTCATAACTGCCAGATGGAATAAAGTAAGTGAAAAATATAGAGTTTGAAAACAGCTACAGGGAAATAAACTTCACTGCCAATGAACTGGCCAAAGAGGGCAGTGGGATGGACAAAGGCAGTGTTAAAACATACTCAGATGGCAGCTCTTTTACTTTAGAAAATCCATTTCAGACCTATTATAGGATCTGTTAATTTTTGTTTTCTTTTTACAATTGTGTAATGCCTGATAAAGGCTTTTTTGTAAAAAAAATTGTGATGATCATAGTTAATAAAAAGTAATTGATTGAGAAAAAAAAATGGACATGGAAAATAAAAAAAATATTTTCAAAAAGTTAAATATATGTCTGGTCTAAAGTCGAGCCGACCAGTTTTTGGTGATCGGCCAAAACTTCTCAGAGAAAATCGTTTTATATTTAAAAAAGTTAATTATCCTAGCAAACAAGCAGATTTACCCATTTTCATCTCACACAGGGTAAATGATCTAAGCATTTGCCCATTCCGTCTCAAGTTGAGTTAGCGGATTGGTCAAAGCTTCTCCAAAAAAAATTTGTTTTATATTAAAAAGATTTAATTAAATTAGTTATATCTATATTTTTTAGATTAAAGCCCAAAAGTTATATTTAAGTCTAAACATCAAAGAGGTTTACTATCTACAAGTTCAGGAAGTTAGGAAAAGAAAGAAAGAAAAATCCCTCACTCCAATGCTAACGAGTTTCACTTAATATATTTCAATTATAAGGTAAGAAACGATCTCACCCAACTAAAAGACATAGTTGTTATACAAAATACGACCGTCACTGATTAAAAGAAACATTTGTTTACACATTAAGTTGGGTCCACTGGTCAAATTTGCCCATTTTCCCACTGTGGGAGTGAACGATCAAAGAAACAAATCAAAATTGCTCCACTAGACTTGCTCTTATTTTGAGTTTACTATATTATGATTAAGTTGAAGTAATAAAATGTATTTACTTCGTTCTAATTAATAGATAGAATATAAATATTTTTTGAATAAGACAAAAAAAAACAAAAACTTAGGTATCAGTATGTTACGTGCTTACATGACAAGGCGAGTTTTCTTCGAAAGTAACTTCTAAAACCTCCAGTGATCACGTTTGAGCGTAATCAAACTTTAAGAACAATATCTCAAACAATTTTATACATTCTACAATCAAAATAGTAAGCATCATTCCCTTTTGTAGGATACTTATTACATTAGTTATAAGTCTGTTACTCTAACTACATCCCCTTATCTTATTATTATGACTACTAATTTTGAAAAACTAATGCTAGATACAAAAAATACATAACATTTCTCCTGTCCGAAAGCCAACCTTATCTTCAAGGTCGTAAGTGTACAAACAATCTAATTGACCTACTGTATATTTTCTTTCCATACTTGGTTACTTCAATAAATATTGAAAGATCATTAATAAACTGGTGACTATTCACCAACAACGTCAAAAGCGAATATGTACTATCCATATGTCGTTGTTTCTATTTGTGTTGCTCTAGTAAATTAGTCTTTCTCGTCCAAAATATTCTTGTTGCAGATCTATTGATTCTCCCATTAGTTCGGTCCGTCATAATTAGAAAAGAAATCATCAATATCAAATGATGACTGGTTCCTATATATAGTGTGCCTTAGCTTAGTTCCCTTTTTTATTCCAACATATCGAAAAAATACGTCACATAACAATAACCTTGTTTATTTCGAAATTCAACCATTGATTGATCAAAAGCACGTTAGGCTCTCTTCAATTTTGTGATATCATGAAGTTCTTGTTTGATGTTGGTGCACAATTTTATAATTTCAGGAAGAGTGTAATCCACATAACCGTGTTGACATACTATTTTTCCACTTGATTTCCGATAAAAAGTCGAAAATCCCAACTTCTTAAACGAAAAAAATCTAACAAGATATATTTAAAGGAAAAATCTTGTGAAAATCCCCTTTCTTGACCGAATAGAAAATATTCTAAATTCTAGATAAAATCAAACCAAATATATTTTAAATCTTCAAACTCAATTTCATTCCCTTGTCTTTCGATTTGAAATGCTGTATGCGCAAATAATTAAGAAAAACAATGCCAAGGTTTTGCAATAACCTTGCTCTAGATACCAATTATTACATGCTTACATAACAATTCAAGTTTTCTTCGAAATAAAACTCTAAAAACCTTCAATGCTCACGTTAAAATGTAATCAAACTCAATGAGAGAATATCTGAAACGATCTTATTCATTTCATAATCAAAATAGTAAACATAGTTCCCTTTTATAGGATTCTTATTACATTAGTTATAAAACGGCCCATCTAACTGCATCCTCTATGTTATTATTATAACTTGATTCTAAAACAACTAATGCTAGATACAACAGATACATAACACATCACTTGATTAAAGTATGTTCATAAAGAATACCGAAAGAACTTTTTTTTAATCTAAGAGAGTAAAGGAATTGTGGATCTGTCATTTGACCAGATTATCGATACTTTTAGGAAAACCATCTTGCAACAATTAATAAAGTTCAAAACTAAAGAAGATATCGAAAAAAATTAGATCCAAACTTATAATTTATGGGAATACGAAAGTACTACAATTTTTATATTAACATCAAACAAAAAAATAGATGTTTATAGAACAAGCAATAACTTGGCATTTGAAGGTTACTTTAAAGAAAAGACCAGGCAAAAGATCACCAAGTATTTGGAACCATGTTTTCATGATGAGATTTTTGTAACAACTATTAAAGACATTGTTGACACATGTACTAGAATGGCAGAATCTGATACAGATAAAGATGATGGTGATGACAATGAGATTTGAGATAAAGACATGCACTTTCTTTGTCTTCAAGATTCATTCGTTGGGAGTTATTTCTTACTTCAATTGTAGCAAGTTTTTCTTCCAACTTTTTGAGAACTATACGAATATTAATGCATTCAAGTTAAAGAGAAGCTTAATATAATGAGGGAAATAATAATAAAATGAGGCACCATAAATTTTGTTAAAGAGGATGTTAGAGCATTGCTCGGTCAAACTCAGAAGTGTTTCTATCTCAAGCTTGTTGTAAAATTTAGTTGTCAAAACTATATCTTGATTTCTAGTCTACAATTAGTTAAGTCTCGGTTTAGGATAGAAGATGTAGTTGGGAAACGGATATCACGGCAGTCATCATTACGTTCTACCGTTTGAAGGCGAAGATCAACCAAAGCTTTTGGAGAACTTCTTCAACAAAAGGTAAGTGAAGACTGAACCACCTATATCTCAAGTTATATTCATATTTCTATCTATGAGATGTTGTCGCATAACTAATTAGACTATCGTAAGCATATCAAGAATTTCGAATCAAGTTAAGGAACTTCTCGAAATATATATGACTAAGCTTAATGAACATTAATTCATACTTGAAGAATTTCGGTTAACGACAATTTATTATTCGTAATCTAAATTATGATTCAAGATTATCATTCAAAAATAGCCTGGAACAATGATATGTGTCATTGATGCTATTTGGGAATGTTTCGAATTGATCTAGAGAGAAATATAGAACTACTGAAAATCTGGATACAGGACAATATGCATACCAGTTTCACAAACTGGGAAAACTTTTATAGGTCTGGAGCCATAGTACATGTACCCAGTACACGTACCGGTGTAGCTATAGTTCGGCAGCGACTTAGTGGTATGCATACCCGGTATCCATACCACAAAAATTATGTGAACTCGTGAACCCGGAACGGTAGGCAATCAAGTATACGTACTGAAAAAGAACTGTTAGTTTTGAAACCGGTGTAGTATCCATACCAGATACTCATACCGAAAAAGTTCAGTATGTTCCGAAACTTTGATTTGTCTTAAGAGTACACATACCCGGTACATGTACCGTGATAAATATGGTTCACGAACAAGGTTGAAGTACATGTATATGATACACATACTTACCCTGTCGAATATTTTCAGATGCACATAAATTATTTCTGCTAGATAATTAACATTTGAACAAATCTCTAAGAACACTATATAGACATGATTGTTCACATTATAATTTATAGTTATGATTTAAACTTAAAATTCTTAAGTGTTTATGAAAAAGATTAAGCTTATAGTTCAATTGGCTAGTTTCGGATAACCATTCATGAACGTTGTCTTTGTACACGGTTCGGTTACGGTCCATCCTAACCATAGTGTATATCTTGTTATGTTAATTAGATTCAAAGATTCATCTAATGGTGGATATTGTTTGCTTGGTTCCAAAGCTATCTTAGCTTAAACCAAAAGCAACCTATGCTTTGAAAGTCTATAAAATGGGAACCTCAAACAACTGGGATCTTTGAATCCCGATATTATCTTTGTGTGTCCTAGCTGTAAACTAGAGTCGTCCTCTTTCTAAAACCATTTTTAGGGTTTAGCGACTAAAAATACTTTATGGGGATTCGTGAAGCCAGGTCCAGCTATCGTTTATCTTGATAGCTCGAGTATCCTGATTTTGATTGATTGTCGATCTTGCTTCATCAATCAAGATAGATATAAATCATCAAAGTTCTCTTCGTCTCAAACTTTGTTGATTCTACAGGTTTAATACTTTTGAGGTGAATAATAATTTAGACTGCTCTTTGGGAAGTATAAGTCCGGATTTTTTTGTTAGTTAAACTTTGTTTATTGCTATCGATTTCCAGTCTCACCTTGATCTACGATCAAAAAGGAAATCAAACATATAGGGTTATCTGTGGGAGGTATATTGGCTCAAAGTCTTCAATTGAGTTGAAGCAACTCTTAGGATGTAAAGGACGCCATCTAAGGGAATCATTTGCTCGGAGCCCTGCTGGGATTCAAGAGGCGTAAGGAACGCGACTGTAACTGAATTGTTGTGAGGGTTTAATTCGGTCTTAACTACATTCTAGTCCGAATTTAATTGGTAGTAGGCTAGTATTTGTAGCGGCTTAATACAGTTTATGTTCAATCTGGACTAGGTCCCGGGGTTTTTCTTGACTTGCGGTTTCCTCGTTAACAGAATTTTTGGTGTTTGTGTTATTTCTTTTTCCGCATTATATTGTTTATCTTTATAATTAAAATATCACAGGTTGTACGCTAATCAATCAAAGTAGATATACATCCATCCTTGTTTGTTGGGTACGGCTTGATTGATTCTTTGATATTGATTTTTTATATCGTCCAAGAACTCTCACACGTATATCAGGTTCACGGACTTGATTCTGTAAACTTTCGGATTGTGAGAGAAAGAGATATAACTCTAAATATTATTCCATGATTGAGATTCATTAAATTGAACTCTCGGAATTGTATTTAAGTTTGTCCATACAGGTTGTCTAACGAAAATTTGGTGGTGTATTTTGGTACCCCAGCGTTTCAATTGGTATCAGAGCAGGCAAACACGTTTAACACCTAATAAGTGTGTGTTTGAAATATTCTGACTATATGAACAAAAGTGCAATCTCGATAAACGTACCGCCAGCATTTGATGGATCGAATTACTTATGGTGTAAAATTGTTATGCATTCCTTTTTATAAGCCCGTGACTTTGAGACATGGAAACTTGTAGTTATAGGATACGACGCGCCAACAGTTGTTAGAGACGGAACCGTTGTTGCAAAGCCATTAGGAGAATATAGTGATACCGAGATAAGTGTTGTAAAGCATAATTCTGACGAGTTAAACGCTATTATCCATGCCATAAGCCCAGATCTTCAACACCGTGTGACTTCATGCACTAGGTATAAAGATGCTTGGGTTATCGTAGAAACCGTATTCGAAAGAGATACCTCAGAGAAAGAAGCTAGGCTTCAAAACTTAAATTCTGACTGGGAAAATCTTCGCATGTCTGATGAAGATTTGTTTGATGAGTTTAATCAAAAGTTGTTTGGAATTGTTAATGCATGTTTTGCATTGGGGAAGACCATTCACCAAAAGGACATTGTGATGAAAATTCTCCGATCTTTACTAGCAAGATACAAGTCTAAGAAACATGCTATCATGGAAGGAAATAACCTTCAAACTCTTTCCAGAAACACTCTAGTTGGAAAGTTAAAGATCTTTGATCATGAACTGCAATCCAAACCCAGAAAGGATATTGCGTTCAAGGCACTGAAAAACACTGAAACTCTCAAAAGTGAAAGTGTTGATAACTCTGTGAACAATCTTGTTGATCCTGATTTTTCAGATGAAGATCTTGATGACTCAGTTTCGTTGATCACAAGACAGTTTAGAGAACTTCTTAAAAACAGAAGCAAACGGTTCACTAGAGAAAAGTCTCATATGTCAGCTAGGCCACATAATCGTATTTCAGTCAAAAACAGATATTCTAATGATGTTAGAGCATTGCTCGGTCGAACTCACAAGTGTTGCTATATCAAGCTTGTTGTCAAAACTACATCTTGATTTCTAGTATACAATTAGTTAAGTCTCGGTCTAGGATAGTGGAGTTGAGAAATGAGCCAGTCATCATTCTCGTTCTACCGTTTGAAGGCGAAGATCAACCGAAGCTTTTGGAGAACTTCATCAACAAAAGGTAAGTGAAGACTGAACCACTTATTTCTCAAGTTATATTCACTTTTCTATCTTGAGATAATTGTCGCATAACTAATTTGACTAGCTTGCATGGACAAGAATTTCAAGTCAAGAACTAATTATTTAGTTTACGAATTTCTCGATATATAATGACTAAGCTTAATGAACATTTGTTCATACTTGATCAAATTAGGTGGCGAACAATTTATTGTTCGGAACCAAATCCTGATTCAAGTTCATCATTCGAAAATAGCCTGGAACAGTGATGAGTGTCATTGTTGTTACTCAGGAATGTTTCGAATTGATTTAGAAAAATATAGAACTACTATATTCGGAATACAAGATAGTGTTATCGGTCTTAAAAACTGAGAAAATTGTTATATGTCTGAAGCCGTATTACATGTATTCGTACACGTAGCGGAGTAGCTATATATCGACTTTCAGATTTGTGTGATATGCATATTCGTATGTACATCAAAGGAGAATCTGTTTGTTTCGTGAACCAGATAGATATGTATATTATTATAAAATCAATTATGGAACTGTGGTAAGGGAACGGGGTTAAAATAATCAAACCGGTATACGAGCCAAAACAGTTCTATGTTCTAGAACAAGTTTAGTACCCAAACCGGTATGCAAACTTAATGTTCTGTGAACTCCGGAACCGGCAAAGGTCTAAGAGTTTTGCAAACCGGTACATGAAATAAAAAATTATGTAAACTTCGGAACTTTGTGTTAGGTCAAAGTTTGCAAACCGGTACGTGAACTGAAAAGTTTTATAGAGTCCGGAACTTGGTAATTACATAAGTGTGCAAACCGTTTTATGAACTGAAAAGTTATGTTAACTCCAGAAATCAGTAATTGCATATGAGTTTGCAAAACGGTCCGCGTACTGTGACTCAGACGATTCACGAATGGTTTAAATAATTGTACCTTGTACATTTACAAACTATGTCGCTCATGATTCAACTGCGATTAAATAATTTCTATAAAGTAATTTGCATTTAATCTTTTTTTCTAATTAACACTAGACTCAATTGATCACATGATTGTGACTCAATGTTAATGTCTTAGTGAAGATGAAAATGAGTGTTAAGCTTTTAAAGTTCAAAAATAAGCCTATCCTCTCTTCTCTGTTCGTATTCCAAAATATCAAAACGGATATCGGCTAGTTTCGGCTAACCATGTTGAACATAGTATTTATACACGGTTCTGTTACGTTTTACCTAACCACAGTGTATATCTTGTATATGTGATTAAGATTCAAAACTTTCATCTAACGGTGGATATTGATTGCTTGGTTCCAAAGCTATCTAGCTTAAACCTAAAGCAACCTAGGCTTTGAAGTATTTATAAGGGGAACTCTTGGTAACTTGGATCTTTGAATCCCGACACTACTTTTTGGTGTGTCCTAGTTGTATCTAGAGTCGTCCTCTCCAGAAACCCTTTTAGAGTTTAGAGACTATAAAGACTTTACAGGGATTCGTGAAGCCAGGTCCGGTTATCTTTTATCTTGATAACTTGAGTATCCTGATCTTGATTGTTTGTAGAGCTTGCTCCAACGATCAATATAGATAGTAATCAACAAAGTCTCTTCGTCCCATACTTTGTTGATTCCGCAGGTTTTATACTTGTGAGGTGCACAATAATCTAGGCTGTACTTCGGGTTGCATAAGTCCGAATTTTGAGGATAGCCAGAATTTTGTCAAGTTGCTATCGATTTCCATCACCTGGATCTTACGTTTTATCTGATCATCCGTTTAGATCATAAATCAGGAAATCAATCATAGGCATATATAATTCGTGGGAATAAGATTTAGTTTAAAGTCTTCAATTGAGTTGAAGCAACTCTTAGTTGGTATGAGACCGTCTTAGGAAATCAATTGCGTAGAGTCCTGCTGGAATTCAAGAGGCGTAAGGAGCGCAACTGTACCTGAATCAGTGGGAGACTGAGTTCGAGCTCAACTACATTCCAGACCGAAGTTAACTGGTAGTAGGCTAGTGTCTGTAGTGGCTTAATACAGTTTGGTGTTCAATCTGGACTAGGTCCCGGGGTTTTTATGCATTGGCGGCTTCGTCGTTAACAAAATTTCTTGTGTCTGTGTTATTTCTTTTTTCGCATTATATTGTTTATCTTTATAATTGAAATATCACAGGTTGTGCGTTGATCAATCACACTATCTAGGTACAACCTTGTTTATTGGATAAGAGTTGATTGATCCTTGGATATTTGTATTTGGTACCGTCCAAGAACTCTCTTTGTAGTTAGATTCACGGATTCAGTTCTGTAAGCGTTCTAACAACAAGAGAGAGAGAGATATAACACTAGACACTTTCCTTGATTGAGTTTCTACTCTCGGAGTTGTGTTGATTTTGTCCATACAGGTTGCCTTCGAAAAAGTTGGTGGTGTATTTTGGTACACCCAGTGTTTTCAAACGATACTGACGATGAGGATATGCCAACGGTCACTTTGCTAATGAGTGTCCAAATCATAAGAAATATACTGGAAACAAGAGTCTTGCTACAACGCTTGATGAAACATCTGATCATTATGATTCCGAAGAGGATGATGGATCAAGTGTAGCACTCTTGGGATAAATTATCAATTTCGTTGAATGTAACAATACTATTATCAATCTTGATAATTTAATTGATGACTCTTCATCAAAATCATTGGAGGATGTTATGGATTTTTCGTATACTAATAAAAATTTTGTTAATATTTGAAGTACCATGTGTTTAGCTGCTAACGTCGTTCCTGAATCAATCTCCAAACCGACATGTCCTTATTGTACCATTGAGGGTCACAAACTCACATAATGTTTCAAGTACAAATACAAACTAATTAAGGTATGTCAACAAACTGCAATTGAGGGCTAGTCGTTTGGCAAATGTGCTTAAACTTGTTTAAAAGTCTAATCCCGAGGTACGCAAAGTTAACTCTTCTTCTTCTAAAAGATTGATAGATTCTAAGGTGGAGGTAAAATCTCAAACTAAGAGAAGAGTCCGGACTAAATGTCCTGTAAAGAAGGATATTACAATCCATGCAGGAATCTAGTGGTGAGCACTCTAATGCTCACCTCAACACAAACTAATTGTGTTGAAATGTGCATCTTGTCTCATGTACCCTTAAAAGAGACAAGAACCGTGGACATCAGGGCTTTGGATCAAATTTGAATATTATTACTTAGATGTCCATATCTTATTTGTTCACCTTAATCTATGTCTCAAGTAATGGTATTGTAAATTTTGATATACGAGGAAACTTAAGGAAGGATAAAAGTGATATTTCATTCTTCTTAGGTTTTATGTATGTTCGCTAGTACATGAACCCTTGTTGTTCTGAAACCTTGCATGGTAAGTATTTTCCACTTTAAGACTCATATTGAAAAGACGAGGGTACCCAAATACACCAATATCTTCTAAATATCAACCCTATAAGTTCGGTATCTTAAATGATCGTCTATGGACGGAGTCGAGATAATACCGTTAGAGCACTGCTCGGTCGAACTCGCAAGCGTTGCTATCTCAAGCTTGTTTGTCAATGTTAGTGATCAAAACTATAAGTCTTGATTTCTAGTCCACTTATAGTAATGTCTCGGACTAGGATAGATTATGTAGTTGAGCATTAGACTTCACGGCGTTCATCAATTGAAGACGAAGAACTACTAAGGATAGCTTGTGGAACTTCATCAACAAAAGGTATGTGGAGACTGCAACTCATCTATCACTTGGAAAGTCTATTTCTACTCTATCTCCTATATTGAGACAAAAGTCGTATTACGATAGTTTTCGATTATGCACATTTGAGATTTCGAGCTGAGTTTAACTCTCTTACAGATTTCTCGAAATATGTGTTGGTAAGCTTTCGCTTCAACCAAGTTCATCTCATATTCTTGACGAAAGTCAAAAGATGATCATGTGAAAATTGCCAAGTAACATCTTACATAGTTTGTACGATACAATCATTTGGTGTAGACTTGGAATGTTTCTTTATGATTATTTCAATAACTTGAAAATTGCTTTGATGCTAATAGTGTGTGAAAACGGCTATTGTCATCCTCTAAGAATGTTTCAATGATTGAAATAGAGTTTAGAACACTTAACCAACATTGGATTATAAACATGTTGTGCACTCTTGTATATGTGTGATCCATGTCCGGGAACCATAGTATGCATACCCGTATGCGTACCTGTTGGTTTGAGAAGTCCGGGAACCTAAGTACGCGTACCCGTACGTATACTGGCGAAAGGTTTGTGATCGGAAATTTCTGCTGGGTTTGGAGGTATGCGTACCCGTTCGCATACTGGCGAAAACCAAACTTGGTCCGTCTACTTCAAGTATGCGTACCCGTTTGCATACTTGAATGGTTAAAGTTCTAAAATCGGTTGTGACATGAACAAATGCATTTATATAATAATGAATACATTCTTTGCAAACCGTGGCTATAATGTTCATGAATTGATTCAAGTGAATCAAACCGATTTTGCTTCAATTGTGTTCTTGTATACTTCTATGAGAATATAGCAATTGAACAACTCTTTAACTAGTTTCATTTGAGTCATTTGAACTAGTTATGGTTAAGATGAATAAGGTTGATATGAGAGTGTTCATATAGCTAACCTCGGTTAACTAAAGTTGAGCCAACATGGTGTACACGTTTAGGTACTGCGTAAATGAGTGTACATTTCATTTGTGTATAACAAGCCAAGTTCAATCTAACGGTTGAAAGATATTAGCTTGTATCTAATCAGGTTTTCATCTAACGGTGAATATTGAATGCTTTGTTTCCAAGGTAACTAAGATTGCAAACCCTGATTTGAAAACTATATAAAGGAGAACTCTAGCAACTAGGAAACCTAATCCCCACACCTCATGTGTGATACTAGTTGCGACTAGAGTCGATTCTCCTTTAACCTTAGGTTTTTCACAAAACCCTATAGGTTAACGACTTAAAGACTTCATTGGGATTGTGAAGCCAGACCCAACTATTTTCTCTGTAGTTGCGTGATCTGATCTTGTTGTTTCTATCGTGATTGAGTATTATCTTTGCTAAGATTTGTTTGAGATTTATCTCCGATGGGTAAGATTAAAAGTAGTCACAAACATCTTCGTCTCATCGTTTTTGATTCCACAATATCTTGTTTCGCTACCATACGATTAAGATTATTGTGAGGTGATTGATAATACTAGGCTGTTCTTCGGGAATATAAGTCCGGTTTTTCAATTGGTTCCTGTGCACCTTGATTTATCAAAATACGGAACAAAACTCATAGGTATTTCTGTGGGAGACAGATTTATCTATTCCAATAGACTTTTATGTGCGAGACAGATTTGTTTATCAAGTCTTCGACTTTGGGTCGTATCAACTCTTAGTTGTTGGTGAGATCAGCTAAGGGAATCAAGTGCGTAGAATCCTGCTGGGGTTCAGAGACATAAGGAGTGCAACTGTACCTTGATCAGTGTGAAATTGATTAGGGCTCAACTACATTCCAGTCCGAAGTTCATTGGTAATAGGCTAGTGTCTGTATCGGCTTAATACAATATGGTGTTCAAAGCTGGACTAGGTCCTGGGGTTTTTCTGCATTTGCTGTTTCTTCGTTAACAAAACTTCTGGTGTCTATGTTATTTTTTTTTCGCATTATATTTTGTTATATAATTGAAATATCACAGGTTGTGCATTGAATCGATCAATTGGTAAATCCAACCTTTGGTTGTTGATTGAAATTGATTGATCCTTGAACATTGGTCTTTGGTACCGTTCAAGTTATTTCTCTTATATTCAACCGGACTCGCAAATTCCTATTTACTGATTGCGGATTGAATTAAGAGATAGAGATATAAAACTCTTTGATATACTTTTCTCTAGATTGAGTCTGACTGTCTAGTTGATTCTCTTGAAAGTATATTGGAGTTTGTATATTCAAATTGCCAAACGAAATATTGGGTGTGGTTGTTGTACCCCCGCTTTTTCAAATACAACTTAAGTCACATACCTTGTGTGATTGTCCATGGACGAGGTCGAGATAATACGACAACAAGATATTTACTTGATAATAGTTACGGTAAAAACCGTTTGACTATTACGATCAATGTCAAGTAATTCAGATTAACGTACAAGTGTAATTTACTTTAAATTATAATAAACAAATTATAATTGCGAAATAATGAAGTAAATGACACAACAAGATTTTGTTAATAACGAGGAAACCGCAGATGCAGAAAACCCCAAGACCTACTCCAGTTTTGATTACTCTCATAATTAAGCCGCCATGCAAAATATAATACCAACTTCGTATAGTTGAGACCAAGTAGACTACCCCTAGCTACTTAGTTTCTTCAATATCCCTGCGCCTTCGACTTTTAGAGTCACGCACGTGAATAACTACTCCTTTGGATCGTATTCCAACTAGCAAATGAATGAATCTGTTTGGTAACCATTCTAATCATTCTTTGTAAAAGGTATGTTGAGTTGTTGACAATGGTTCTTCCGTTTAAACTAATGAACTCCTTTGTCTGGCTAGATCAATCTAAAACTTGATTACCGAAATAACCTAATTCTAGATTTGCAATCAATCAATATAGAACTCAAAGAGTAACTATAAAGCGATGTCGATCTTAGACAACTAAACAATCAAGTCTATGAAAGATAAACACGATTCTAGTTGGACCCATCAAGGTTTGTGCACTATATTCACAAGATATAAAAACTAATAAGAAAATATTCTTCATCTTCAAATCTTTAATTACCTTCAATCACCTGCACAACACAACTTGAATCCTCTTGTGATTAATCATACACAAAACGGAGTCTGTTAACAATGGATTATCACAAGATGTCTTTAGATCCGCAAATGGTTCTAAAGATCCTGTCGATAATTTGATCTAGTTTGAGTGACCCTTATGTCATAAGAAAAGGCTCTCGAGAATAATCAAACTAGGTGCAATCAAAGTTTCAACAACTGTTTGTCAATCAAATCAATAATCAAAAACTAAAATACCAATGCAATTATCTAGTTTTCCACCAAAGGTACTCGTAGAGCTTCTTGATCCCACATAAATCTTTAAACGAGCGATCATAAGAGATTTCACCTAACTTTCCTCTCCGGATAGACGGCTCCACCGGAAATAACACGAATGAAGTTTGCCTGGATCTAAGGATAGTTTGCAAGAAATGCAAACTCAAGTATTTATAGACCAAGGTTGTTTGGACAACAAGGAAATCCCAAAACCGGAAATATTCTCAATATATTCATTAAAGTACCTAATTTAAGTTTTCCTATTTCCAATAAATGTTAACCAATATTTCCAAAATCTCTCTTAGAAGATTTCTACTATTAGTGTAACACATTAACTAATATGTTTTAATTGCTTTCAATATTTCGGTTTGGGATCACCTTGAGTATCAAGGAATATATTTAAACAATTAATGATAAGAGTTATGTACATGTTCCAATAATGTCGACATCTAGAAGTTTCTCTCAACAAACCATAATTCCAAGATCACACAAAACATAAAGAGATATGTGAATACTGGAAACTCGGGTTTGCTCCTTGGGATCGGTTATACCATGACTCACAATTTAAGTTGTGACCGGTTATACCATGCTTCCCAAAATAGGTTGTGACCGGTTACACCATGCTTCCAAAAGTAGCTTGTGATCAGTTACACCTTACTGCCCAAATTAGCTTGTGATCGGTTACACCTTGCTTCCAAAAGTAGCTTGTGACCGATTACAACTAACTTCCAAATGTAGATTGTGACCGGTTACTCCTTTCTTCACAGAAGTAGCTTGTGCCCGATTACAACTAACTTCCCAATATAGGTTGTGGCCGATTACACCTTGCTTCACAAAGTAGCTTGTGACCGATTAAAACATGCTACATATTATAGGCTATGATCGGTTATACCTCAATTATCAACATAAGTTAAGATAGGTTCTAGCTTGTCATCTTGCATTGGTCATCCAAAATATATTCAATAAAGAACCGGACCAATCGTGACTTCCCTTTCGATTATGAAACAAGTTCATACATCCACTTCCTTAAACCAATGTAATAATACATAGTTTTATAGGATGAAATCTCACCTATATCTTACACATAATCAAGTAACTAAATACAAAGATTATGTTGATGTTGTATTTACAAAGTTCCAAAAGATAAGCGTTTATACTTCGCAATTCAATAAAGTCCTTGACACCTTGATCATAATGATATGACCAAGTCTAATCACTAGAGTATTATATATATACAGCTCTGCATGCTATGTTTGGATATAATACGACTTGAAAGATACGTTAGGAATGGAAACAAGTCAAGTAGTATTACTAACCTCAAGTGGAAGGATGATATCTTCGTTGCATCGTTACTTCTCCTCATTCTTCAGGTCTTCGGAGTAATACTTGTACGTATCAACATTCCTAGACTTTCTAGTCTAACCTAAACGAAGTTGACTCTAGTATTTAATCAAGCGACTCTAGATGAGTTTTGATACTAAAATATGACAACCAAACTTGACATACCAACGCTTGGTGGGTTCAACCGAGATATGCTCTAACACATATCTCTTTCACAAGAAGTCTTGCTTGTTGAGCAATATTTTTATGATTCACAAATCCATTTTATTCCTACGGATTATGGAGACTCCAAGCACAACATCTTCTCGTGAAATCTATGCTCCAATGGTTGTTGATACTAATACAACTAGAAAGGAACAAGAGATGTGAAAAGACGAGGGTACCCAAATACACCACAATCTTTAAATTATCCACCTATAAGTCCTCTTACCGAAAGTGACTGTCTATGGAAAAAGTCGAGACAATACAACAAATCGGTATTCACACTTTTTGTGATCGTCTATGGATACGAGATCGAGACAATACAACAATCAAAGTGTGATTACTTGATAATAGGTTCAGACTTAACCAAACTATATAGGATCACTATCAAGTAATACGGAGTTAACGTTTGTGTATTTTACTTTTTAATTATAATAAACAATTATAATTGCGGAAATAGAAAAGTAAAAGACACAGCAAGATTTTGTTAACGAGGAAACCGCAAATGCAGAAAAACCCCGGGACCTAGTCCAGAATTGAATACTCTCATAATTAAGCCGCTATACAAAATCTAACAAACTTCGTATAGTTGAGACCAAGCAACTAAACCTATAGTTCACCTAGTTTCTTCAGTATCCCTGTACTTCCGACATTCAATAAGTGCACGCACTGGAACAATTCATTTGGATCATATTCCAAACAGTAAAGGAACAACAAATCTGTTTGGTAACAACTCTCTTGATTCTTTCAGATGAAGATATCTCAAGTCATAAGCAAAGGCTCTTATGTTTAACAAATAAACTCCTTTTCCTGGTTAGATCAATCTATCCAACAACTAGCGAAGTAGCAGATTTTAGATTTGCAATCAATCAATATAGAATCAAACAAGAAACTATAAGGTGATGCCGATCTTACACAACTAATCAATCGAATAAATCCGATTCTAGTTGGATCCTAGCCAATCAAGGTTTGTGCACACCCAAAGATATAAAAACCAAATCAGAAATCTTCCTTGTCTTCAAATCTTCTTTAATCTTCAATAAACACCTGCACAACACCACTTGAATCACTTGTGATCAATCACGCACATAACGGAGTCTGTTAACAATGGATTATCACAAGACATCTTTAGATCTACTAACAGTTCTAAAGATCCCGTCGACACTTCGATCTAGTTTGAGTGAATCTCATATCAGAAGAGAAGATTCTCAAGAATAAACAAACTAGGCGCAATCAAATTTCAACAACCGTTAGTCAATCAAATCAATCGAAAACTAAAATAAACAACAATTATCCAGTTTCCCACCAACGGTACTCGTAGATCGCTTCTTGATCCCGCAGAAGTCTTTAAACGAGCGGTCGTAAGAGATTTCGCCTAATTAGGGTACTTTCCACTCCGAATAGACGGCTCCACCAGAAACAACAAAAAGATGAAGTTTGCCTGGCTCTTAGGATAGTTTGCTCGAAATGCAAACTTGGGTATTTATAGATCAAGGATGTTTGGACACCAAGGAATTTCCAAAACCGAATATTCTCAAGATATGCAATAAATGCCCAAATCGGTTTTCATAATTCCTGGAAATGCTTTGTCCAATATTTACCGAAATCTCACTAGAAAATCTCCAATTAGTAAATGCACATTACCAATTTTTATTTTCCAGAGATATACATTTAATTGCTGGTAATTAAAAGCATATAAAACTAACAACCTTAATTAAAAGATTCTTAATTTATTTCGGTCCGGGATCTCCTTAAGTAATTAAGGAATATCTTTGAATAATAATAGATAAGAGTTACTGAACATATTCAAAGTATGTCGACATCTTTTTCTTCGTAAATCCTTTTTCATAGTTACAATCTTGGAATCGATTATACCACACTTCCAAACAAGTTTAGAATTGTTTCATCTGTATTCCAAGAACAACTATGTGACTGATCAAATATCAATTCACTAATCATGGGTTTACGGTTCTACCAAACACAAGGATCGGTTCTACCTTAATATGGTTACTGGAACCGGTTACATCAGTTACCAGGATCGGTTACATCAATTACCAAGACCAGTTACCATATTCTCATGGTATTACTTGTGATCGGTTACACAAGTCACTAGGATCGGTTACACCAATTACTAGGACCGGTTACGCCAATTACAAGGATCGATTACACAACTCTTTTGTGATCGGTCACACCAATTACTAGGATCAGTCACACCAATTACAAATATCGATCATACCATCTCAGGTGATTACTTAGGATCGGTTATACTAATAAAAGTCATACCAAATCATAAGTCAGGCATTGTGACTAGTTTTACCAAGATACATAACAAGTTATGATCGGTTCTACTAACTCACACATATTGGTAATCCAAAGATATGCAATGAATAAAAATACCAATAAGCCTAGCGATTTCCCTTTCGATTCATAAAACAAGTTCATGAATGTACTTCCTTTAAACAAATGTAAACATTGTTTCCTAGGATGAAATCTTCACCTTTACCCATACACATAATCACAATAGCATTCATACGATTATGTCGATATCTTATATACGAAGTTCAAAAGATAAGCGTTATACTTCGTATTCTAATTCCTTAACACTATGATCATGTGATCATGTCTCACTACTAGAGTATAATCATTCACAGCTTCGCAGTTATGTTTTCAATATAGCACGACTTGAAAGATACGTTAGGAATGAAACAGTTCAAGTCAAAATATTACTAACCTCAAGAGGAAGGATGATGTCGTCGTTGTAGCTTGTTACTTCTTCACATTTTTCAAGTCTTCGAGTAATACTTGTATGTCTCATAATCCTAATCTTTCTAGTATAACCTATACGAGGTTGTCTCTAGTTACATAATCAAGCGACTCTTTAATTGAGTTTTGATTCACTAAAATATGACAACCAAACTTGACATACCAACGCTTGGTGGGTTCAACCGAGCTATGCTATGACAAGCTCCCCCTTTGTCAATTTTAGTGACAAAACTCTTAATACATATGGATAAACAAGTTACAAGAATTCATTACACATACGCTTGACTCTAAGTTTCAACAGCACAATACCCTGCATATATTCAATTCATAAATGCCGCTATTGACATTTGAATAACAAAGCTAATACTCCCCCTAAAGGAAAGATAGGTAGAATTTCAATCTGAACATCTTTGTTATTCCCCTTTTGTATTCAAGATAACTACAATAGCAATATGATATGTTGCTCCCCCCTTAGTCAATGCTTTACTCTTTCGTTAGATATAACGTTTAAGCACAATTGTCCTTTCCTTAGTGATAACAAATCACTTGTTTACTCCATATATTTCCCCTCATTTTTGTCACAAAATGACAAAGGTTCGAGCAAATAAAGGACAAACCGAAAGGATCTTACAAATCTAAAAGACTTGTACAACCTATAAGAGTTAAGCACGAAGGTTTCACATACCATTTTTGATAACCAATATAAAAACCGAAACTACAAGTAATTTGGTTTTAATATGTTATCAAGGAAGAAATTTTCCCTAATAGTTTAACAAATTGACTAAGAAATTTAGTTCCCTTGCTAAACCGATTGCACAAATACAATCGCTTATTTCGATAAGACCAATATAAAGATCATAATTAACTTTATTTTTCTCATCAGGCTCTAATTATTCAGACAATAACTTAGACCTTACACTTTAGACAAGAAAAGTACTAGGTTAGTTAACTAGTATTTCTTGTCAAGGCATTCAATTAGACTTGAATAACCGAATCCTTTACTTTGATAAGTCTAACTAAGATCATAATTAACTTAGTTTCTCTTATCCGGAATCGAATTGGACTAAACAAATGATCCCGTATTTTGTTAAGCCATAAACAATACATACAAACCAAATAAATTGACTTGCACAATTATTTCTCTTAACCAGAAGCAATTGAAACAAACATAGACATTAAAGCACCGCAATTGCACCGAAATTTCGTTAAGCCAAAAAAAAATGATACCAAACAATAAAGAAAGATATCAAACCAGTTTTTCTTAACCGGAAACAATTTAATCACACACACACACACACATCCATACACACATAATGGAATAAACATCAATTGTAACGAATTTTTTTAAGCAAAAGCAAAATATATGCAATAAAATCAGGCTTTTTTTAAACAGGAAAACGATTAACTAACAAATTCGTTACCTCAGATTCCGCATCCTCTTCTCCCCAGAAAGATATATCATTAAGCGCAAGTTCAAGTTAGAACTCTCCCCCGTTGTGTTGTCATCCTCTCGTGAAAAGACGAGGGTACCCAAATATACCTCAATCTAAAATTTTTCCACCTATAAGTCCTTTCTCGAAAAGTGGTTGTCTATGGACTGAGTCGAGACAATACAACTAATCGGTTCACACTTAGTGTGATCGTATATGGATACGAGATCGAGACAATACAACAACAAGATAACTTGCGTGATTGACTATGGATACACGATCGAGACAATACAACAACGAAGTATGTTTACTTGATAATAGGTTCGGACTTAACCAAACACAATAGGATTGCTATCAAGTAAATAGGAATTAACGTTTGTGTAGTTTACCTCTAATTATAATAAAACAATTATAATTGCGGAAATATAAAAGTAAAAGACATAGCAAGATTTTGTTAACGAGGAAACCGCAAATGCAGAAAAACCCTGGGACCTAGTCCAGAATTGAATACTCTCAGAATTAAGCCGTTATAAAAAATCTAAACCAACTTCGTATAGTTGAGACCAAGCAACTAAACCTATACTTCACCTAGTTCCCTCAGTATCCTTGCGCCTCCAACTTGTAATAAGTCACGCACTTGGAACAATTCCTTTGGTTCGTATTCCAAACAGCAAAGGAACATCAAATCTGTTCGGTAACAACTCTTTTCAAACAACATGATATGAGTTTGACAAAAGGCTCTTCCGTTTATCCCAATAAACTCCTTTGTCAGGTCTTAGATCTGTCTCTCAACAATTATCAAAGTAATTGTCTAGACTTATGCAATCAATACTCTTAATCACAAAGAATTGTATTGATGCCGATCTACTCAACTAATCAATCAAGGTTATCACAAAGATAAACCGATTATAGTTGGATCCCCAGTCGATCAAGTTTTGTGCACACCAAAGATTATGAACTCAAATATAAGAAATCTTCTTTGTCTTCAAATCTCTTAGATCTTCAATAAACACCTGTACACAAACAACTTGAATCTCTTGTGATCAATCACACAAAGAACGGAGTCTGTTAATAATGGATTATCACAAGACGTCTTTAGATCTACAAACAGTCTAAAGACCCCCGTCGACACTTCGATCTAGTTTGAGTGAATCTTATATCAGAAGAGAAGATTCTCAAGCATAAACAAACTAGGTGCAATCAAAGTTCAACAACCGTTAGTCAATCAAATCAATCGAAAACTAATAATAAACTGCAATTATCTAATTTCCCACCAACGGTACTCGTAGAGCTTCCCAATCCCAAAGAAGACTTTAAAACGAGCGGTCGTAAGAGATTTCGCCTAATTAGGGTACTTTCCTATCCGAATAGACGGCTCCACCAGTAACAACACAACTAGGTAGTTTTGCTGGCTCTGAGGATTAGTTTGCTTGAAATGCAAACTTCAATATTTATAGACCAAGGAAGTTTGGACACTAAGGAATTTCCAAAACCGAAAATATTCTCAAGATAGGCAATAAAGTCCAAATTGGTTTTCATAATTCCTGGAAATGCACTGTCCAAATATAATGACCGAAATCTCAGTAGAAAATCTCCAATTAGTAAATGCACATTACTAATTTTTATTTTCTAAAGATATGCATATAATTGCTGGAAATTAAAAGCATATAAAACTAAAAACCTTAATTAAAAGATTCTCAATTTATTTCGATCCGGGATTCTCCTTTACCTATTAAGGAATATCTTTGAACAATAAAAGATAAGAGTTACTGCACATGTTCAAAGTATGTCGACATCTTTACTTTGTAAATCCTTTTTCATATTTACAATCTTGGAACCGATTTGCCACACTTCCAAACAAGTTTAAAATTGGTTCATCTGACTTCCAAGAACTATGTGATTGATTATCCTATCAAATCACCAATCATGGGTTTAACGGTTCTACCAAAACAAGTTTCGGTTCTACCTCCATGTGGGTACTAAGATTAGTCACGCTAGTTACCAAAAGTTGGTTGACTAGGTACTAGGATCGGTTACCACATATTTATGGTATCTAACTTATATTTGGTTGCACAAGTCATAGGATCGGTTCCCCAATTACTAATAACTTGTTGCACCTCTTACAAGGATCGATTCCCTCTTGTGATCGGTTGCACCTCTTACAAGGATCGGTTCCTCAATGTCTAGAGTTGGTCATACCAATTATAACATATCGATCATACCATCCCCGGTGATTACTTAAGATCGGTTTCACTAATAAAAGTCATACCAATACAAAAGTCAGGCATTGTGAATAGTTTTACCAAGATACATAAACAAGTTATGAGTGGCTATACTAAACACACATATTGGTAATCCAAAGATTTGCAATGAATAACAATACCAATAAGCCTAGCGATTTCCCTTTCGATTCACAAAACAAGTTTATGAATGTACTTCCTTTAAACGAATGTAAAATATTGTTTCCTAGGATGAAATCTTCACCCCATACCCATACATAATCACAATAGCATTCATACGATTATGTCGATGTCTTATATATGAAGTTCAAAAGATAGACGCTATACTTCGTATTGTAATTCCTTAATACTATGTCTAACTAGAGTATAATCATTCACAGCTTCGCAGTTATGTTTTCAATATGCACGACTTGAAAGATACATTAGGAATGAAACAGTTCAAGTCAAATATTATTAACCTCAAGTGGAAGGATGATGTCGTCGTTGTAGTTCTTTACTTCTTCACATTCTTCAAGTCTTCACGTAATACTTGTAAGTCTCATATCCTAGTAACTTTCTAGCTAACCTATACGAAGTTGACTCTAGTAAATAATCAAGCGACTCTTTAAATGAGTTTTGATTCACTAAAATATGACAACCAAACTTGACATACCAACGCATTGTGGGTTCAACCGAGCTATGCTCTAACAATCTCCCCCTTTGTCAAATTTAGTGACAAAACTCTTACATCATATGGATAAACAAATTACAAGAATTCATTACACATACGCTTGATTCCAAGTTTCAACAACACAATAACCTGTATACATTCAATCCATAAATGCCGATGTTGACATTATAATAACAAAGCTAATACTCCCCCTAAAGGTAAGATATGTAGATTTTCAATCCGCACGTCTTTGTTATTTCCTCTTATAGTCCATATAACTACAAATCATCATATGATATGTTACTCCCCCTTAGTCCATGCTTTACTCTTTCGTTAGATATAACGTTTAAGCACCACTGTCCTTTCCTTAGTGATACCAAATCACTTGTTTACTCCATATATTTCTCCCCCTTTTTGTCACAAAATGACGAAGGTACGAGGAAATAAAAGACAAACCGAAAGGTTCTTACAAATAATAAAAAAAAATACAAAACCTATAAGAGTTAAGCACGAGGGTTCCACACATCATTTTAGACAACCAATATCAAAACCGAAACTACAAAGTAATTTTGTTTTGATATGTTACCAAGGAAACAATTGCCCGAATAAATTTTCCCTAATAGTTTAGCAAATCAACATTTGACTAAGCACCTTAGTTCTTTTGCTAAATCAATTGTACAAATACAATCGCTTGTTCGATAAGGCCAAAATAAAGATCAGAATTAACTCCATTTTTCTCATCAGGTTCTAATTATTCACATAATAACTTAGACCTTTCACTTTTAAACAAGACAAGTACTAGGTTAGTTAACTAGTATTTCTTGTTAAGGCATTCGATTAGACTTGAATAACCGAAACCTCCAGTTTGATAAGTCTAACTAAGATCAGAATTAACTTAGTTTTTCTTATCCGGAATCGAATTGGACTAAACAATTGATCCCGAAAACCCTTTTCTTAAGCCATAAACAATTCATACAAACCAAATAAATCAACTTGCATAATTATTTACCTCAACCGGAAGCAATTTAAACAAACATAGACATTATAGTACCACAATTGCACCGTAATTTCGTAAGCCTAAACAATTGATACCAAACCATAAAGCAAGATAACAATAGTTTTTCTTAACCGGAAACAATTGAATCACACACACATCCATACACAAATAATGGAATAAACATCAATTGTACCAAAATTTTGTTAAGCAAAAGCAATAAATATAAGCATTAAAATTATGCTTTTCTTAAACAGGAAAACAATTAACTAACAAATTCGTTACCTCAAATTCCGCATCCTCTTCTCCCCTTAAGATATATCATTAAGCGCAAGTTCACATAGAACTCTCCCCCGTTGTGTTGTCATCCTCTCTCCAAAACAAAAGAACAACAACAAGGACCAACCTTTACCAGAGAAAGGTTGAAAATCGGTTTTAACTAATGTGATGCAAAAGTTGAAACCCCGAAACGCATATGCTTTTATGCCAAACCAAACGATTCAAAATATTGTGACTTTTTCACATATTTGTTTCAATCAGAACCCCTTATGATCCTTTGATAAAGCCTACCAACATGGGCTAGAACTTAATCCTGCTAAACCAAAAAGTCACCCAAACCATAAGGGTTCACACCATATGAGATCGAATATTAAGGTCATGAAAACCGAAATCAAACATCCCATAACATACATAGCAATAATATAAATCATTCAAGCACATGCTATGTAATCGAAAACTATCACAAGAAAATTATAAAATAATAATTTTATTCATTAATAATAAAATAGTTTTATTCAGAATAGACCTTCTACAATTTATTGAAAGAAATCAAAAACTGATGTCTACTTTTCTTGGAATAATTATTGGAAGGAACATTCCTTGTGATCCGGTATTTTTTGACGCTCTTCTTCTATTTCCGATTCTTGGTTCCAAAACTCTGATTCAATCTTTAGAATTCCTTTAAGAGTTTCTGGATCTTTTCGAGCAGCAAAGCCCAGTTGTTTCTGAAAACAGTCAAGTTGTTTTCCAAGAATTTCAAGATGAACTAGAAGAGACTTGTTGTTATAATTCGGTGAAATCCTTTCAACCATTTTATTACTGGATTGAACTCCAATCATTTGACATATAGTCTTTTTAGAGACAGTCGTAATGCTTCTCATGACATAAAAATCATCTCCCGCTATGAATTTACAAATCTATGTAATTATACATGGAAAACCGAGATGCCTCTTTATTCCTGGGGAAAAAATAGAATATGAGATTTTGATCATTTGACTGACAATGATTCCACAGATATCAATTTGAGAATCTCCTTTTAACAGAAAATAAACGAATTCTGCAAAATCTTTGTCCCAAGCTGACGTATCTCTAGTGCTTGCAAATAGGGTTGCTAAAGCAAGTTTTCCGAATACCCTTAGGTGAAAGGGTATATCTTTTGTTGGTAATCTACCACTTTCCCACTCTGTCGATCTTCCAATGAGATGTGTTGAAATGGTATCATGCTCAATTACCTGGCTCTTAGGATAGTTTGCTCGAAATGCAAACTCGGGTATTTATAGATCAAGGATGTTTGGACACCAAGGAATTTCCAAAACCGAATATTCTTAAGATATGCAATAAATGCCTAAATCGGTTTTCATAATTCCTGGAAATGCTTTGTCCAATATTTACCGAAATCTCACTAGAAAATCTCCAATTAGTAAATGCACATTACCAATTTTTATTTTCCAGAGATATGCATTTAATTGTTGGTAATTAAAAGCATATAAAACTAACAACCTTAATTAAAAGATTCTTAATTTATTTCGGTCCGGGATCTCCTTGAGTAATTAAGGAATATCTTTGAACAATAAAAGATAAGAGTTACTGAACATGTTCAAAGTATGTCGACATCTTTTTCTTTGTAAATACTTTTTCATATTTACAATCTTGGAACCGATTATACCACACTTCCAAACAAGTTTAGAATCGGTTCATCTGTATTCCAAAAACAACTATGTGATTGATCAAATATCAATTTAATAATTATGGGTTTACGGTTCTACCAAACACAAGGATCGGTTCTACCTTAATATGGTTATTGGGACCGGTTACATCAGTTACCAGGATCGGTTTCATCAATTACCAGGACCGGTTACCATATTCTCATGGTATTACTTGTGATCGGTTACACAAGTCACTAGGATCGTCTACACCAATTACTAGGACCGGTTACGCCAATTACAAGGATCGATTACATAACTCTTTTGTGATCGGTCACACCAATTTCTAGGATCGGTCACACCAATTACAAATATCGATCATACCATCTCAGGTGATTAGTTAGGATCGGTTATACTAATAAAAGTCATACCAAATCATAAGTCAGGCACTGTGACTAGTTTTACCAAGATACATAACAAGTTATGATCAGTTCTACTAACTCACACATATTGGTAATCCAAAGATATGCAATGAATAACAATACCAATAAGCCTAGCGATTTCCCTTTCGATTCATAAAACAAGTTCATGAATGTACTTCCTTTAAACAGATGTAAACATTGTTTCCTAGGATGAAATATTCACCTTTACCCATACACATAATCACAATAGCATTCATACGATTATGTCGATGTCTTATATACGAAGTTCAAAAGATAAGCGTTATACTTCGTATTCTAATTCCTTAACACTATGATCATGTGATCATGTCTCACTACTAGAGTATAATCATTCATAGCTTCGCGGTTATGTTTTCAATATAGCATGACTTGAAAGATACGTTAGGAATGAAACAGTTCAAGTCAAAATATTACTAACCTCAAGAGGAAGGATGATGTCGTCATTGTAGCTTGTTACTTCTTCACATTCTTCAAGTCTTCACATTCTTCAAGTCTTCGAGTGATACTTGTATGTCTTATAATCCTAATCTTTCTAGTCTAACCTATACGAGGTTGTCTCTAGTTACATAATCAAGCGACTCTTTAATTGAGTTTTGATTCACTAAAATATGACAACCAAACTTGACATACCAACGCTTGGTGGGTTCAACCTTGCTATACTCTAACAATATGTCATATCCTTCTAACTCATATTTTAAGAGGAAAAGAAAGAATAAGAAGAAACCTAGAGCTGATCGCTACAATCTGAAAAAGTTTGAAACTCTTCTTGAAGAACTTAAGAAAACCAAGAAGGAAGTGCAGGGACTGAAGATGATTCTACAAAAATCCCTTAAACTATAAGAAGCACTTGTCAATCAACAACCTACCAGGTTTGCAGGAACTAACTCTTTTATTTATGAACCGTATATGTTCCTATGCCCGTCGTTGATAAAGAGTTTGGAGATGATAAAGAATTTTTCAAAGATTTTAAATACTAGGAAACTTCTTGTGAGAATTTATTCTTGCTTTTGATAAGGATAACCAGGGTTTGGTATAGCATAAATTGTGATTACACAAGCTATTTCCAACGATTTTCATCTTGCAGGTTTTTAGATTTATTTATTAAAATTCTAGAGTTTTTGGAAGATGAACTTGCAGTATGTAATCATTATTGGTTTAATTATTGCAAAGTCTTATGAGATATATGTGTCCTTTACTTTATGTGAATTGAACTGATATCTCATATATGCTCAGAAGTTAAATCTATTATGTTTTCTATAAACTAAAAATAGAACAAACTTTATGAGAAATATCTCGCAGTATCGATCTGTTCGTGATCACACTTCTGTGTTATTACTGCACTGTACACTCCGTAAGATTCTCTTATGTTGAGTCATACAGATTAAAATTATCTCTTTGTTCGTAACTGGCGTTGAGATTAATTTAAGTCGATGTTCAAGATACAAGTCCATGTGATTTGTTAATGTCCGACAAAATCCTTCATTTTCATCAAAGTAAGGTCACTCATGTTGTTCTCTTGGGAATGACAGCAAATGGGGGAGAGTTCTTAAATGAACTTGTGGTTAATTGCTATATCTTTGTGGGGTGTGTGGCTGTCGAATTTACAGGGGATGCTTGTATCTTAAATCTCCTAGATGAGCGCTAAGTATTTCTTACTATGTGATATCATTTAAATAAAGTAAATATGAGGAGTTACATATTAACTATGTTATTATGTATTATCTCTAACTTCCTTAAATCTTGAAGTATCTTTTGGTTGAATTCATTACAATCCCATGATTTTCGTACCTTTGGCAATTTATATTAAAAAAAAGGGAGAATTAATTAGTAGTTTCGCACTACATACATATGGTGTACGGATCATTATGTAAGGGGAGTGAATCAATAATCTATAGGTTTCACCTATTATGCAAAAGATATAAGTATTGATTAAGAGGAAGAAACATATCACCATAGTATTCCTTCAAAGTTGTGATACAATTAAACTTTGGAGAATATAATAATACTATGTTTCTGTATAACGGCGATTGAGAATATTTGTTTTCAAAGTTGTTATCGCTACGGATACAGATCTTCAACAACAACGATGCCGAGTTGAACACGTTCAGAATCATTGCAACTTGAAGTAACAAATAATTCAAGGAGTTGAAGAAACCAAGAAAATCAAGCATGATGGATTCGAGGAGTTTTTAAAGCTTTATTTTTTAATCCATATGTATTGATAGTTTGGTCACTAAAATTGAAAAAGGGGGAGATTGTTAGAGCATTGCTCGGTCGAAATCACAAGTGTTGCTATCTCAAGCTTGTTGTCAAATTTAGTTGTCAAAACTATATCTTGATTTCTAGTCTACAATTAGTTAAGTCATGGATTCAGATTAAAGATGTAGTTGAGAAACAAACATCACGGCAGTCATCATTGCGTTCTACCGTTTGAAGGAGAAGATCAACCGAAGCTTTTGGAGAATTTCTTCAAAAAAAAGAAAGTGAAGACGGATCCACCTATATCTCAAGTTTTATTCATCTTTCTATCTATGAGACGTTGTCGCATAACTAATTAGACTATCATAAGCATATCAAGAATTTCGAGTCAAGTTAAGAAACTTCTCGAAATATATATGACTAAGCTTAATGAAACCAAAGAAATCAAGCATGATGGATTCGAGGAGTTTTTAAAGCTTTATTTTTTAATCCATATGTATTGATAGTTTTGTCACTAAAATTGACAAGGGGGAGATTGTTAGAGCATTGCTCGGTCGAACTCACAAGTGTTGCTATCTCAAGCTTGTTGTCAAAACTATATCTTGATTTATAGTCTACAATTAGTTAAGTCTAGTATTAGGATAGAAGATGTAGTTGAGAAACGGACATGACAGTCATCATTGCGTTCTACCGTTTGAAGGCGAAGATTAACCGAAGCTTTTGGAGAAATTCTTCAACAAAAGGTAAGTGAAGACTGAACCACCTATATCTCAAGTTATATTTATTTTTCTATCTATGAGGCGTTGTCGCATAACTAATTAGACTATCATAAGCATATCAAGAATTTCGAGTCAAGTTAAGGAACTTCTCGAAATATATATGACTAAGCTTAATGAACATTTGTTCATACTTGATGAATTTCGGTAAAGGACAATTTATTGTTCGTAATATAAATTATGATTCAAGATTATCATTCAAAAATAGCCTGGAACAATGATATGTGTCATTAATTCTATTTGGGAATGTTTCGAATTGATCTAGAGAAAAATATAGAACTACTGAAAAATCAAGATAAGAGACAATATGAATACCAGTTTCATAAACTGGGAAAACTATTATAGGTCTGGAGCCGTAGTACTTGTACCCAATACACGTACCGGCGTAGATATAGTTCGACATCGACTTAGTGGTACACATACCCTGTATCCATACTACAAAAAGTCTGTGAGCTCGTGAACCCGGAACGGTACGCAAACCGGTACGCGTATTGAAAAAGAACTGTCGGTTTTGAAATCGTTGTGGTATCTATACCCGGTATGCATACCGAAAAAGTTATGTATGTTCCGAAACTCTAATTTGTCTTAAGTATACATATACCCGGTACACATACCATGACAAATATAGTTCACGAACAAGGTTGAAGTACATGTATCTGATACACATACTTACCCTGTTGAATTTTTTCAGATGCTCATAAAATTATTTATGTGAGATAATTAGCATTTGAATAAATCTCTAAGAACACTGTATAGACATGATTGATCACATCATAATTTATAGTTGTGATTCAAACTTAAAAATCTTAAGTGTTAATGAAAATGATTAAGCTTATAGTTCAATTGGTTAGTTTCGGCTAACCATTCATGAACGTTATCTTTGTACACGGTTCGGTTACGGTTCATCCTAACCAGAGTGTATATCTTGTTATGTTAATTAGATTCAAAGATTCATCTATCGGCGGATATTGTTTGCTTGGTTCCAAATATATTTTAGCTTAAACCTAAAGCAACCTATGCTTTGAAAATCTATAAAAGGGGAACCTCAAACAACTGGGATCTTTTAATCCCGACACTATCTTTGTGTGTCCTAGTTGTAAACTATTCCTAAAACCCTTTTTAGGGTTTAGCGACTAAAAAGACTTCATAAGGATTCGTGAAGCCAGGTCCATCTATCGTTTACCTTGATAGCTCGAGTATCCTGATCTTGATTGATTGTATAGCTTGCTCCATCAATCAAGATAGATAGAAATCATCAAAGTTCTCTTCGTCTCAGACTTTGTTGATTCCACAGGTTTAATACTTGTGAGGTGAATAATAATCTAGACTACTCTTCGGGAAGCACAAGTCCGGATTTTGTGGTTAGTTAGACTTTGTCTATTGCTATCGATTTCCAGTCTCACCTTGATCTACGATCAAAAAGGAAATCACACATATAGGCTTATATGTGGGAGGCAGATTGGCTCAAAGTCTTCAATTGAGTTGAAGCAACTCTTAGGATGTAAAGGATGTCAGCTAAGGGAATCATTTGCGCGGAGTCATGCTGGGAATCAAGAGGCGTATGGAACGCGACTGTAACTGAATTGTTGTAAGGGTTTAATTCGGTCTTAACTACATTCCGGTCCGAAGTTAATTGGTAGTAGGCTAGTGTCTGTAGCGGCTTAATACAGTTTGTTGTTCAATCTGGACTAGGTCCCGGGGTTTTTATGGACTTGCAATTTCCTCGTTAACAAAATTTCTGGTGTCTGTGTTATTTCTTTTTTCGCATTTTATTGTTTATCTTTATAATTGAAATATCACAGGTTGTACGTTAATCAATCAAAGTAGATACATCCATCATTGTTTATTGGATACGACTTGATTGATTATTGGATATTGATTTTTGAGATCGTCCAAGAACTCTCACATGTATATCAAGTTCACGGATTTGGTTCTGTAAACTTTCTGACTGTGAGAGAAAGAGATATAACTCTAATATTATTCCTTGATTGAGATTCATTAAGTTGAACTATAAGAATTGTATTTAAGTTTGTCCATAAAGGTTGCCTAAGAAAACGTTGGTGGTGTATTTTGGAACCACCAACGTTTATAGAGTAAATATGCAAGCTAGCAGTAAAACCATGGAACTAGTCCAATTTGAACACATATTGTATTAAGACGCTAACACTAGCCAATTATAAACTTCGGTGTGGAATATAGTTAAGACATAATATACTTTCTGAGTTACACTGCTACAGTTGTGCCCCTAAATCTCTTAATTCTTGCAAGAACCTATGCACTTGATTGCTCTAACTGATGTCCTTTACAACCTTAGAAGTTGCTCTAGATTTCTTCGTGAAGACTAGTTCTACCCCGCCTCCAACAGGACACCTGGGTGATTCCTTTCTGATAATAGATTTGGGATGCAAATCGGTTCCCTAAATTTGGACGAATATAAATCCAAGATTAGGGTTGATACTCTTCAAAACTCATAGAGATACCTAATCTTCTATATACACAAGAAATACAAGCCAAGAGAAAATAAGTTGTATTTTTGCGCAAAACACAAAAAAAGGATTTCTATATATGCGAGTCATACTCCATCATGTTTGTAATTTTTCTATTAATATGGGTTTGATCTGCAATTCTTGAATGACCTTACATCAGAAGAGAAGGACGTTAGAATAGACAAGAAGTGTAGGCAGCATAGTTACAAGTACAAGTTTAGAAAGTATCTTTCTATCCAGATAGCTGAAACTGTGTTTCACGAATCCCAAGTGAAGTATTTAGAAGTCAAACCTTGGATCTGGAGGACAACTGTTATTAAGATATAGAGTTAGGTAGTGGAGATGGTGTATCGACTAAGGTATTCACGTCTTTTCACTTTTCTTTTAAATCTCGAGTTCATATATGTAGAATTATTTTATTGTCTTTTTCTTTTGTTTTCCGGAGCTCATAAAGTTTTCAAACTTTTGTTATAGCTCAACTTTTATTTTTTCTATTTAATGTATTATGGTTTTACGGATTTCATCGGTAGTTCTTATGCCGATAGAATCAAACCAATAAACCAGTCGTAATCTTGTATAGGTACGTATTTTGTAAGTATACTCCTGATACGAAAATATGCATCTTCATCTACTTTATCCAGTTCTATATTCATAGCCCACTGTTCCAGTACTATCAGAAGCCCAGCTCCACTAAATTAACTATAATTTTCATCATAATAGTTTTTTTTTTTTCAAAAATGTGGCAGGTGGGATCCGAAACCTCTTGCCGTTACTTCATAATGAGCGGGATTTGAAATCTCATTTGTTGCTTCCTAAGCTTACCTAGAACCACTGCATTGGTCGTTTGTTGGTGTTAATTTTTGATATACTAAACGTATATGATTTAAATTACTGAACCCTGAACTCTTAAAATTTATCTTTTTAAAATTAATACATGCCGAATTTTCAGTGCTGAACTCACACTTCTAAAACGAATTATACATGTACGAATGACATTTCGAATTATTGTTGAACAACGAACTATTGAACGATTTTTTTATCGAATTCAATTTTTACGAATCCAAATAATACTCGTAAACTTGCCATCCCGAACTTCTGTTTGTATCTCGAATTGCTAACTAGGGTCTGATCTGGTTTTGGATATTTGGATATACTGACTAATATAAGAATCAAATTGGAAATTTAACAAAGTGCCACACTTTACTTTTCCGGTTTAAGAAATTGCCACCGTTTTTTTTTTAAATTAATTAAATGCCACTACCGTTATCAATTACGTCAAGGCCCACATGATTGGTCGGCCCTTATTGACTTAATTAATTTTACTCCAAATGAGATGAGTTTTTGCTGAGTAAATTACCCAAATATCCTCTAAATTTCTACTACTGCGCACCTCTTTCATCTTATGTTTCCATCGAAGTTGCACAAACAGAGACCAACTAACTTTTTTCTTCTTCTTTTTCTTTTTATTCTTCTTCTTCTCCTTCTCCGATCGAATCAACCGTATCTAGAACAGCCTCTTGTTCTCGCGCATCACTACCACCACTAAACATCTTTCTTTAGTTATTTTGTCAATCAAGTGATTCTTGTTAACCATGATTTCTGTAATTGGGGGAGAATTTTAGGGTTTGTCAAAATTAGGTTTAATTCATAGAATTGAGGTTGTTTTAAGAATATGGTTTAGCTTGATTTTCATTTTTTTTTTCCTGTTTCATATATGTAAATTTTGTACTTTAGTTTCTAGGGTTTCTAATTGTTTTTTACTGTGAATTTAAACAACAAAGGAAATTGCTTTGATTATAATGGTGGCCGTGATGGAGCAAATTGAAGCAGTATTGGAAGGAATTCTTTTTGCTGGGGTTGGGGATTTTGATTTCTGTTTAGAAATTAGAATTCTGGGTAATGATTTCTGATGTAATTCTGTACATAAATGTGATTATTGATGTGGTGTATAAATAGGTTGTTGTTATGGTGGATAAAACAGTGGTGGTTGTGGTGGATAGAGAGGCGGTTGTGGTGAAAAAAATTGTGGCTGTTGTATTTGATTAATTTGTTGTTGTGGTGATGGATAAATTGGTAAAGGTTCTGGCGGTGGATTTGCAGGAAGTTGTTGTAGAGGGTGATAGTGGAATGGTGGTTAGGATGGTGGTTGGGAAAGAGGTACAGGTGGTGATGGGGGTTGTGGATGGAGATACGATGGTGTTTGTGATGGTGGTGGAAAAAACAAATCTAGTTTCCTTTGAATAGACAGTAGAGCCTCCTTGAGAGAAGCCATGGAAGATTTTAGATTTGCTTCAACATTATCCCTGGACAGTTTCAATATAATAACTGATCAACTATCAACTGATAATGCATGATACTATTCTCATGTATGATCTGTTGTGGGTTCTTAACAAGCATTATGAATTTGTTCTTCGATGATTATTGATGGAGATATTGTTTCCCGGAATCGGGGAAGAAGATAGAACAGTTTCCAATTTTTCGCATTCAACTCCGTACTGAGTTCCGATTCAGTTAGACCCGAGTCAGACGATTAAAGGGCTGAACAGTCTTTTACCAAGTCTTAATTATTACCACGTGGTCATGATGGCATTTTATAAATTCTGAGAAAAATGGTGGCATTTTTTTAAACATGAAATTGGAAGTGTAGTACTTAATTAAAATCCTAGTCAAATCTTCAAATCATATGGAGTAGATTTGACTAAAAATAAAGCTAACTAGATAGAACTTAACCAAAATGTAAGTACATAATTTCTTTCCACAACGTTAACCTTGAGTTCAAAACCAAAAACAAATGTCAATCGTGCAAACTCAACGCCCCCGATGTATATAAGACAAATGAGTTTAGAAAGGTAAGATAAAAGAAAGACGATATATACTCGGAAATTTTCAGATTCTCCATCAGTTGTGTTTCACTATTTTCGGAAATTGTTATTGGTAATCTCAAAGAAAAGAAAAGAACTGCAGAAAATTAAGACCTGCTAGGTTTGTTCTGTACTTTGCTTAATCAAGAGAATTACAGCAATTAAAACCGGGGTGAATATCATACCCAAACTTAACCCGATATTAGGTCTCGTAATCTCTGGTAATAACACGCTTCCGTATTTAATCACAATTGCACCTCCAATAGATCCAACTCCCAGTTTCAACAAGTAACTCAAATCATCATCATCACCGTCCTCCTGGTTAATCAAACAAATTGCAAAATTTCAACAACTTGATTCAATTTCACCTAAATCTCGGAACGGAAACTCCTAACTAACATTCTGATTACCTAAATTAACTGTAATAACTACCTTAAAATCACCCAATATCAAAACGAACCTGGTTGTTGTTCTTGAGAACCTCTTTCTCTTGTTCTTTTGGCTGAACGTTTGAGTTTCGACCTGCAAGAAGCCTCTTCGTGTTCATGAAAAATCTACCTGGATGAACTTTGATAGGACCCACCAATCTGAATACTGAGCGGTTAAAATGAGACGGAGGTGTAAAAAACCCAGTTGTCGACATCTGGATAGCTGCCATTTTCACGATTTTGCACGACGCAAATTCACTGGCAACTAAAGACTTGTAGTTCGCATACAAAAGAGGAAGTGCGGGGAACTACAAGTAGTTCGGGGAAATTCATCAATTCATGACTTTTATGTTTTAAGTGATAGGAATCGAGCGGTTGTGAAATCACTGAATAATAGCATCTTTTAACTGTTGTGGTCCCAAAAAAGTCATCCGCGTGGTAATCAGAGACTGTGGGACCAGATTTGTTAATCTGACTGTACTGCTAACCAAACAAGTAGACTTGTAGATACCAGAACCGACCTGTAAGAACTTGACCCTACCGGAAACAGAAATTAGGTAAAAATTCTGTTAAGGATCTTTCTCCAGCCGACATGTCAAATCTAAACCACTATATAGTTACGTACCTAGACTATTTTATCATGATTCATGACCCTTTAGGATCGAGTAACTAGATGACAAACTAAATTTTGTACGGACTTCTAAATTTGTAAAACTTAAACAAATATATCATATTTCTTTATAAAAAGACCTAAAGCAATTTCTAAAATTGTATACAGTTAAAAATTTAAATTGTACGTAAAGGGTGGATCTTAAATTAAATCGAGTCGTCGGAAATTGCTGACGTCATCATCGGTATCCGGTTATTGTCGCTGGAATCTGGTCACCGGAAAACTACTCTTGCCACATGAGATATCAGAAACTGTTACCAGGCATTTGTGTACTTCCAGAAACTCAACTCTACTTCTCTACAGTTCTTACATTCCAAATTCTGAGCCAAATCCTAATTCTTGCGAAAACTAGCCCAAAAGCGCGACTCCAACTCATATATCCCACGTCCAACTCTTACATCCAACACATACCCCCTTCGCGATTCAATGAAACTTTAAGATCCACGCTCTAATCTCTGAAGTCCGGAATCCCAGGCTAGGCTCACCGGCTCGCCATTCTTTCTGCAGTTTTAAGAATTCTTGCGGAAACTGCACCCGGATTACGACTCATATCTCTATTGCCTTGCTGCCAATCTTCGAAACCAACTCATACACCCTTTATGATTCACTCAATAACGACCATTCACATCTTAATCTCCAGCAATCGCATCCCAGAAACCATGCAACCGAGCCACCGTTTTCTAGCTATTTTCGCATTGTTTTGCACGAACTCTGCCAGTCACATCTCCTTCCTTGTACAATCCTAACATACATCTAATTCGTTCAATGCATTTTAGAAGCACATTGCTCCATTCATTGCAATACCATTCAGTTTTTAAACTTGCATCGCAGCTTTAGTCCCATGGCAACACTCTCATCTGCATCACTCCATTTCAGCTTTCCCTGGACTTCCAGCGCTCATCTACATTTCATACACTGCAACAGAAACACCAACATTGCCACAAGCCATTGTCACCTGCAAACCAACTCCTAGCCCTCAGCTTCACCACCATTGCCATCTCCTGCAGTTCAGCCACCACCACTTGAATTACAGATGCAATACAACTTCCCTTTGCAGCAATCAACAACATCAGTTCAGACCCAACACCTTCTGTTACAATCACCATCTCCACAGCTCAGTTCAAGCTCCCCGCAATAACTGCACTCAGCTTCTTCACAGCATCAGGCTAGTACCCTGCAGTTCCAACTCCAGCTACATCCGCAACCTGCAACCATTTACCGATTTTGCGATCTCTTGAATCACTCTTAGCTAACCAAAACTCCTTGCTGCTTGGTCTCAACTAGCCATCCTTCCTTACACAACATCACCACCAGTACCCTTTCGTCCTCCAGTACCTGACTTGTTTACTCATAATTTCAACTGCATTTTCATAATTACACACCAATTCTTCACCATCCTCTGTATCACTAGCAACAACAACAACAGATTCTTTTGTTCTTATCATCACTGCACCTCCAACAACATCATCGACATCATTCTAGCTGCACCAACTACAACTACACATCAAACCCATAATTGCAGCACACCCTCCATCATCGCAATTCAATCCAGCAATCCCATCTTCTAATCCATAACCATTTCATGAACAATCCCATTTTTATTCTTCCACCAGTGTCTCAACCCCTTTAACACATCATTTCCTTCTCCATCCGTCAAATCTGAATCAAACCCATCCTTTATTCATCACCATAATCTTCTTAACGGCAACAACAACCACCACCTTGATTGCCTAATTTCTCTCGGTCAAATCCCATATAAACTCGAACCAGAACTGACCCAGTTAACATTATCCCGTCGATTTCTTCTACAATTTCAATGTTCGGTGAACAAATAAGTTCAACAACACTGAAATTGAAGTAGTAATCAAATTAGGGCACTAAAATTGAAGAACAAACAAATTAGGGCACGAAAGAGGAATAATTCTTCTGATGGTGGTGGAGAATTATGTAGGGTTTTGATGGTGATGGAGGTGATGGTGGTGGACAGATATCTCTGAAACAAAGATGTTGAGAATTCTTCTCAAAAGAAGAAGAAGAAGATGTTTACCATTTTCTGAGAGAAATCGAGAGGAGGAAGAAGAAGGAAGAAGAAGGAAAAAAAAGAAGAAAAAAAACTTAAAATTTGGAGGTGGTTGGGTTCAACTCTCTAACCTTTACCTCGATTTTTATTAAACTGCCATTAACAATTAAAAAATTTCCAACCTCCGCATCTTTTTTTCCTTTTTTCCGTCCGCCAAATTTATACTATTACCCTTTATTTATCGACTTATTTACGAAACTATCTTACAAAAAATAAATAAATAAATTACACCCGCGTCCTTTTTGAGAGGCATTTTCAGATTTTCATTAATAGAAGACACCAAATCCAATCTTTTTGTGTCAAATTAAATAAATAAAAAAGGCATGCTTCACATTGATACAAAATCAACATATATAGAGTCCTTCCTCGCTTCGCTCGGTCGGCCTAATTATAAATGTTAAGAGTTGCCACGTCGATCAACTATTGATCGTTGTACTTTGTTTCAGTCATTTTGGAAACATTAACATAAAAGAGTTGTTGCGTTCAACCCATGCAAATAGGGAGTGGACTTGAAAAAAGGGGATTTTTTTTTTCTAGACCAATTTGCTTTTTTTCTATATTAAAAACCCATCATTAATATTCTATATATAAGAAATCCATAATTATTTTAATAAGATGATTTAGTTACAATAATACCATCTAGTCTAAATTAATTTCATTAAAAGAATAAACAACAACAAAAGAAAAAACGTGAAAAAGAGTCAGTATTAATCGAAAATCCCTAAAATAACTCTTTTTTAACTTCCCTAAACTAAATCCCTAAAATAACTCTTATTTATCTTGTCCATTTATTAGTCTCCTCCAAAACCTAAAATTCCTTCAACTGACAAAAAAATAAAAGTAAATAAAAAATCAGCGTTTCCCAAAGTTTCATGTGTTTCAGGAGGTCCCAGGTTTGAACCCCCAATAGCGTAATATTGTAGGAATTAACATAGAAGGTAGAGTTAGTTTTCCCCCCTTGTGACACAATCTTAGCCCCCATCCGCTTCGGCTCCATTGGCCGATACCCATGAGGATCGCTGGTAGGCTAGCACAACAACCTGTTCAATTAATGTAGTAGTATGTTGTTGGAGCTTAGCTTGTTAGGCTTCCAACTAGCTAATGTAATACTCTTTATCTAATAATAATAAATTATAATTATCAACATGAAAAATTTATGAAAATAAAAAAACTCAATTATCACCTTGGAAAATAAGGAAAGTTTTAATTTTCACGTGTTCGATGGTGAAAATTCTAGTTTATCACCATGAAAAATTTATGAAAAGGAAAAAAACTTAATTATCACCCTGGAAAAATTAGGAAAATTCTAATTTTCACTAGATCGATGGTGAAAATTCTAGTTTACATGGTCGTAATGGTTAGAAACAATCGATGAAAATTCCTATTTTTCACTTATAATTATGTAGGCGAATTTGGGAAAATTCTAATTTTCACAAGTGATAATTACAATTTTCACATCTAGTAATTAGTTATGCCTCTAAGAAACACGATTTTCATTATTATGATACTATTTCTTCCATGTTTATGACTTTTACTATTAAGATGATGTCCTTTAACCTCAAAAAAATAAATAAAATAAAATAATAAAATTGGACTAACTACAAACAAAAACAAAGTTAACGGTTTAATGAAGTGAATACCATGAAAGCCGTTGACATGTGTACATGTATACCACGAAACATGTCTTTTTAACGCATTTAAACGAAGTGAATAAATATAGCCGAAATTAAGGGAAACAAATTGGGGTATACCCAGATTAATTGGGGTATACCTAATGAGATAAAAGCTAGGTCATTTTGAAGTAAAAGAAGCCACCCCTTAACCATGTATTTTGTAAATGGCTAATATACCCTTGTTTAATTAACACTAAACAAATATGATTAGCTTAATTAATTGAGTTTAGATTGATTAATTGAGTAGATTAAAACTTATGAATTTAAGTTATGAAATTTTGTTTTTGATTGAACTTATGCGGGAAGATTTTTGATGAATTTTTTTTGTTTTGAGAATATCTTTTGCAATGGAAATGAAAGCACACTACTCAAACACTTCTTAAAAGGGGATTGCAAAGCTGTTGTATGAAATCATACTCAAAATTAGAGAAGAAATCAACACTTTCAGTTCTGAAAGTATGAAAATTCGGCAAGGTCGATGAATGAAGACCCTGCCGACTAACGTTGGCCGGCACGCTTGTTTCTAAAAAACAGTGCCGGTTGTATTATTTTAGACATACAGGAGACTGGTGTAAATGATTCACTAGTCGGCATCTTATTGATTTCTTACCTTGCCGGCTAACTTATAGTCGGCAAGGTCGACAAAAAAATACCTTGCCGACTATACGATTTTTGACATACAGAGAAAGGTGTTACAAATGCATGATTAGTCGGCAAGGTATTAATTTCATAACCTGTCGGCAGGGTATTAATTTGAATACCGTGCCGACCCTGTAAATGCTAATTTCAGAGATGAAAAGTCGTCACGGTATTCAACCTAGGAAGATAACGACTAATACTAGTCGGCAAGGTCGACAAAAAATTACCATGCCGACTAGTATTAGTTGGCAAGGTCTACAAAAAATTACCTGCCGACTTTTGTTAAAAATGTTGAATCATAGGGGATTTAAGATTGGGTATGATTTTGTACCCAATCTCAAATCCCGTATTTTTTTTTCTTTTTTCTTTTTTCTTTTTTCTTTTTTTTTTTCTTTTTTTTTTTTTGATTTCATCATTTAGAGTTTTAAAGAGATTTTGAAAAATTGTTTTGATAGGTTTTAGGTTTTGGTCGGCAAGGTTTAACTTTGGCTGAAAATAGTAAGGACAATTTGGTCTTTTAGCATCTTTTAGACACCCCTTAACACACTATCTTGGATAGGTTTAAAATTGGTATACCCCAATTAATCTGGGTATACCCCAATTTGGCCAGGATAAAAAACGCCCATGTTATCATCAGATATATATATTTTTTTAATATTTGGTTAATAATACTTTAACTAATTAAGGTTAATTTAGTCATGTTGAAAATAGGAAAATATAAATCCAATCTGAAACTACTAATCTTACCCGTAGATCTTGTATTTTGGGTTACACATATATCCCAACTTAATGATGGGTTAATGGAAGAGAGAGATAGCAAACTTGGGTTCCTCAGAAATTTCCACTACAACATTTCTATACTGTCTAAGGAAATTACTAAAAAAAAAACCCGAGTCAGTGGTCAAGTACGAAATAAACATTTTCGATCCCGGGGTTAGAAATAAAATTCTGACATTCACATTTTCTCCTTTAAGCTAATGTAAACCATAGTCTGGAGTTTTTACCTTTAGACGCAAGCACTACTTTATTTTTAGTATTCTGACTAGTATATTAGAAGCCATCCTCCCATTATCTCTTATCAATAAAAAAAAATGCAGCATTATAATAAGGGCAACTCCTATGGAGTAAAAATAACTCCATATTTTTGTGATAATCCACTTTTTATGGATAAAAAATGTCACTATGGGTAGAATTTAAGTCCATATCTTTCTGAAGTCCAGATGGTACTCCATTGATATAGGGAGTAGGCTGTGGAGTAGTCCATCCGGTTAAAGAATGACCGGATATGTCATCCGGACATTAAGTGTTCGGACATATTTTTATTTTATTTTATTTTGGTCATCCGATTACTAAATGATCGGATGTAGTAATTTTCTTTATCAATCCGATCACTTGAAGACCGGATGAGTATTCCAATTTTTTTAAAAATGACCATTGAACGGTCGTAAACTATAACAAACAATAACCCACAATCTAAACCACAACAAACACCATAGAAGACAAAAATCTACCACAATGTCAGAGACATGCTTTCCATTTAAAGATTTCACATAATCCAGTCAAAGGAAATATTGGTTTCTCATTAACATTTACATGCTTAAACAAAGATAGGGATTACAGGACTCGAGGAACTTAAAGCAAGTAACAAGCACAAACAGGACCAAAACACTAACTAAATCCATAGTTCAGCTTGAAAGGAACACCCAAACTAGTGAGATCTGTTGAATTCGAGCTAAGCAAAGATGCATATTCTCCATATGCCATGAAATGTTAAGAAGAAGGTTCTGTTTTCTGAGTTTCTGGACCACAATCTTGAGTATAAGGTTCTGCCTTGGAGGGATAATAACATTATGAGTTGGAAGACCAATACGTTGTCGTAGCGAGTCAACTTCCCTTCGCAATACGGTATTCTACTTCGAAGTGTCATATTATCACTTCCCAATGCAGTATTATCCTTTTGTAGGCTACGTTGGTCGATGTAAAACTCATTACTTTTCTGGAAGTCCAAATCATACAATTGCGCCGAAAATCTTGGCAACTCATTCTGCACAAAAAAGAAAAATGGTCAGATTACCATCACAATTTGCAAATTCTAAGAAAAATAGTCAGATCTACTGGGCTATTTGCTTGAGAAGGTATCTTATTTCTGGAAATCCCATATTGCCTAAATTTGATGCACTCAAACCAGTAAAGATAATATATTCAGTGTTAACAAAGTCAAAATATCTTGTCAGGAGATTAATGCAGTCAATAAGTTGAAGAAGAAGAAGAAGAATAGTAGTTGCAAGGATGCACTGCAGACCAGCTGCTGCATTATAATGTTATTAAACTGAGAAGAAGAAATAGCAATTTGCAACCCCAATCTTGGAAAGAAATTTGGAAAATATATTCAGAGTTTAAACTTGTGATGTGCAATTCATTATCTCGAAATCAAAACACAAAGACTTTAAACTTCTGTCTTTTGTCATGGAAGGAGGTGATACTAGCACTGGAGCGTGTGAAAGTCTAACAACTAACTTATCAACCCCGCGTAGGTAGAGCTAATTTTTGGTATTATGAGAAATGCTCCTGTGCAAATTACGGAACACACATACTGTATATGGTAGGTAATTACGAGCAGATTAAACAGTAGTACTCCAATCCAAGGAAAACAAAATAGAATATCAGATGTGGAACTAATTGAGAGTCTTCTCCCACCGTGAAAGAAATTGACTAACCAAAGAAGCTAATTAAGCAACAATTTTATAATTTATTAGTGGAATTGCAACATCTTTGAATTGTAGAAGCCATCGGTACAAGTGCGAACAAGGGATTGTAACATATTAATATTCACAAAAAATTCTATCTAATTTCTCTTTATGTGTGGATTTTTTTGTCTTACCATTTCAAGAGACTCAACACCCATTACAGTCAAGGAAACCATTAACTATACTGCGATAGTTGGCTCATTGATGATTCTTGCTATACTTAATCCAGCAATCACACCAGCATTCGATTCAATAGAATGGTAACCACCCAATTAAACTTAAAAAAAGTTTAGACAAACAACATTATGTCACTGAGACAACTTATCAAATAGTTCACCCACTAAAAGCAAACAAAACATAAAACTTAATTTTGACAAGCCAACAACAAAACTAAAAGCAACTATAGGGTTTAGTAGAAGTTTAACGATTGGTGAAAGTTATCAAACAACACATACAAGCCAACAACAAAATCACATTGAAAATTTGAAAGTCACCATGCATGTGAAATAAACTAAATTCAAACAGTTAACATGCATGTTAATTACTTAACAATAGTAAAGAAAATCATAGATGACCAATGAATTGTAGAATATGGCTGTAAACCCTAGTTATCAAACACTATAAAATCAACAAATACTAGTTTTAGAACACAAAAAACCAATTGATTTCTGAGTTAAAAAACACCAATCAATCAATCGATTTCTAAATTGATATTTCAGTTTTTGAGAAACCCTAACATACCAGATGACATTGGAGGTCTTCTATGAAGAAGTAGAGAAGATTACGGACTTGTTTTCTCCAAGAAGCAGTAAACAAAGATGAATCAGAGAAGTAAATCAATGAAACTGAAGATAAACCGGAGAAGGAGAAACTCAGACGGGAAGAACCATTTTTTTTCGATGAAAAAAATGGAAAGAAGCTTTCTGTGAGTTTTTTTTTTTTAAATTACAAAGGAAATGTCATCCGGTCAGCAAGTTGCCGGATAGGGTATTTCATGATCCGGACGGTAACGAGCCGGATGAGGTATCCAGACCACAAGTAGCCGGATGGAGAATCATTTTAATTCTATAATAACGGGTTTTGACTCGATGGATTTATGAGAGTCCACAAATACAGGGAGAGTCATTAAGTTGTGGATGGTTTTAGCTCCATACCGTAGGAGTTGCCCTAAGCAAGAGGTGAAAAATAATAATGACGAGTTTTCCATTATAACGATCTAGTGGAAATATAAAACTATAACGATACCAGTGGAAATATAAAACTTAATTACCAACATACAAAAATGTAAAAGCTTACTATTTTCGCAAAACTAGATGAACTCGCCACGACCATCGTAACATGAGTCTAATAGGAAAAATATAAATTATACTAGATGAACTCGTCGCGATCACCATAACCTGAATCTAACATGTAAAATATAAATAATACTTACATAACATTTGACATTCTTATCAACATTCGTTTTAGGAGTCTTTTTTTTTTATCAACTTAGTCAAGTATATATGCACCTATAACTAGCATATATTGCTTAATAACAAATTTATCAACTTTGTCAAGTATATGTGCACTTATAAGTAGCATATATCGCTTAAGACTAAGTCCTATGGGCTAGATTTGGCTGCACGATTAGACAAAAAGCATTGCAGATTACACAAAAAGTGTTGCCTATTTTTTTAACACTACTTTTCTTTCCAGATTTATCTCGCATTCCAACTAGTAGCGAGATAGCTTCGCTGAATGGTTTAGCGCAGAGAAAATCAAGTTTTTGTTGTTTGGTTCAGCGAAGATTGATTTATTTTTTGATCCGACGGCTGAGATGTTTGCGCTGTTCCATTCAGCGCGTCCACAGGGAATGGTTCAGCGCATCTAGTTGCTAAATTAAAACTTCCATTAGAGTTAGGGGGTTATTCTAGCTAATGTGGACTTCCAATATAGATGCTAAATTAGAAGACCATAGAACTACCAGGTAAATTGCAAAACAAAGTGGAGTCCAAGGACCCTGCTTGCAGTACCCACCTCCCTTCATCCTTGTTGTCGTTGGTGGTTCGGGAAATTAATGATTCTAACGTTAGGATTGAAAAAGAGTTTGATTTCGAAAAGTGTTATATACT
>JAJJMB010013400.1:124154-231359 GCA_023531105.1 Papaver atlanticum | reverse complement strand
TAAATATATTTGAACTTCTTTTGGAATGTGCATCAGTCAAATAAGATATTTCAAAAGCCTTAAGCTTTTTCTTTTCTCGTTTTGCATCACTTTCCAACTAGACATGAGGGAGTTCTTGTCGATAGCGAAAGAAAATGTTTGTCGAGCTCGATGAGCTAAGAAAGAAAGGTGTACCAAATTCCGAAGAGCACACCAGGAGTTCCCCTTCACCACCCCCCCACCCCCCCAACCCCACCACCAGGAAAACCCTAAATTATATTAAAGATAAAACCCAAATCGGGAAAGGTTAAGGACTAACTCGGACTTAACGATTCATCAAACTTACACGCATCAAAGATAATAAAAAGTTACAAGTGAGTTTCCTCAGAAGAATTCTTACTTTCCCATACAACAAAATCAAGGTAACTTGGTTAAATGTCCATTTTTGGTTTGAAAACAGAGCCAAGCCTAATAACAAATATGTGTTAAACAGGAGTTTTATGATCAATGAATGATCCAACCATTTTTCAGGGTTTAAATCAAGAACTAAGTATCTCAGGTAACACAGGGAATGAAGATGAAAAGGAGTTGAAGATGATCTTGATGCTAAAGAAAGCCACCAAACCTTCAACCAATCTAGAAAGACTAAAACTAAAAAATAGATCTGGACTTTTTGAAAGGCAAGAATCGGAGTACAATCAAGATTGATTGAGAAACAGATGTAACGGAAAAGTTCTAGTTACAACCTCATTTGCATATCCGCAAAATCCCTTTCTCAAGACAAGATCATGACTCAAATTAACGAAACAATAATTTAGGGAAAAGAAGTTACAAACTACAACAGTTGGAATTAACGCCGATCTTCTTCGAGTTGCCGGAAAAGGAACTGACTCTTCTCTTCATTAGATGAAGAAATGTACCCACAAAAACTCAATGACAGATCAAAAAAATCCTAAATCTAACTGAAAAAGACGATGAAAATCAGAGAAGTAGGAAATAAATTGTAAACAAGCTTAGGGTAATGATTGATCTTCTCAGATCTTCCTCAATGGAGCCGATCTGTGTATATTAATGGGATTTGTGTTAGGAGTAAGAATAACAACAAAATATTTTATGGGTATATTAATTAAATAGCCTAGATTTGGAACCCTTCAAAAATACCTCTACCACATTATAAATATACCTTTCTCCTTTCAAAAACCTTATCCACTTAGAAACAGATTACTTTGTTAATCTATCACACATAACATTTTTCTTCATTTAAAAAAACAATAATTTTTCTTTCTCAATCACTCTCCATCACCACCTCCAACTCCACCACCAACACTGTACCACCACCACTCCACAACCACCACCAACATTCTATCATCACCACTCCACCATAACTCACCGGTACCACCACCAACAGTCCACCGCTACCGCCGCCGCCATCACCACCGCTACGCCTCCAACTTCACCGTCGTTGCGCTGTCGCCGCCAAGTTGATAACAAAATAAAAATTCAAAAATAAATTAGGTCCAGATTTTTGTTCCAACAACTAAAGTGGAGGCCATATTTTTGTGTCAACAACTGAAATTGACGCCATATATGGTGTCAACAACCCAAGTTGTTACCAAAATTGAAAATTCAGGAATTAGTTAGGTCCAGATTGCGTGTCAACAACCCAAGTTGACACAAAAATCTGGTGTCACCAACACAAATTGATACCAAAATCTGGTGTCACCACCACCTCCGCCGCCGTCGTCATCACCACCACCAACATGTGAAATAATAAATGAAATGACGATTTTCATCTAAATCTTTATTAATATAGAAAGGGTATTTATAGGATTCAAAATTAAATGAATTACACTTTAGATGAGGAGTCCGATTATTGATGGATATCGGTATTTGTGAAGTTCATGAAAAGGAGGGGTATTTACCCAATTTCCACAAATTTATATGTTAAAAAACATATTTACGGACTTCATTTCACTTGCTTTTTCTATCTTATTAGTATTATTGTAACATATGTTGTGGCTTATTATTTTTGTTTTGGAAAATAAAAACCATATTTACAGTCTTTTTTCTTTTCTTTTATGATAACCAAAAAGAGTAAATTACAGTGAATTAATAACCTAATCTGGATACCGCCCGGTGGTTCGTACCAAATGGCGAAACCAGCCCATGGTGTAGGAAGGTAATTGCCTATGCTGTTGCTGTTGGGATGGCACCCAAGCCTAATATTTTATTGTGGATTCCAAAATCTATTTTTTGCTTTTTGGCCTGTACTATAGTATTCCCGTAGTTAAATAATCCTATTATTGGGGCTGTAAACGGATGGGAAATTGGGGGCTTTTCAGGGTCATGAAGAAGTAATTCTTATAACCCCTAACATACTATTTTATATGATACCTAATTTTCCCTCGATTTAATTAATGTTAATTATGATTAGTGAATGAATAACTAAACTAATCATCCGACTATTTTTTTTTGAAAATCAAACTTTTTTTCTTTTTGAAAATCAAACTTTTTTTCTTTTTGATTTAGAAGAAGGAGAAGGATGATTTTGATGAACTTTTTTTGAAAACTTTGGAAAAAACTGATGAAAAACATCTTGAAAATAGTCAGAAAAGCCTTGTATACCTCCCCTAATCACAATTTTGTTGATTCAAATCCTTCAAAATCAGGATCAAAATCTGAGTTTTTTTTAACAATTACGACTGGAAGGTAGTACTCGACCTAAACGTGAATACCGTTTACGGTTAGGAATATAAGGATTCCAAACCGTAAACAACAGTTTACGACTGGGAAATCAAGAACTCATGGTCGTAAGCTCTTCCAGGATTACGGCGAGGTTTTCCTAGTATTTTTCCCAGCCAAAGCTCATGTTACGGCTTGGAATATCTGGCGGTACTCAACCTGTGATTTTTTTTCTTATTATCAGAACAAATTACGACTAGTTTTTCCTAGCCATAACTGATGATTCCGGATGGGAAACCTTGACGATTGTACTACCACAGATGGAAACAACTAGCCGAAATCAGACCTCTGTTTTCTTTTCTGTGATAATCAGAATTACTTACGACGGCTAGGAAATCCTAACCGTGAATAGCTAATTACGGCTGGGAAATAAAATCTTCCCAACCGTATACCTATTTGACGGCTAGGAATTCTATTTTTCTACCCGTAATATAAGATTTATGGTTGGAAAAATAAGAACTTCCAGCCGTAAACAACTTCAGAAACTGATTTTTTTTTACCCGAATCTAATCAAATTAGATTTCTTAGTCATTTACTAGCAAAAATAAATAATGGGTTTCCTTTATTTTTTTCTTTTTATGATCATTATTTTCGTCATGATGAAATTATGATCATCATCTTCATCGTGATTTATGAATGATAAGAAAACGGGAAGAAGATAATAGTTTTGGTTTTTTTTTATGATCATCATCATCATGGTGGCATCATGATTGTCATCTTCATTATGATTTGTGAACAAGAAGAATGAGAAGATAATAGTTTTAGTTTTTTTTATGATCATCATGATGAAATTATGATCATCATCTTCATCACAATTGAGATTTTGGTTTATTTATGTATAAGGGTAAATTGGACTTTTTATACGGATTAGGTCCCCCATCCATGGTTTGGTTTTACTTATCATTTTTAACCCCCAAAAACTAAGCTCCCTGCAGCCCCAATAATAGGATTCATATTAAAGATCCAATTAGGTGGATGAGAGCTATAAGAGCCTCATTAACTTGTAAACGCCGAATAACTTGTTTAGTTATAAAAACTAAAAAGAGCACACCGTTTGGTGTCAGAACAAGTGCACCCCACCCCCACACGTCACCACAAAGGCACAAGCGAATGCCTAGCAAGTGTTAAGGGTAGTTTATGGTGATATTGAGTCAAATAAAAACCTAGAAGACCTAATTATTTCCACCGCTCCATATCTCTTTCTGCCTCCTTCACTTCCACTCTCACAATGGATTAGAGTAGTGAGTATCAATCGTTTTCCTATAAACACCAACAATTTCCCAACACCTCCAAACTTGAAGATCAACGTCTCGTCGCATCATCTCCAACCTGAAAGTTCAACGATGATACAGAATCATAGATATGTTCTTTGGTTATTTATTTTGTTTTTGTAGATTTTGTAATTTCTTCAAAGTTCATCATCTTATACTATTGTTATCATTTTCATTTTTGATATGTATCAATTGGTGATTGTATTACTGGTTGGTAATTTCACGAAAATGGATATAATATTTGATTGACGAATGATTTGAACCCATGGAGTATTTTGGATGTTAATCAACAACAAAAATAAGATCTTAAGATTTTGACTTTCTGTCTTCCGTTGATAAAATGGAAAGGAAAAAAAATTAAAAAAATTAAAAAACCGCGTCCGAGCGCGTCAAAAGTGAGTCCCAACAAAGTCCGAACAAAAATCACGTGCGGACGCGCCCACGTGAGCGTCAGACACGGTCGAGTCCGCATCAGATCCGCGTCCCGCATCCCTTGCGAGTCGGAAGCTGACACTTCATGAAATCTGGTGCGTCCGTGTAACCCAGATCTCTAGTCTGTACCACCACACTCTTGGGTGGGCCGCGAACATTATGTCTTCAGCTTTGCAGCCTTGCAGAGCCGTTTTGGTGTTTAGGCTATGGTTAAATTCAAGTATTCAAAAACTTTTGGATTTTTTTTTTTTTTTTTTGATGAATGATGAATCCGTTTTAGTGTTTAGGCTATTAAATTCAAGTATTCAAAAACTTTTAGATTTTTTTTTTTTTTTTTTTTGATGAATAATAAATTTGATGCTCACGAGTTTCTTATACCATCACAAAGATACGCCGGAAAAATATAAAAACTTACAGAGCATGTTGGAATCCAATGTCAGACACCCAAATCGGTGAAAAACAAACACATTCCAAACGAGACATCTATGTGAATATTTCACAATCTGAGTCACACATTCGTCCCCATGAAAGTGATTTCCTGGGCACATTCAGAATTTTCGAAGGAAAATAAAGACGACACCACAGAGAAAACATCACGTGGTCCAGTCTATATATTGTGCCCACTCTAGACGTGATAAATTTAACTTCGGCCCCACATTTCTGACCGTCGGATTGGATCCACACATTCTTAAAGCCATTTTCAGTTCCAATCTCATCTGATATACCTATTTAGTTGATTGATTTGATCATCCTTTTTCTTTTTATGGTAGAAGAAGATAAAGTCCCAAAGTTATAGTAACAATCTGCGATGACGATGAATATAGTTGGCGATACTGTAATAATAAAACCATTGCATGCATTATTAAAGAGATAGAAATTAAATGAAAAATCAATAATTGGTGGGCGGTGAATCCGGTGATATACGTACGGCAATGCCATCATCCTTTGTCTAATTTTTGTTTTCTTACGTGCGTTTCATTTGTACTATCATTTCGCTATTACATTTTCTTTTATTTATTTCTTCATGGCAACACCAACTTTGGTGGGGATAAGGAACCTCGACATGAAAGAATACTTCAAGTAGCGTTCACAAATTTACTTCTAATCTGGCCAGAAGCAGATTTAGGATACTGACAATTAGCAGCGGAGCCAGGTAAGAATGAGCGGAGGTAAAAATCCCACTAATCCCACTTTATTATCTATCACAGCGGGTTGTTATATATTTCATCGATCATATGAACAGTTTAAAAGTGAGTCGGGTTATGACTTGAATCCGAAACTCGTCGGCGTTAAATTCTTTACCTATTAAAAAAGATAAGAAAAAGAATCCAGAATCCCTCTTCTTGTAATAAATTATCGTCACTTGCATTTTTTACAGACGGGGTAAAAAGAAAATCACTCTTTAAGTAAATTTATTTCTTATTAATACATACTCACCGAACAGAAATTAAATACGTTCAACGCCATTCTCTTTAAGTTCTTCCTAAAACATCAAATAAAACAGCAAACGTCTAGGCATCTTCCTAGTTAGGTAAAATATATACAGTCTAAGAGGAACATGCGAGAGAGCACATTCATAGTTTCATACCTTTCATATATAAAACCAAACAAAATAATGAATTGAATGCCTTGTTCAAATATTCTATCTACCACCAGCAATCCTTCTCGGTAATTGTTCTGACCAGTTAAAATTCAGCAATCGATCCTCCAACCACAAACTCCCACAACCTAAATAATACAGTATATTATTAATAATTATATATATACACAGAGTAGTAGCAGTAAAAAACGAAGGAAGGAGGAGCCCCATACTGAATGAATCCAGATTTGTATATCAACCCATCGATCTCTCACGTTCTTCCCTCTCCTCTCCTACTACTAATATCTTCTTCTATCTACTAACCCCACACCGCACTCACTATTAAAAGTTATTATTGCCATTCTTCTCTCTTTTTATACCCCCTTTCACTTTTCTCTTTGTCAACACACTTCTTCTCACACTTCACAGTCTCTTCTACCATCCCTCTCTCTGTAGCTCTCTCTGTGTGTCTGTAAATGCTGATGATGTGTTTTCATTTGCATGAAGTGGGAAATGAATGATGAAGAAGAATAATTCTGCAGCAGAGAAGTCCTGTCAAACTTTTCCACAGCTTTCTTGAACTTCTTTCTTCCTTATTACTGAATTATGTGTAAATATATTGTAAGATATATATTACTGAATTATGAATGAGTAGAAGTTCAAGAAAGTTGTGGGAAAATTTGGCGAATTTAGGACTAGATCTTGAATTTATGTGCTATGAATTATGTAGATCGATGGTTGTAAATTTCCATCCATTCTAACATCAAGGTCTCTTTTTTTCTCCCCCTCTCATCTATAATTCTGATTTAGACAATGCGGATATTTTTTTTTTTTTTTTTTTGCGTTTAGTTCAAGATTGGATTTTTCATTTCATCATTTCATTTACTAAAATTCTCTCTTAAAATGCAGTGCTTTGTTAAGCATTAGTTCCATTGGATCTGAGGAACAAGAATCATCAAAGGTTAATATCAGAAGAAAAATTAACAAATTTGGATTAATTTTGTTCATTTTTTTAGTGGATTAAAGGGGCAACACGTCGGGAGCATGCAGGAAGAAATAATTAATAATTTAACATGATTATTGTTTTTCTTTCGAGAAGGATTTTGTCCATAGGATCAGAATTGATGAAAATGTTGCCAGGGAAACTACTAGTTATTCTTTTCTTCTTTATTCACAATGGGGGTTGGTTTTCCTAGTTTGGTTTAGGTTTTATTTTAGAATTTGGGGTGGTTGTAAGTTGTCACCCCATTTTAGTCCTTCATTTAATGGACGGTCTAAGGCAAAAGAGTAGTTCTAAATTTTATTTATTGCAGAATAACTTCAAATTAACTGTGAAAATTACGTACAAGTATGAAAATTATGTACAAATATCGGATATGAAAACATAGAGTTCGACTTTCACAGCCAACGGTGAGAATAAGCAGGATTTTTCTCGATAGCTTACATAGTCATTATGGTCGTAAAATACTTTTTAAAGATCTGAGATTTGGTGGTGGCTTGACTTTTGACGAGTCAGTCAAATAAGCTACATTTAGTGATTGATTATTCAGAGTACCCTGATTTTGAGGTAAAAATGGAAGCTAGATCCACAATAACTGAACTCATGAGTGAGGGTTCGATCTGTCTGACTGACACATATACAAACACGTGAAAAGGTAAAATCTAAACATCCACGGTACACGTGAGAAGGTTAAATACGTACGTACATCCGTAGTTTCAATTCATACTTTTGACACTTTCATTCTTAGTTACAGTAATTATTCTCGCGCACGTCAGTATAACGAGGGTATTAGTTCCGCCATGTTACACTTCCCCCACTCCCATATTGATCTTAGCCCTTGATCCCTTGAATTGGGATTAGCAGGGGTTCTTTTGTGTGGCATCACACCACTATCTGCATGACACCTCATGGTGGAAATGGTTGGTGGACATGGATGGGGGAAGACTAGCATTTTCGGTATTAGTTAGACCATTTTTAGACGCTTTATTGTTGTCAGGAGTCGGGACTCAGGAAGTGGGTGGAGCCACTTCCCCCTCTTGGTACAGTTTCACGCTGTCACAATTGAGCTTCCTACCTGTTGGAATAATTGCCGAAATCCGCCTGCAAAACAATCACAAAGAAAAACCAAACAAATAATGTTATGGCTGAGTCACGACCAGGTCGCTCTTTCTAAGACGTTTCGCGGCTTTGCCCAAGATTGTGCAAGCAGTTCTTCCATGTCGCGTCGCCCCAGGATAAAACAGCCGAGTAAATCTCTTTCACAATATCTCTTGCACTTTGAGAGTATGTGATACTTCTATTCTTGCTCAAAATCAAACTTGTAGAAAACAAGTGATGATCACACACTAGTTTTCTTTCTCTCAAAAATTTTGATTTTTCTTTAAAAAACTCCAAAACATTAAAGAAAAACTCTCTACGGTTTTCCTACCAAAATTTTATTTTTGTTACTCAAGAATTTCAATAATTAATGACTCTTAATTATCACAAAATTAACACCATTAACTTTCCTAAATAAAACGGTCAAGGATAAATTTTCCTTAATGAAGATAATTATGACTATTAAAAACAATTTTTAATAAGAATGATAAATGGAAATAAATTTTTTTTTAAAGAATATAATTCCAACAATCCCCCACTTATATTTTTAAAACATTGAGCAAGATCTATATAGTGATGTGCATAAGTAAAGGTATCTTTCGATTTTGAACCTTTACATAGTGCTAGACTCTCTCAAAATTAAACCATAGAGTGAACATAAGTCTTTGAACTCTAGGAGATAAAAAGATTTTTTAACACACACAACTATACTAGTGTAAAGTCTAAAGCCAGCACATTACGGTCCTGTGCTTAAATCCCGGTTTAATGAATGATCTAGAGAATTGCCCATATTCTCATAGAAAGCGGCCACACTTTCACATCCATATAGGTGAGTTTATCAAGAGTAATCCTGTAGCTAAGTATCCCACTCTAAATAGAGATATAAACATCATTAAGAGTTTTTTTAAACAAAAAACTCAACCTCAACTCGCTTCAGGATATCATGGATGAATTCTCTAAAGCATGATTCTGTGTTTACATATATTATCCGTGACTAGCCCCATTTGAACCTACATTTTGGGATCTCCATTCATAGGTAGGGAATACCTTTTGAACCTACTTCTGGAATCTTGAGTTATAGGTTGGGTGTCCATCACGAACAACTATGTCCATATCATTTGTGAATCGTTATTCCATTTGAACCTATTTCTAGGTGGGTATCCATCACAAATGACTCAATTCTCAATGGGCATCAACATCATCCCATAAGATGTATTCACACCTTCTTATTAATCCTTTCGTCAAAAGATCAACGATAACTCTTTTCAGACCATATATAATCCATTCTCATAGCATCAAAAATGCTTTCTATCACCTTACATGTCGACTCTACCGTTGTAATTAACGATTCTCAACTCTTGCAATAGCCGCGGTACTATCGCATTGGATTAATATGTCTGTTCTTCTTCTATCTAGTAGAGGACTGAATCACTCTATCCCTTGGAGGATTCATTTGAGAGGATATCTCAATCAACATCGCAATAATATCCTTAAAGGATTGCGATATACATTTTTAGATAGTGTATTTCTAGGTTTAAGGTTCTTTTCAGACACCTCATAAGTCATAACCTTCTCAATGTTTTACTATTTATCCATACATGGATTATTAGTAAATCTGCATATATGTAACCCCCACTACAGAAGTAATATACATATAGTCCATCACGTAGCAAAAAGCAATGCCATGCTACCATACTCTCTTTTTTTCCTTTCTAGTTCAACCACACACATTCACAAGCACCACAATACTAGAATCAAATGAGTGAAAACTAGTTTATAAAGACTATTTTTTATTTTTCTATACAAATCTTTTTTTTCAATGCAGTGGAATATATCCAAAACAAATGTAGATTCAATTCAAAATTTACACTATCTTCACGCAAGTTTTTCATGTCAAATAGTAAACTAAACATGTCTTTAGTTTTATTAACATCGTACGAGTTAGAATACAAATTCAGAGAATCACTTATGCATATATAGCAAACAATCTTATGTGTTTATCGCATCAGTCAATTTTGAAACCATTTGATTCAATTGCTTCAGAGCTTGTTTCAAAATAAATAATGACTTATCAAATTTATATGCATTTCATTTTTTATGGGAACTACAAAGTTTTTATTTTCATGCTTGGTTTACATAGAATCATCATTTAACTCATTCAATATATTTTTCTACATATGATATACAACAAATCATGCATCGTAGAAACAATATCACCCTTAGTTGATCTCACCCACAACCAAGAGTTGCTACGACCCAAAGTCGAAGACTTGATAAACAAATCTGTCTCACACAGAAAAGTCTATTGGAATAGATAAATCTGTCTCCCACAAAAATACCTACGAGTTTTTTTCCGTCTTTTGATAAATCAAGGTGCACATGGACCAATTGATAAACCGTACTTATATTCCCGAAGAACAACCTAGTATTATCAACCACCTCACAATAATCTTAATCGTATGGTAGCGAAACAAGATGTTGTGGAATCAAAAACGATGAGACGAAGATGTTTGTGACTACTTTTAATCTTACCTATCGGAGATAAATCTTAAGAAAATCTTAGCAAAGATAATACTCAATCACGATAGTAAACGTAATATCAGAACACGCAACTACAGAGAAAATAGTTGGGTCTGGCTTCACAATCCCAATGAAGTCTTTAAGTCGTTAACCTATAGGGTTTCGTGAAAAACCTAAGGTTAAAGGAGAATCGACTCTAGTCGCAACTAGTATCACACAGGAGGTGTGGGGATTAGGTTTCCCAGTTGCTAGAGTTCTCCTTTATATAGTTTTCAAATAAGGGTTTGCAATCTTAGTTACCTTGGAAACAAAGCATTCAATATTCACCGTTAGATGAAAACCTGATTAGATACAAGCTAATATCTTTCAATTGTTAGATCGAACTTGGCTTGTTATACACAAATGAAATGTACCCTCATTTACGCTGTACCTAAACGTGTACACCATGTTGGCTCAACAGTAGTTAACCGAGGTTAGCTATATGAATACTCTCATATCAACCTTATTCATCTTAACCATAACTAGTTCAAATGACTCAAATGAAACTAGTTCAAGAGTTGTTCAATTGCTATATTCTAATAGAAGGATATAAGAACACAATTGAAGCAAAATCGGTTTGATTCACTTGAATCAATTCATGAACATTATAGCCACGGTTTGCAAAGAATGTATTCATTATTATATAAATGCATTTGTTCATGTCACAACCGATTTTAGAACTTTAACCATTCAAGTATGCAAACGGGTACGCATACTTGAAGTAGACGGACCAAGTTTGGTTTTCGCCAGTATGCGAACGGGTACGCATACCTCCAAACCCAGCAGAAATTTCCGATCACAAACCTTTCGCCAGTATGCGTACGGGTACGCGTACTTAGGTTCCCGGACTTCTCAAACCAACAGGTACGCATACGGGTATGCATACTATGGTTCCCAAACATGGATCACACATATGCAAGAGTGCACAACATGTTTATAATCCAATGTTGGTTAAGTGTTCTAAACTCTTATTTCAATCATTGAAACTTTCTTAGAGGATGACAATAGCCGTTTTCACACACTATTAGCATCAAAGCAATTTTCAAGTTATTGAAATAATCATAACGAAACATTCCAAGTCTACACCAAATGATTGTATCACACAAACAATGTAAGATGTTACTCGGCGATTTTCACATGATCATCTTTTGACTTTCGTCAAGAATATAAGATGAACTTGGTTGAAGCGAAAGCTTACCAACACATATTTCGAGAAATCTGTAAGAGAGTTAAACTCAGCTCGAAATCTCAAATGTGCATAATCGAAAAACTATAGTAATACAACTTTTGTCTCAATATAGGAGATAGAGTAGAAATAGACTTTCCAAGTGATAGATGAGTTTTAGTCTCCACATACCTTTTGTTGATGAAGTTCCACAAGCTCTCCTTAGTAGTTCTTCATCTTCAATTAATGACCGCCGTGAAGTCTAATGCTCAACTACACAATCTATCCTAGTCCGAGACATTACTTTAAGTAGACTAGAAATTAAGACTTATAGTTTTGATAACTAACAATGACAAACAAGCTTGAGATAACAACGCTTGCGAGTTCGACCGAGCAGTGCTCTAACACAAACTATCCTAAGAGCCAGACAAACTTCATCTTTTTGTTGTTTCTGGTGGAGCCGTCTAATTGGAGAGGAAAGTACCCTAATTAGACGAAATCTCTTATGACCGCTCGTTTAAAGACTTCTGTGGGATCAAGAAGCTCTACGAGTACCGTTGGTGGGAAACTAGATAATTGCAGTTTATTAGTTTTCGATTGATTTGATTGACTAACGGTTGTGGAACTTTGATTGCACCTAGTTTGTTTATTCTTGAGAATCTTTTCTTCTGATATAAGATTCACTCAAACTAGATCGAAGTGTCGACGGGATCTTTAGAACTGTTTGTGGATCTAAAGACATCTTGTGATAATCTATTGTTAACAGACTCCATTCTGTGCGTGATTGATCACAAGGGATTCAAGTGGTGTTGTGCAGGTTTAATTGAAGATTAAAGAAGATTTGAAGACGAAGAAGATTTCTTATTGGTTTCTCATATCTTTGTGTAGCACAAACCTTGATCGGCTGGGATCCAACTAGAATCGTATTTATTCGATTGATTAGTTGTGTGAGATCGGTAACACCTAATAGTTCTCTTGAGATCTATTTTTATTGTTACAAATCCGAATCTTATTGCTTAGGTAATAGAGATTGGATTGATCTAACCAGGCAAAGGAGTTTATTAGTTTAAACAAAAGAGCCTTTGCATATGAATTGAGATATCTTTATCTTAAAGAATCAAGAGAGTTGTTACCAAACAAATTTGTTGTTCCTTTACTGTTTGGAATACGATCCAAAGGAATTGTTTCAGTGTGTGTACTCATTGAATGTCGGAAGCGCAGGGATACTGAAGAAACTAAGTGAACTAGGGTTAGTTGCTTGGTTTCAACTATACGAAGTTGGTTTAGATTTTGTATAGCGGCTTAATTATGAGAGTATTCAATTCTGGACTAGGTCCTGAGGTTTTTCTGCATTTGCGGTTTCCTCGTTAACAAATCTTGCTGTGTCTTTTACTTTTATATTTCCGCAATTATAATTGTTTATTATAATTAGAAGTAAAATACACAAACGTTAACTCCGCTTTACTCTATAGTGATCCTATAGAGTTTGGTTAAGTCCGAACCTATTATCAAGTAATCACACTTTGATTGTTGTATTGTCTCGATCTCGTATCCATAGACGATCACACAAAGTGTGAATACCAATTTGTAGTATTGTCTCGACTTTGTCCGTAGACAATCACTTTCGGTAAGAGGACTTATAGGTGGATAATTTTAAGATTTTGGTGTATTTGGGTACCCTCGTCTTTTCATTAATATTACGCTCCACTTAATCCACTAAGACCAACGTGCGCACCGTACCCAAGAGTTATGGCATCCATAATTACTCGTTCAACAAATGAAAAAACCACCACAACAGCCTCCGAGCGTCTGCCTAAGCACCCTTAGCATAACCATAATGTTCGTCTCTAAACCCCAGCAAAGTCAATTACTTCTTTAAAAAACTGATCACACACTTGCTCTTCTCCACGAGCGTATCCATCAAAGCGAGCTAACGAGATAATTTACGTTAGTTTATAATAAACTAACATTTATGTTAGGTTCCAAGAAACTAACCATTTTGTATGTATCAATGCATGTTGAGCATGACTTTGACTGCGCACCAAATACAACCAATCCATGGATCATTATCACTGCGTGCCAATTTCGAGCTCATCTCTATGAGTCTTTCTTTACCCGATCCTATCTCCATTTGTATCATGATTCTACGACCATATTTCACCAACTGAGTTTTACTCATTCATGAAGCTTATCAAATTTTCAACCACTGCATACATACCAAACGTAAATTCCTAGCTTCACGGAGACTTAGAAAGCTGACACACCAATCTTCTACATCATTTGAACAACCTCAACGGGCTTTGATAACAATGTCCTATTACGGGCTTTAACATAATTGTCAATCTAGTCTTTTTCCTTTGCAAGCATGTAGCTTCGACTTCATGACAGTCAAACCACAATACAATTGAAAGTAGAACAGAACTGTGACTAACGTCGAAAATATTATTGTTACCACTGTAACAATACATAATGTCCCACAATCCGTCCTTCACATAAAGACCCAATCACAACAGCCATATTCTGAAACCTTTGGCAACTTCTTCAATCTTCAAGAAATTCAAGACGTTGTTGTGTTTATCGTTTCATTCTATTGTAAAGAAAATAACCTGACGGAAATTATAACGTTGCTGAACCAAATTTCTCAAAAGAAATCTCTATCTCCATCTCTACAGGCTCTGTCACTATTGAAATCAATTTCAATAACAGACGAGCAAACCCCAAATATTATCATCGCTATAATGTAGCTCTCTCCAATAGAAAGTCTCACACTGATCATCGGGAAATCAAATAACCGATGAATAATAAAGGTTGGTTAAAAAACACGCTGAAATCGCAGCCCTGTCAAATTCATGCACCGTATTTTCTCCTAGTAGTATTCACTACCATAGCCACACCACGTGCGATACATATTTCAAAATAGGAACGTATCCGCAACACAAATAGACCTACATGTTTCTCCCAACGGTCTTGCACTTCAACCATCTCCGATCGACTTCAAATGGTGTGCAACCTAACAACTCTTCGACTGAAAGTCATCCACAAGAATTAAAAGATTACAAACTATTTAGCTTCTCTATCGGAAACAGTACGAGAGAAATTCTAAAACATTGTTCTACCCGACACAATCCAATGCTCAACAAAGACAAGCAAACCCTACAAAATGTGTTGATAAAATGATTCTTATATGATAATAAGAAACTATAACTCCACCACAACCAATATCACATCTCGTCCAACGATCACTGTTCTACAACTATTTGTAGCCACACGCTTCAAATACTAAGACTGAAAATCAAACTCTTCACAACTGGAACATATAGCCAACGATCAATACTTCCAAAACAGAAACTTACTATGAGATTTTCTCAAATCCTTATTGCAACAAACAACTAAGGTAGAACGACTATGAATTCAGCTTCACATTCTTTTACTTCAGGTTAAAGACAAACAACTACATGATCCAGCTGATAGTGATTGATAACCAAATTATTGTTTCCGTTGGTTTAGAACAACTACATACTAAGATTTCAATCTTTACTTCCACCAATATGTAATGTTTTCTCTACTGTGTAATTAATATTGTTCTCTACATCTGTATCATCCTCTGTTTACAATTTCTTTAATCTTGATCATCAGAATATAGAATTCTCAATTACATTACATATAATCATAATAACTCCAAAGAAAAGATAGAGTTGATATTCAAACATGAAACACAGCTATAAGAACGCTCACAAATATCTGTGAAGGTTTCTGTGACAACCACAGGCCCCACACTGGAGAAATTCGATCGTCCCTTGCTCACCTCCATGCGTGAACTCACCACAGCCATCCAGAGCATATCCACCCGTTGCTGCGGCGTGGTTCTTCTGACATTCACCATAAGCATAAACACGATCATCAACCCTGCTCTTCTTCGCAACATGCGAGGCCTCCCCATCTTTAGGAAGGCGGAGCCTTGCACCACCAGAACGTGGTATCAACCATCCTGTCTGCAAGAAAAAAAATACAATATAAACAATCTGAGCAATTATGGGTGAGTAATTTCAGTGAGGATGATGTTTCAAGACTACCGTGCAAGACTTACACAAACACAGGCTTGGTCATTTTTCGGGGCTTATGACCTTCTCTCAACATAGTTTATATCATGTTACCGTATGCTTGTTTTGCTACTAATGCAAATTCATAAGCACTAGTACATACTTGCTTTGCAACCATCTTATAGTAATTTCTACAAACTTCTTGTTTAATCAAGTGATAGCGATAGGTCAGTGTTTGTTTGTTTCTTTTGTATTTCAATCTTTCTATTTCAACGAAACTAGGTGTAAGCAGTCCAAATTGTCATGGGCGCGAAACCATTGAAAGTTCATCTATTGGATAATTACTAGTTGAAGTTATAGGCACACTTTCATCAACCATTAGTGACAAACAAAAAAAGAGTCCCTGTTTGTTTATAAGGATACTCCACTTGACTACTTAGTTTCTTGTGAAAACATGAAATACTGTTTTAAGTTCATTTTGTCATATTTGTTATTCAACCATTGGTCTCTTGTTCTTTTCAGCGAAGCAAAGATCGTCAAAAGTTCATATGTTCCCAAGGTAAAAATCCATCGAAGGTATGTTGGCACCAAGAAAGTTTATGCAAAAGAGAAAAAAAGTAGAAGTTTTCAAAGATGCAGCTGATGAAGTAGAAGTTTATATAGACAGAATTTCAAATGAACAACAAAAACTTACCTGCCCTTCACCCCCTCTATGGAGCTTAGTCTGTGGGCAATGTTCTGGACCATACCAAGCAGACGACTCGACAGCAGGCCTCTCCCTTTCCCTTTCCTTCGCCTCTCTAATAAGTCCTCTTTTATTTTCCTCTTCCCAAAATTTCTTGTCGTCTTCAGCTTTTCTTTTTGCTGCATCATCAAACCGTTTCTTTTCCTGCTTTCTAAGTATCTCATAGCTTGACTGCATCATTTTATCAATTTTTCTATGCTCCTCCTGAATACCATCATGGACTTCTTCTTTAACCTGATCCACCTTTAGTTGCTTGATAATAATTTTCCTCCAAGGTTGCTTCTCTATGTCCAAAGGTGGGTGAATTACAATCGAGGACTGCTTCTGAGGTTCACCATGGAAGTCCTCAGGTTTCATCTTGTTGGAAACTGTTATTTTACTATACTTAGAGATAGTTCTGTTCCCCATTTCATCTTGTTTATCAGAACTTTGTGTTGCAGCAGTGATTTGCTCAAGAGGTTTATCAGGAAGCCCACATTTTACCTTCAATTGGAAGGTTTTTGTTTTCTCAATTTTCTCTGAGGCTTCTGCAGGAGCATTTCTAGCAGCGATTTTAGGTATTATTTTCTTTATTGTAGACTTTGGTTGGGCAGAGGAATCATGAAGGTTAAGCTTCCCAGATGTCCTCTCCATGCCAGAGTTCTCAACATGTGCGTCCAAATCTTCTCCATACCCAGGACAGTTCTTGTTGGTCCTCATGTGTCCCTCCTAGAACAACAAAAACTTGAGATGTCAAATACTGAATGGATCAAATTAGGTATTTTTCCATACCTAGGACAGCTCAAATACTGAAATGCAACATATAAAAACATGCAAATTATCATTCGATCTCCTAGAAAAAACTAAATCAAATCATTCCATTCAATCTCATGTTCATAGTATCTTTTTCCTTTCTCGCATTCGTTTAGTTTCACTAGCAAAGGCGCACGCGTGATGCGAGTGCTATTCCGTTTCAAAACTATATCATATCATACCATTACAAAACCTGTAAAAATATTGTTTATTGATTTATTTATCTTAGATTGCAAATGCACGCAATACACACCTGAACAAAATTCACTCAATTCAATCAGTTTAAGCATAAAAATAAAAAGTCCCAACTTAAGATCTCTTTCAACTTGATGCCAGTAAGGAGATCAAGTTATATTTTTCAAATACAGTGATGAAGTGATGTTCTCTGATCAAAAGACAAATAAAATTACAATGATGTTCAATTCGACCACACATTAAAAGGTCAATAACTGTAAACATAGAGAAGCCCGCACAACAAACTTGCATCACTACTGAACTAATAGAATTCAACATATTCGCTCCCACTCTACTCTGCCTCACATGCACCCTGGAGACTGACTCCACCACATGAAAGGGTTAAACAAATATCTAATACTTCGACCATCGACTCTCACATTGTAGGTTAGGGTTCCATACTTTGTTCTTCCATTTTTTCACAAACTCGTAGAAAATCAGAAGCTCTAACCCTGCTATACAATGCAGTGGCAGGGTGCATGTATAGCAGTGCAGTCACTAAAACGGCAAATCTTTTTTTTTTAGGCTTCTTAATAGACCATAGTGTCCAAGATTTCTAGACTGTAAATTACTCTAAGTAGTATAAGTGAGCCGATGTATGTACATGTATAAAAGGAAAGCAATCACTTGCTCTTACTCAAAATCTTTTAAGCATCACCACAATAGTAAAACGATATTGCCATATCCACAACATAGAGAAATCAGCTATATAACTATCATTAGAAAAATGAGTCCAAGGACAAAAATCTTTTAAAGATAGAGTTTCTTTGGAAGCTTGCTAACATGTCAATGTAGAGACTTAAGAATAAATGGCAGTTAGGGGTTGTATACTTAAGAACATGTGATGTACATATATTATGTATTTGTGCTGAATGATTATCAGTTGAGCTGAAGCGGAGAAAGTGACAGATTGAAATTAATGATCAATGAACTAACATAAGAAATCAAAATACTCATCGTTGCTCACAAAAGTTTAGCATTAAGATGGTTCAAGCAAGCACAAAAACACAAACAAAACAAAACAAAACTTGGACATGCATTCATCCGATGGTTTGGGCATTTTTTTCCGAATGTGAAAGAAAAAAAGCAGAATGTGAAAGAGTATCCATTAAAGATGATGAACATAGTCCTTACCTCAAATTTGCGTTCACAAGCTTTCTGATTGCACAGTCTCCACTAACCTATCAAACGTCTCTGCAATCAGGCATCGCTATGTAACATTCAATATATGACATCCAAATTTTAAAATTAAATTGAATTAAAAAATAAAACCTACCTTTATTCAAACATACTGATTAGTATCTCGTCGTAGATCCACAAAATTGACTAAGTTTTGTTCTTGAGTTTCAAATTGAACTCATTAAGGAAAGAATAAAATATTAAACTCCACAATCCAAGTAAATCCAATTGTTGAAGGAATCAATATCCAGTGAGGATGAACTAACAACTTGATCAATATTCAGTGAGCATGAACTAACAACTTCAATTGTTGATGTAAAACGTTAGGTCAGAGAAATTGGTTTTCGATGAAAAATTGAAGTTAATGTATAGTTAGGTCAGAGAAATTGAAACATAGGGCTCAGAATATTGGTGAATTGAATTTCTAGTAGTTGAACCGGGGGTTGAGATCGATTCCCATGACTTTGTATACGGCCTTGATTTGGTTTACAAAGTGCTTTGTATACGACCTTGATTTGGTTTACAAAGTGAGCTGTTGTGAACTTAATTTTCAGAGTTACCTCATTTAATTCAAGGCCTAAGAAGGAAAGGAATATTTCCAGATTTGAATGTGTGAAGGGGGTTAGGAATTCCTAGAGTAACACCAAAAATAGGTAATACAATTGAAATTGAAAAAACGGGAGATTGGATTGGAAATCTGTTGAATGTCTACATCAAAGACATTCCCGATTTGCCGACACTCATACTGACTTCCGAGCATCATCATAATCATCTCAGACTGACTTCCAATTTGCATATTCACCGGACGAGAGAGGAAGAAAGAGAAAGAAAGGGCTTTTGATGAAGAGAAAACAGATGAAAGAAACAATGAATGAAAAAATAAGCTTTTGATCCGTAGGGTGGAATAAATTCTTGACTTTATCAACTACTTTTGACCTAATAGCTGTTTTTTTTTTAAACCCGTTGGAAACTAAAATCCTGTGTAACGGTGACATTTTTTTCGTTTTTCTTTTTTTTATACATCTAACGGTGACAAATAATGGGATACGTTCCTATATCTATCAAAGATAACAGCGTGTTGTATACCAGAACCAGAAATCAAAAACAAAAACAAAAATATTTTACTATACGGAAAGTTATTCTTTCTTTTAAAAGTAGATTTGAATATACCCAAAATAATTTTTTGCTTTTCGATTTCTAAAAACTAAAATACTATTTAGGGATGTGTATTTAAATTTTCCAAAACCAATTCTATTTAAAATGCGTACAGACTTCATCAATTTCTTAGTAGCGTTTTCATTAGGGGTTTCATCATTTTCTTATTCTTTCTTGGTCCATCCAACGGGTTTGGCGAGATTTTTTGACGCTGCAAATGCGTTCTTACCCTTCAGTTCAAGAAGATCTCTCTGCTTCTTATCAAGAGTAGTGTCGATGCGAAGAGGTATGCTACACTCTTTAAATTGTTCGGTAGACATTCTCGAGTCCTCCAATGTAGCACTACTATCTTTGAGAATGAATATCTCAACATGAACAGGTTTCTTCAATTTTACTCATATTCTCTCTATTGTTCTTCTTCCAAATTGTTCTTTATGGTGCGGGTCAAGATCTTAGGATGCAGAAAATCCTCTCTTTTGCAAATATAACAGACATAGTAGTGGATCTGGTGCAACTTTTTATCTCGATAGGCATTGCATGTTAGATGAAATTTCAGCATTTTTAGGAACAACTTTATGATTACAAACCATATAATCTGATATTTTGAGTCTCTTTATTTTCCGAGTCTTTTGATTTTCCTGAATTTTTGCATAGGCTATTCATCATGAATTTATAGAACATAATTCGTGCATTCGTTGCTCATCCAATTCTCTATATCTCTTTAATTTTTCTTGCTTATATCTTTTGTGAAAACGCGGGGGTACCAAAATACACCACCAACTTTTTCTTAGGCAATCTGTATGGACAAACTTAAACACAATTCCGAGAGTTTAACTTAATGAATCTCAATCAAGGAATAGTATCTAGAGTTATATCTCTTTCTCTCACAATCAGAAAGTTTACATAGACTAGTCCGTGAACCTGATTTACGTGTGAGAGTACTTGGGTGATTCCAAAGATCAATTTTCCAAGTAATCAATCAAGTCGTATCCAACAAACAAGGATGGATGTATCTACTAAGATTGATTAACGTACAACCTGTGAAATTTCAATTATAAAGATAAACAATATAATGCAGAAAAGAAATAACACAGGCACCATAATTTTTTTAAGCGAAGAAACCGCAAATGCAGAAAAACCCCGGTACCTAGTCCAGATTGAACACCAAACTGTATTATGTCGCTACAGACATTAGCCTACTACCGATTAACTTCGAACTGGAATGTTGTTGAGCCCTAACCAAGCATCACACCGATTAAGGTACAGTCGCGTTCCTTACGCCTCTTAAATCCCGGCAGGACTCCGCGCAATTGATTCCCTTAGCTGATGTCACACCAACTAAGAGTTGCTTCAACTCAATTGAAGACTTTAAACCAATATACCTCTCACAGATAAGCCTATATGTGTGATTTCCTTTTTGATCGAAGATCAAGGTGATAGAAATCAATAGCAATAGACAGAGTCTAGCTAACCTCAAAATCCGGACTTATGCAACCCGAAGTGCAACCTAGATTATTATTCACCTCACAAGTATTAAACTTGTGGAATCAACAAAGTCTGAGACGAAGAGAACTTTGAAAAAAACTATATATCTTGTTCAAGTGAGAAGCTCAACAATCGAACAAGATCCGGATACTCAAGCTATTATATAAACAATAGCTGGACCTGGCTTCACGAATCCCTATGAAGTCTTTGTGGTCGCTAAACCCTAAAAGGGTTTTAGTAAGAGGACGGTTCTAGTTTTACAACAAGGACACACTAAGAAAAGTAGTGTCGGGATTCAAAGATCCCAGTTGTTTGAGGTTCCTCTTTTATAGACATTCAAAGCATAGGTTGCTTTAGGTTTAAGCTAAGATAACTTTGGAACCAAGCAAACAATATCCACCGTTATATGAATCTTTGAATGTGATTTACAAAACAAGATATACACTCTGGTTAGGATGAACTGTAACCGAACCGTGTACAAACGACAACACTCATGAATGGTTGGCCGAAACTAGCCAACTGAACTGTAAGCTTGAGCATTTTCATAAAACACTTAAGACTTAACTCGAGTCAAAATTAAGTGATTAAATATGTCTATAGTGTTTATAAAAATTATTCAAATACAAATTATCTCGGAGAAATAATTCATGTGCATATGAATTTAATCGACGTGGTAAGTAGATGTACACGGTACAAATAATTAACCGGTTCGTGAACAGTTAAGTCAAAGTACGTGTACCGGTATGTACACTTTATAACATGACCAAGTTCCGGAGTTCACAGAATTTTTTCAGTACGTGTACCAGTATGGATACCTTAAGACAATAATAAGTTCTGGAGTTCAGAGAACTTTTCTAGTACGTGTACCGGTATGGATACCAAACAGGTTCCGGGACCAACAGTTCTTTTCTAAAACGCGTACTGGTTTGCGTACTGATACGGGTTCACGAATTCACAAACTTATTAAGGTGTGCATATGAGTATGCGTACCAAAAGTTTGTTGCCGACATATAGCTACTCTGTTATGTGTACATAGTACATGTATTACGGCTTCAGACATATAACAGTTTTTCCAGTTTGTAAGACTGGTATGTATAATGTATTATATCCGAAATTATAGTATTTCTATATTTATCTCTAAATCTATTCGAAACATTCCCAAATAACACAAATGACACATATCACTGTTCTAGGCTATATTTGAATGGTAATTCTTGAATCATGATTTTGATTGCGAACAATAAATTGTCCTTAACCGAAATTTATCAAGTATGAAATGTTCATTAAGCTTAGTCATATATTTCAAGAAGTTTAGTTCTCGAAATTCTTGATATGCTTACGATAGTCTAACTAGTTGCGCGACAACGTCTAAAAGATAAAAATGTGAATATAACTTGAGAAATAGGTGGTTCAGTCTTCACTTACCATTTGTTGAAGAAGTTCTTCAAAAGATTCGGTTGATCTTCGCCTTCAAATGGTAGAACACAATAATGACTGTCGTGATGTCCGTTTCTCAACTACATTTATATCCTAATCCGATACTTAACTAATTGTGGACTATAAATCAAAATATAGTTTTGACAACTAAATTTGACAACAAGTTTGAGATAACAACACTTGTGAGTTCGACCGAGCAATGATCTAAAAATTTGCAACTTTGTCAATTTTAGTGACAAAACTATCAGTACATATGGATAAAAAATAAAGCTTCAAAACTCCTTGAATCCAATGTGTCTTTATTTCCTTGGTTTTTTCAACTCCTTGAATTCTTCATTACTTTCAGCTGCAATGATTCTGAACGTGTTCAACTCAGCATCGTTGTTGTTGAAGATCCGTATCCATAGCTGTTTGAGCATAGTTCGGTTGAACTCGCCAAGCGTTGGTATGTCAAGTTTGGTTGTCATATTTTATTGACTCAAAACTCATATAAAGTCGCTTGATTGTATACTAGAGTCAACTTCGTTTAGGTTAGACTAGAAGTCTAGGAATGTTGAGACATAAAAGTATTACTCCGAAGACCTAAAGAAAGTGAAGAAGAAGTGAACTACAATGACAACATCATCCTTCCTCTTGAGGTTAGTAATATTGACTTGAACTGCTTTCATTCCTAACGTATCTTTCAAGTCGTGCTATATTGAAAACATAACTGCGAAGCTGTATATACTGTACATATTGTATGATACTCTAGTGATGTGACATGGTCATATTTGTATGATCATAGTATTAGGGAATTAGACTACGAAGTATAACGCTTATCTTTTAAACTTCGTAGATATGACATCGACATAATCTTGTATATATTGTTACGATTATGTGAATGGGTATGGTGAATATTTCATCCTAGGAAACAATTTTTTACATTTGTTTAAAGGAAGTACATTCATGAACTTGTTTTATGAATCGAAAGGGAAATCACTAGGCTTATTGGTACGGCTATTCATTGCAAATCTTTGGATTACCAATATGTGTGAGATGGTAGAACCGATAGTAACTTTGTTATGTATCTTGGTATAACTAATCAAAATGCCTGACTTATGATTTGGTATGACTAGTTTTTATTAATTAGTGTAACCGATCCTAAGTAATCACCATGAGATGGTATGATCGATAGTTGTAATTGGTGTGACCGATCCTAGTAATTGGTGTGACCGATCACAAACAAGTTGTGTAATCGATCCTTGTAATTGGTGTAACCGGTCCTGGTAATTGGCGTAACCGATCCTGGTAATTATTTTAACCGATCACAAGCAATACCATGAGTATATGGTAACCTGTCCTGGTAATTGATGTAACCGATCCTGGTAACTGATGTAACCGGTCCTGGTAACTTCTGTGACCGATCACAAGTGTTTCCATATTAAGGTATAACCGATCCTAGTGATTGGTAGAACCGATTGAACCCATGTATGTGATTTGATATCTCATCAATCACATAGTGATCTTGGAATACAGGTGAACCAATTCTAAACTTGTTTGGAAGTGTGGTATAACCGATTCCAAGAATGTAATCCATTTAAATATGAATAAGGATTTACAGTGAAAAGATGTCAATGTACTTTGAACACGTTCAGTAACTCTTGTCATTTAGTGTTCAAAGATATTCCTTACTACTTAAGGAGATCCTGTGCCGAAATAAATTGAGAATCTTTTAATTAAGATTTTTGGTTTTATATGCTTTAATTATCAGTAATTAAATGCATATCTCTAGAGAATAAAAATTAGTAATGTGCATTTTCTAATTGGAGATTTTCTATTGAGAGATTTCGGAAATTTTGGACAGGCATTTATTGGAATTAGGAAAACCGAATCTTGCCATTCATTGCATATCTTGAGAATATTTTCGGTTTTGGAAATTCCTTGGTGTCCAAACATCCTTGGTCTATGAATACCTAAGTTTGCATTTTTAGCAAACTATCCTAAGAGCCAGGCAAACTTAATCTTTTTATTGTTTCTGGTAGAGTCGTCTATCCGGAGAGGAAAGTATCCTAACTAGGTGAAATTAGGGCTGCACAACGGTCGGGTCGGTTCGGGTTTTGGCCCTGCCGGCCAGCACACCGTAGTAGTCGGTTATTTTAGATGCAGCACCAACTAGGGTAAAAGTTGAGGATCGGGTCGGTTTTAAACCAACATATCTTAGCACGGGTCGGTTAGATTCGTTGATCGGGTCACCGAGCTGAAGGTATCGGGCAGATTAGAGGCAGCCACAACAAAACATTGATAGATCAAATTTAACAATTCCTGCCATGATTATACACAACAATGAACGATTGTACACAGTATTAAACATTGCAATAAGAATTTGGAACAGTTAGAAAACCCCAAATTTCCCCAATTACTCAATTAGGATCTCTAATCAACAAAAATACAGAATTCAACAATTAAGATACCAAAATTCAAAATCAAACTAAACCCTAATGTTTGATTAAATTTGATTATGAAGAAACCCCGGATATATAAAACCCCAAATCTCAATTTTGAGAAATTAATAAAAACCAATCAATAAAGCCTTCCACTTTCAACTTAAATGAGTAACACTAATTTGGTCCACTTTCAATTTTGAGAAGAAGATGAAAGTGTTTCGATGTTGCTGGACTTGAGTACCACAAAAATATGATGTAATCACTGGTTTAATGATTCTTTTACTAAATCACTGTTACTGGTTTAAAAAATGATGTGTAAGATTTATTTTTTTCGTTGATGGTGGTGGTGATGTAAGAATTAAAAAGTAGATGGAAGTAACTTTAAGAAAATGGATGGAAGGGGTTTGTGCTGGTTCGCCTCCTCTGCTAGAGTCTGAAGAGTGGAGAAAAAAGATGAAGAAGATTTAGGGCTCCACTCACTATGTTATTGATTCCTAAGGTATGGCTATTATTAACCATCGATATAATTAATCGGTCGGTCTTGGTAGCGATCGGTCGGTATACCTATTAAACCGCGTAGCACAGTAAACAGATCGGGTTTCTTCTACTTGTACCTTTCAGGATCATTGGATATCTCGGGTTCGGGTTGGTTCGTTTATTTTGGTATCGGTTCGGTCGGGTTGGTCGGTCGAGTCGGGTTCATGTACATCCCTAGGTGAAATCGCTTATGACCGCTCGTTTAAAGACTTATGTGGGATCAAGAAGCTCTACAGTACCGTTGGTGGGAAACTAGATAATTGCAGTGTTATTAGTTTTCGATTGATTTGATTAAATAACGCTTGTTGAAACTTTGATTGCACCTAGTTTGTTTATTCTTGAGAATCTTCTCTTCTGATATAAGATTCACTCAAACTAGATCAAAGTATTGACGGGATCTTTAGAACTGTTTCTAGATCTAAAGACATCTTGTGATAATCCATTGTTAATAGACTCCGTTTTGTGTGTGATTGATCATAAGAGATTCAAGTGGTGTTGTGCAGGTGTTTATTGAAGATTAAAAAGATTTGAAGACAAAGAGGATTTCTTATTTGGTTCGCATTTCTTTGGGTATGCACAAACCTTGATCGGCTTGGATCAGACTAGAATCAGATTTATTCGATAGATTAGTTGCGTGAGATCAAGATCACTATATAGTTTATTGTTGGAATCTATATCGATTGATTGCGAATCTAAACTTGACTACTTTTGTAGTTATTTGTAGTTATTGGATAGATTGATTTAACCAGGCAAAGGAGTTTATTAGATTAAACAGAAGAGCCTTTATGTATGACTTGAGATATCTTTATCTTGTAAGAATCGAAAGAGTTGTTACCAAACATATTTGTTGTTCCTTTACTGTTTGGAATACGATCCAAAGGAATTGTTCCAGTGTGTGCACTCATCGAAGTCGGAAGCGCAGGGATACTTAGGAAACTAAGTGAACTAGGGGTAGTTGCTTGGTCTCAACTATATGAAGTTGGTTTAGATTTTGTATAACGTCTTAATTCTGAGAGTATTCAATTCTGGACTAGGTCCTGGGGTTTTTCTGCATTTGCAGTTTCCTCGTTAACAAAATGTTACTGTGTCTTTTACTTTTCTATTTACGTAATTATAATTGTTTTATTATAATTAAAAGTAAAATACACAAACGTTAACTCCGATATACTTTATAGTGATCCTATAGAGTTTGGTTAAGTCCGAACCTATTATCAAGTATCACACTTTGGTAGTCGTATTGTCTCGATCTTATATCCATAAACAACCACACAAAGTGTGAATACCGATTTGTTGCATTGTCTCGACTTTGTCCATAGACGATCACTTTCGGTAAGAGGACTTATAGGTTGATAAATAAAAGATTATGGTGTATTTGGGTACTCTCATCTTTTCAATTGGTATCAGAGCCGGCAAACACGAAAAGATCTAACAATCTGTGTTTGGTGTGATCCAACCTATAAGAATTGAATCTAGTGAGAGATTCAGTTAACGTAGTAGCAGGATTTGACTACTTCAAAGACTCGTGGTGGAAGACACGAATGAAGTATATAATACTCTTGTTCCTAAATGTATTAGGAATTAGGATTAAACCTATGTATGTGTTGAATGACTTACATACTTCCTTGGTTATCATAGAATTATATCTCATGGTATTGAATACTAACCAGTTTAGTAACAGTGATACATTATTCTATGCGACATGTTTTATTTGGAAAATGTCAAAGATTCCACATAAGATTTTTCAATGTATGAACCATGATCATTTTGTTCTTGAAAAATCTGGGATCTTGAATATATTTTGGTTCGGTTACCCAAATATGTCTGTACACATTTTCAGATCTAAGACTGTCAATGTATCGCTGATTAGGATGCGATTTTGGGATCTTTGTAATATTACAAAGAACGGTTTTTTTTGTTAATAATTCTATTAACAATGTATTGCTTCATACACTCCACAATTGTTTTAATGAAGCAAGTGATCTTTTAAAATATTACTGGTTTTATGATTCTAAAGATATTTTTTGTAAATATCTTGTTATGTTCAATATTACTTTTGTAAACTCTATTGGAGAATTCTTGAATGAATTTCAAAAATTATCTTTTGGTAATTATAGAGTTAACAAACACTTGGACATAAATATATAATTGATCCATAATATAGATCTGGTCCAGCAAAAATCGGTTTTTCTAAAGAAAGACCTAGTTGAGAAATCGGATTTGTTTCCCCACAAAACAAGGTTTCCAATCTTGGAAGGATTTCTTAAAACTAGTTATTTCTGAAAATCGTTATCTTCACTCCCTATAAAGGTGTTTTCACAAGCATCTTGGGAGAAGTTGTTCGGAACAAAAACTAGAGTTTTTCATATTTCTTCAAAACTTGAAAATATGAGAAAAAGGAAGTCAAGAGAAAAAACGCCTGAAACTGACAAACTGAAATTTAATCCATTTATTGCTTCTGGTGATATTGAGAAAATCAAGTACCCTCACTTGATCAAAGACAAACATGAACTCACAATCTTTGTAGATAGTACATGTTTTGAGAGATATCAAACTTTAAAATGAGTAAATTTCACTACTGAGAAGAGGTTCGATTCAGATGTTTCAGAAAGCAAATATGTGAAGTTTGTTCAAGACCGAAACTGGGGAAATTTGTTTGGTTTTGAAAAATTATCACCTGATATAGTAAGAATCTTCAATGCTAATATTCATAATATTAATCATGAGAATCTTACGTTTAGCACTCTTGTTAGATACACATTCCATCATGTTGACAGAAAGGTGATATCCAAGATCATTAATTACAATGTGAGGGGGAATCATTTGATCTCTGGTTTTGAAATTGAGCACGATAACATTTCAAAACATATCACTGGAAAATTTGTTGGCTGGAAGAATGGAAGAATGCTAACCAGAGAAATACCCTTCTACTTAGGGATTTTCGGTAAACTTGCTGTAGGAACTCCCTTTTCTTGTACAAGAGATACATCACAATGGGACAAGGAATTTGCTGAGTTTGTAAACTACCTTCTTGAAGGTGATAAGAAAATTGATATATGTGGAATGATTATAAATCAAATGATCAAAATCTTTGAATCCATCAATGCCATAACGTCCTAGAGAAATCTTGGATTTCCCTGTCTCATCACCAGCATGTGCGAAAACACTATGGGGAATAATTTTGGAGATGAGATAATCACTAAAACAATTTCGCAGGGAATTATCAAGCGAATGAGTAAAACTCGAAAAGAAAGAGGAACTATTGTTTCAACTGCTCAAATATATAGCAATGAAGACTTATTGTTAGCCTTTGCCGCTCGAAATGATCTTGAAACTCTTAAAGGAATCTTAGAAATCAATGTTGAGTTCTTAAAAGGCGAAGAAGATCAAGACTCTGAGCAAGAATCTGATGAGCAGCTGACAAATAAGGGGTAGTCTACCATCTTATTTACAGAAAAATAGACATCTATGTTTGATTTGTTTCAATTATTGTATGAGGTATATTTTTGAATAAAATTGGCATTATTAATGAATGAAAAATTATTTCTTTATAATTTTTCTTGTGATAGTTACCGATTACATAGCCTGTGAATGAATGTTTATATTTTGCTATGTGTATTCGGTTTATGGGATGTCTGATTTCGGTTTTCATAACCTTAATATTCGATCTCATATGATGTAACCCTTATGTTTTGTGTTGGCTTTTTGATTTAGCGGGATTAAGTTCTAGCCCATGTTGATAGGCTTTATCAAAAGGATCATAAGGTGTTCCGATTGAAACTCACATGTGAAAAGTCACAATATGTTGAATCAATTTATGTTTTCATGAGTTTTGTTTAGCATAAACATATGTGTTTCGGGTTTTTAACTTTTGTTATTGGCACGCATTAGTTAAAACCGTTTCAACCTTTCACTGGTAAAGGTTGCTTTTGGTGGTGTTCTTTTGTTCTTGCGAGAGGATGACAACATACTGGGGGAGAGTTCTTACTTGAACTTGCGTTTAATGATATATCTTTCTGGGGAAAAGAAGCTGCAGAATCTGACGTAGTGAATTTGTTAGTTAATCGTTTTCCTGTTTAAGAAAAGCCTGTTTATATTGCATATATTTTGCTTTTGCTTAACAAAATTTCAGTACAATTGATATGTTTCATTATTGTGTATGGATGTATGTGTGTGTGTGATTCAATTGTTTCCAGTTAAGAAAAACTGTGTCAATTTATTTGGCTTATTGTTTGGTATCTTTTTTATTGTTGGGTATCAAGTGTTTTTTCTTAACGAAATTCGGTGCAATTGCAGTGCTATAATGTCTATGTTTGTTTCAATTGCTTCCGGTTAAGAAAATAATTGTGCAAGTCAATTTATTTTGGTTTGTATGTATTGATTATGGCTTAACGAAATACGGGATCATTTGTTTAGTCCAAATCGATTCCGGATAAGAGAAACTAAGTTAATTCTGATCTTAGTTAGACTTATAAAATTTGAGGATTCGGTTATTCAAGTCTAACCGAATGCCTTGACAAGAAAACTAGTAAACTAACCTAGTGTTTGTCTTGTCTAAAGGGAAAGGTCTAAGTTATTGTCTGAATAATTAGAGCATGAGGAGAAAAATAAAGTTAATTTTGATCTTTATTTTGGTCTTATCGAAATAAGCGATTGTATGTTTTCTATCGGTTTAACAAGGGAATTAATTTTCTTAGTCGATTTGTTAAACTATTAGGTCGGGCAATTATTTCCTTGATAACATATTAAAACTAAATTACTTGTAGTTTCGGTTTTAATGTCGGTTATCTAAAGTGGTATGTGAAACCTTTGTGCTTAACTCTTATAGGTTCTTTACAAGTCTTTTAGATTTGTAAGATCCTTTCGGTTTGTCCTTTATTTGATCGAACCTTTGTCATTTTGTGACAAAAAGGGGGAGAAATATATGGAGTACACAAGTGATTTGCAATCACTAATGAAAGGATAATTGTGCTTAAACGTTATATCAAATGAAAGAGTAAATCATTGACTAAGGGGGAGAAACATATCATGTTGCTATAATCACAAAGGAAAATACTACATAGCGTGCCTTATGTTTTTTTTGTAGTATTCTGACTACAAAAGGGGAATAACAAAGATGTTCGGATTGAAATATCTACTTATCTTTCCTTTAGGGGGAGTATAAGCTTTGTTATTCAAATGTCAACAACGGCATTTATTGATTGAATATATGCAGGTTATTGCTGTTGAAACTTGGAATCAAGCTTATGTAAAATGAATTCTTGTAATTTGTTTATCCATATGTAATAAGAGTTTTGTCACTAAAATTGACAAAGGGGAGATTGTTATAGCATGGCTCGGTTGAACTCACCAAGCGTTGGTATGTCAAGTTTGGTTGTCAAATTTTAGTGACTCAAAACTCATCTAAAGTCGCTTGATTGTATACTAGAGTCAACTTCGTTTAGGTTAGACTATAAAGTCTAGGAATGTTGAGACATACAAGTATTACTCCGGAGACCTGAATAAAATGAAGAAGAAGCGAACTACAACGACAACATCATCCTTCCTCTTGAGGTTAGTAATATTGACTTGAACTGCTTTCATTCCTAACGTATCTTTCAAGTCGTGTTATATTGAAAACATAACTGCGAAGCTGTATATACTGTGCATATTGTATGATACTCTAGTGATGTGACATGGTCATATTTGTATGATCATAGTATTATGGAATTAGACTACGAAGTATAACGCTTATCTTTTGAACTTCGTAGATATGACATCGACATAATCTTATATATATTGTTATGATTATGTGAATAGGGTATGGTGAAGATTTCATCCTAGGAAACAATGTTTTACATTTGTTTAAAGGAAGTACATTCATGAACTTGTTTTATGAATCGAAAGGGAAATCACTAGGCTTATTGGTACGGCTATTCATTGCAAATCTTTGGATTATAAATATGTGTGAGATGGTAGAACCGATCCTAACTTCGTTATGTATCTTGGTATAACTAATCACAATGCCTGACTTATGATTTGGTATGACGAGTTTTTATTAATTAGTGTAACCGATCCTAAGTAATCACCATGAGATGGTATGATCGATAGTTGTAATTGGTGTGACCGTTCCTAGTAATTGGTGTGACCAATCACAGAGAAGTCGTGTAATAGATCCTGGTAATTGGTGTAACCGATCCTGGTAATTGGTGTAACCGATCCTGGTAACTGGTGTGACCGATCACAAGCAATACCATGAGTATATGGTAACCTGTCCTGGTAATTGATGTAACTGATTCTGGTAACTGATGTAACCGGTCCTGGTAACTTGTGTGACCGATCACAAGTGTTTCCATATTAAGGTATAACCGATCCTAGTGATTGGTACAACCGATTGAACCCATGTATGTGATTCTATATCTCATCAATTACATAGTGATCTTGGAATACAAGTGAACCAATTCTAAACTTGTTTGGAAGTGTGGTATATACAGATTCCAAGAATGTAAATCCATGTAAATATGAATAAGGATTTACAGTGGAAAGATGCCAACATATTTTGAACACGTTCAGTAACTCTTATCATTTATTGTTCAAAGATATTCCTTAGTACTTAAGGAGATCATGTGACGAAATAAATTGAAAATATTTTAATTAAGGTTTTTGGTTTTATATGCTTTAATTACCAGCAATTAAATGCATATCTCTAGAGAATAAAAATTAGCAATGTGCATTTACTAATTGGAGATTTTCTATTGAGAGATTTCTGAAAATTTGGACAAGCATTTATTGGAATCAGGAAAACCAAATCTTGCCATTCATTGCATATCTTGAGAATATTTTCGGTTTTGGAAATTCCTCGGTGTCCAAACATCCTTGGTCTATAAATACCTAAGTTTGCATTTTTAGCAAACTATCCTAAGAGCTAGGCAAACTTCGTCTTTTTGTTGTTTATGGTGGAGCCGTCTATCCGAAGAGGAAAGTATCCATATTAAGTGAAATCCCTTACGACTGCTCGTTTAAAGACTTTTGTGGGATCAAGAAGCTCTATGAGTACCGTTGGTGGGAAACTAGATAATTGCAGTGTTGTTATTATTTTTCGATTGATTTGATTGACTAACACTTGTTGAAACTTTGATTGCACCTAGTTTGTTTATTCTTGAGAATCTTCTCTTCTGATATAAGTATCATTCAAACTAGATCGAAGTATCGACGAGATCTTTAGAACTGTTTGTAGATCTAAAGACATCTTTTGATAATCCATTCTTAACAGACTCCGTTCTGTGTGTGATTGATCACAAGAGATTCAAGTGGTGTTGTGCAGGTGTTTATTGAAGATTAAAGAAGATTTAAAGACAAAGAAGATTTATTATTTGGTTCTCATATCTTTGGGTGTGCACAAACCTTGATCGGCTGGGATCCAACTAGAATCGGATTTATTCGATTGATTAGTTGCGTGAGATCGGCATCACTTTATAGTTTCTTGTTGGAATGTATAATTATTGATTGCGAATCTAAACTTGACTACTTTTGTAGTTATTGGATAGATTGATCTATCCAAGCAAAGGAGTTTATTAGATTAAACAGAAAAGCCTTTGCGTATGACTTGAGATATCTTTATCTTGAAAGAATCGAAAGAGTTGTTACCAAACATATTTGTTGTTCCTTTATTGTTTGGAATACGATCCAAAGGAATTGTTCCAGTGTGTGCACTCATCAAAGTCGGAAGCGCAGGGATACTGAGGAAACTAAGTTAACTAGGGGTAGTTGCTTGGTCTCAACTATACGAAGTTGGTTTAGATTTTGTATAGTGGCTTAATTCTGAGAGTATCCAATTCTGGACTAGGTCCCGGGGGTTTTCTGCATTTGCAGTTTCCTCGTTAACAAAATCTTGTTGTGACTTTTACTTTTCTATTTCCGCAATTATAATTGTTTTATTATAATTAATAGTAAAATACACAAACATTAACTCCGATATACTTGATAGTGACCCTATAGAGTTTGGTTAAGTCCGAACCTATTATTAAGTATCACACTTTGGTAGTCATATTGTCTCGATCTTGTATCCATAGACAATCCCACAAAGTGTGAATACCGATTTGTTGCATTGTCTCGACTTTGTCCATAGACGATCACTTTCGGTAAGAGGACTTATAGGTGGATAAATAAAAGATTGTGGTGTATTTGGGTACCCTCGTCTTTTCAATAGCTATAACAACTTTTATAAACAAATATTCTCAATCGTCGTTATACAGAAACATAATATTACATTAGAACCTCTCCATATTAATACTGTTGGGCATTCACAAAATTATTAATTCACAAAGGTTATTAATATAAAGAGCTACACATGGAGAATGTAAAAGTTTTAAGTTCAGTGTATGTTCAATGTATTTATAATTGTACTAGATGATGTACATACATTTTTATTGCTCCATATACAAATAATTGTATGTAACTTAGAAACCTGTTATGCTACTATGGAATTATTTATGTTTTCAACAACTATAAACAATATTGTTACGTATAGTAGAAGATAAATCTCCAATTTAATTTATTTCCAACAAATCAGAAAGATCCGACGTTATATGAATGATAAAATTTGTATAAAAAGATCTTTATTTAGTCAATATGTTGTTAGTTATTGATATATGGTGGTCAATTTTTTAAGGCGGGACTAAAAAAAATCACCAATATTAAACTGTAGAGGTTATTAATATTTATAACTGGCCCAAGTTGGAACCTTGATTTTTTATTAATATGTAGAGGTTATTAATATATGGAGTATTAATATATGGAGGTTCTACTGTATTATCTTCTCCAAAGCTCAATTGTATCCCAACTTTGAAGTAATACTACGGTGATATGTTTCTCCTCCTTAATCAATACTTACATCTTTTGCATAATAGGTGAAACCTATAGATTATTGATTCACCCCCCCTTACATAATGATCCGTAAACTATATGTATGTAGTGCGAAACTACTAATTAATTCTCCCCCTTTTTACCTCTTTCTTTTGCTAAGAAAATCCTTTTGGAACGTGAAAAATGATCATAGAAATTTCTGTCATCATAAAAAGAGACACGATTAGAATCCTTACCTGAGATTGCTTGCCTCGAGGAGAATGACAGTTTATCAATATGATTCTTATATCCTGTAATGATCAAATTGAGGTTAGCTTGTTGAATCATTTTATTGACGAAAGCATCATCTTTCTCAGGACGGCGATTTTGCATACTACCTTTTTGACTTGTTCGAACATTCGTGGACCATGAAGTACTGACATTCCTAGAAGCATATTTGCTTGAATGTGATTTCACCCCAAGAGGTTTAGACATTTGAATATCAGTCACACCCTTCAGAATTAAATCCAATGTGTTTAGAAGACGGCCAAACTGATAGTTTTCCAACCTCAGCTTGCACTTTCTTTGAACATGTCCTTTAGTGTTGCAGTAAAAGCACACTTTCTGAGTTTCAATGAAATCAGAATAAGTAGTTTTATTATACTTGTCTTGTAAAGAACTTTTTCTCCTTGGAAACACAGTTTTTTCTTGGTCAGGGAATTTTAACTGATCATCTCTGATCAAAGTAATAGTACTTTGTTTATCAGTTTCTGACTACGATTTTGTTAGTATTGTTAAAGCATTGCTCGGTCGAACTCACAAGTGTTGCTATCTCAAGATTGTTGTCAAAAATATATCTTGATTTCTAGTCTACGATTAGTTAAGTCTCGGATTAGGATAGAAATATAGTTGAGAAACAGAGAACATGGAAGTCATCATTGCGTTCTACCTTTGAAGGCGGAGATCAACCTAAGCTTTTGGAAAACTTCTTCAACAAAAGGTAAGTGAAGACTGAACCACCTATTTTTTAAGTTATATTCACCTTTCTATCATTGAGACGTTGTCGCGTAACTAATTAGATTATACCTATTTCTCAAGTTTGGTATCCATACCGGTACACGTACCAGAAAAGTTATGTGAACTCCAGAACCTATTATTGTCTTAAGGTATCCATATCGGTACATGTACTGAAAAAGTTCTGTGAACTCTGGAACTCGGTCATGTTATAAAGTATACATACCGGTACACGTACTTTGACTTAACTGTTCACGAATCGGTTAACTATTTGTACCTTGTACATTTACTTACCATGTCGATTAAATTCATATGCACTTCAATTATTTCTCCGATATATAGTTTTCATTTGAATAATCTCTAGAAACACCATAGTCATATTTGATCACATTATTATGACTCAAGTTAGTGTTTTATGGAAATGCTCAAGCTTATAGTTCAGTTAGCTAGTTTCGACCAACCATTCATGAGCGTGGTCTTTTGTATACGGTTCGGTTACAGTTCATCCTAACCAGAGTGTATATCTTGTTATGTAAATCAGATTCAATGATTCATCTAACAGTGGATATTATTTGCTTGGTTCCAAAGCTATCTTAGCTTAAACCTAAAAAAACCTATGCTTTGAATGTTTATAAAAGGGGAACCTCAAGCAACTAGGAACTTTGAATCCCGACACTACTTTTCTTGGTGTGTCCTAGTTGCAAAACTAGAGTCGTCATCTACCTAAAACCCTTCTAGGCTTTAACGACTACAAAGACTTCATAGGGATTCGTGAAGCCAGGTCCAGCTATTGTTTATCTAATAGCTCGAGTATCCTGATCTTGTTCGATTCTTGGGATGCTCACTTGAACAAGATTGATAATAATCTTCAAAGTTCTATTCGTCCCAGACTTTGTTGATTCCACAAGTTTAATACTTGTGAGGTGAATAATAATCTAGGCTGCACTTCGAGTTGCATAAGTATGGATTTTGAGGTTAGATAGACTCTGCCTATTTTTATCAATTTCCATCACCTTGATCGCTGATAAAAAAAGGAAATTACATATATAGGCTTATCTGTGGGAGGCAGATTGGTTTAAAGTCTTCAATTGAGTTGAAGCAACTCTTAGTTGGTGTGACGTCAGCTAAGGGAATCAATTGCACGGAGTCCTGCTGGGATTCAAGAGGCATAAGGAACGCGACTGTACCTTAATCGGTGTGATGCTTGGTTAGGGCTCAACAACATTCCAGTTCGAAGTTAATCGGTAGTAGGCTAATGTCTGTAGCGACTTAATACAGTTTGGTGTTCAATCTGGACTAGGTACCGGGGTTTTTCTGCATTTGCGGTTTCTTCGTTTACAAAATTTCTGGTGCCTGTGTTATTTCTTTTCTGCATTATATTGTTTATCTTTATAATTGAAATACCACAGGTTGTACGTTAATCAATCATAGTAGATACATCCATCCTTGTTTGTTGGATACGACTTGATTGATTACTTGGAAAATTGATCTTTGGAATCACCCAAATACTCTCACACGTAAATCAGGTTCACGGACTAGTCTGTGTAAACTTTCTGATTGTGAGAGAAAGAGATATAACTCTATATACTATTCCTCAATTGAGATTCATTAAGTTGAACTCTCGGAATTGTGTTTAAGTTTGTCCATACAGATTTCCTACGAAAAAGTTGGTGGTGTATTTTGGTACCCCGCGTTTTCAATTGGTATCAGAGCAGGCAAACACGTTAAGACCTAAGAAGTTTGTGTTTGAAGCAGTCTAACTATATGGACAAGAGTGCAATCTTTGATGACATACACCAGAATTCCTTATAGATTCTTCGGAGTTTATTTTCCTCAAGACTTACTGTCTCACAGGATGCTCTTGATTCAGTCAAGATTTCCGTTACCCTGACTGGTTCTAAAGAAACGACATGAAAAATAAAGAATCATCTGCAAAGGTTAAAAACAAGAAACGTCTTGTTAAAAGTAATAAGCTACGATGTCTTAAAAGACTGTTAAACAATCTATTTAAGGAATGCAACAGAAGAGGGTCTTTAGACGAAGATCTCTTTTTAGTTTTTGAGAAAACTTTTAAGTTCTTGGAACATATTGCAGTGATCTTGAGTAAGGAGATGCCCACCCAGTTTTCAATCTCTAATAAAACTTGTTATCAGTGTGGAAAACTTAGGCATGTCAGAAAAACTTGCACGTCTGCAACAGTTTTGACTACTCAAGATGGTTACAGAATATCATCCCTTGATCATCATGAGGATAAAGAAACGAAACCGGAAGACTGTCATGCCAGAATGGTTCATGAGCATTTCGCTCATCCGACCTCTTGTTAACAAGACCGTGGCATCACCCTATCATGTAACTATCTTGAGAGTGGGAAAGCAGTAGTAAAGTTTGCTTCTGTCTGTACTAATTTTTGTGTTCCTTGATATATCTATCAAGTTTATGAAATCCTGATTATATGGTAATTGACCCCGGATAAAGGAAGGTTCTTGTAATCAATCTTGATCACAATATCACATAATGTTGAGCTGGCTCAAATATCGATGTCATAAGGTCAGAATAAATTACAACACTTCTAATTACGTGACTATCAATATTTCTTGTGCTATGAAATTTTTATTGAGCTAAGAATAATATTAATCATCTTATTAAATTGATTTTTTTTTTCAATTATTGGAATTGGTTCGGAAATCAAAATTTGGTATGATTATGTACATTTAACGGAATTTGTAATATTCTCTCAATTTCATGGGTTTCCGCACCCAAAACGGTAAAAGCCCATTAAGGTGTACTTTAAAAAGGTACGCGTACTCCTTTTCCTCTTCCTTACGGTCACAAATGGGAGTTGAATTTGAGTTAGGGTTTCTTAACCGGTGCGATGTCATCTGGAATTGAAGGCTGTTTCTTCATAATTTTTGTTGTTTTCTCATCTTAAAGCAAAAGGGGTTGAAGAAGAAGTTCCAATTGAACAATCATTTCAAAGGATACCTCCAAGTAAGATCCATCCTTCTCTTTCTCTTTGAATTTACTATAATTGACAAGTATGAGAAGAAATAAAGGTGTTAGTAAAAAACCTAAGGAGACCTATGAACTTGAAGTAAAGGAGGAACCTAGAATCATATCTGTTAATAAAGATTATATAGAACCTATAAGAAAATTTCTACTAGAAAATTTTGCTAAGCCAAGTTATTTTTATGAAACCTATAAGAAAATTTCTACTAGAGAATTCAGTCTAGAAAAGAAATTGGAAGAAGGGGTTATTCCCTGTAGAGATTTAGCTTGCTTTGATAAGTACAATCTTGGTAACATCTTTCATGGGTTCGGTGAAGGTTTTGATTTTCTTACAAGAATATTTTATGCAAACATTTTTTATGTTGATTTTGAGAAGTTGTGCTTTATGACCATGATTGGAAGAGATAAGATTAAAGTGGATCGAGAATCGATTTCAAGACTCACAGATCTTCCCATGGGCAATTTTTGTCTTCCTAGACCAAAAGGAGAAAAGACGTCTTGTGAAACCATTTCTCTCAAACTTTTTGGAAAGAGTTTTGGTTGGAAAGATGGAAAGTTTCCTACCGAAGAGCTTAGTATGGCTTTTAAGGTCTTTGCAAAGTTTGGAATTCCAAACATTTGTCCCTCCACAGTAGAAGATGCTCGTTGGAGTCGTGACTTTGTGGAGTTGGTTTATTTTCTTGAAATGGGTACTCAAAGTCTTGACATTTGTGGATTGATCATTCATCAGATAGGGACAGTGACCTCATCCAACAATAAATTGGGATTTCCTTGTCTTATCGAACGTATATGTGGAGAATTCTCCATTGGTCCGATTGGAAACTCTATTGGAACTCCTATATTGGTTCGTGTAAGTACATTCTAACGTATGAGAACGAATGAAAACAAAAGAAAAAGGGCATCCATTTCACCTCTTGACGGTTCTTGTGATCCAATAACCTTGAGTCTTCTTCAATAAATACACAAGGATGTTTACAAGATGAACTCCAAGGTAAAAGGTATGCAAAAACAATTATGTGTGATTGCTACAAATTTCCCGACATCAAAGACGAAATAGATAAGATTCAAGCCTCTATGGGTGATTCCGATGATGAAGAAGAATGAATAATTCGTATTATACTTATTTTGTTTTTATACTAGAAAACTTCTTGTGAGAATTTTTTCTTGCTTTTGAGAAGGATAACTAGGGTTTGGTATATCATAAATTCTGATTACACAAGCTATTTCCAACGATTTTCATCTTGCATGTTTTTAGATTTATTTATTTAAATTCTAGAGTTTTTGGAAGATGAACTTGCAATCTGTAATCATTATTGATTTAATTATTGCAAAAGTCTTATGAAATATATGTGTATTTACGTTATTCGTGAATCGAGCTGATATTTCATATATGCTCAGAAGTTAAATCTATTATGTTTTTATAAATATAAAATAAAACAAACTCCTTGAGAATTTTCTAGAAGTATCGATCTACTTGTGATCACACTTTTGTGTTATTATTGCAAGAACGCACTCTGTAAGATTTTCTTATGTTGAGACATACCGATTAAATTATCTCTTTGTTCGTAACTGGCGTTAAGATTAATTTAAGTCGATATTCAGGATACAAGTCCATGTGATTTGTTAATGTCCGAAAAAATCCTTCTTTTTCATAAAGTAGGTCACTCATGTTGTTCTCTTGGGAATGACATCAAATGGGGGAGAGTTCTTAAATGAACTGGTGCTTAATTGCTATATCTTTGTGGGGTGTGTGGTTGTTGAATTTACAGGGGATACTTGTATCTTAAATCTCCTAGATGAGCGCTAATTATTTTCTTACTATGTGATATCATCTAAATAAATTTGATATGTAACACCTTTGAATCCTGAAGTATCTTTTGGTTATATTCATTACGATCTCATTATTTTTGTACCTTTACCAATTTTTATTGACAAAAAAGGGGAGAATTAATTAGTAGTTTCACACTACATACATATGGCTTACGGATCACTATGTAAGGGGGGTGAATCAACAATATAAAGGTTTCACCTATTATGCAAAAGATGTAAGTATTGATTAAGAGGGAGAAACATATCACCGTAGTATTACTTCAAAGTTGGGATACAATTGAGCTTTGGAGAAGATAATAATATTATGTTTCTGTATAACGGCGATTGAGAATATTTGTGTTCAAAAGTTGTTATAGTTATGGATACGGATCTTCAACAACAACGATGCTGAGTTGAACACGTTCAGAATCATTGCAACTTGGTACACATACTTTCCCTTTCGAATATTTTCAGATGCACAAAAATTTATTTCTGTGAAATAATTGGTGTTAGAGCACTGCTCGGTCAAACTCGCAAGCGTTGCTATCTCAAGCTTGTTTGTCAATGTTAGTGATCAAAACTACAAGTCTTGATTTCCAGTCTACTTATAGTGATGTCTCGGACTAGGATAGATTGTGTAGTTGAGCATTAGACTTCACGACGATCATCAATTGAAGACGAAGAACTACTAAGGCGAGCTTGTGGAACTTCATCAACAAAAGGTATGTGGAGACTAAAACTCATCTATCACTTGGAAAGTCTATTTATACTCTATCTCCTATATTGAGACAAAAGTCGTATTACTATATAGTTGTCGATTATACACATTTGAGATTTCGAGCTGAGTTTAACTCGCTTACATATTTCTCGGAATATGTGTTGGTAAGATTCCGCTTCAACCAAGTTCATCTTATATTCTTGACGAAAGTCAAAAGATGATCATGTGAAAATCGCCGAGTAACATCTTACATGGTTTGTGTGATACAATCATTTGGTGTAGACTTGGAATGTTTCGTTATGATTATTTCAATAACTTGAAAATTGCTTTGATGCTAATAGTGTGTGAAAACAACTATTGTCATCCTCTAAGAAAGTTTCAATGATTGAAATAAGAGTTTAGAATACTTAATCATCATTGGATTATAAACATAGTGTGCATTCTTGCATGTATGTGATCCATGACCAGAACTAAAGTATGCATACCCGTATGCGTACTTGTAGTTGTGAAATTCCGTGCATGTACCAAGTACACATACCGGTACGCATACTTGCATAAGGTATAGGTCCGGGAATTTCTGCTGGGATTTGGAAGTGAACTAAGTATGAGTACCCGTTTGCATACTGGCGAACCCAAACTCAGACCGGCTACTTAAGTATACGTACCCGTTTGCTTACTTGAGTGGTTAAAGTTCTAAAATTGGTTGGCTCATGAACTAATACATTTGTATATTAAGGAATGCATTCTTTGCAAACTGTGGCTATAATGTTCATGAATTGATTCGAGTGAATCAAACCGATTTTGCTTCAATTGTGTTCTTGTATACTTCTATGAGAATATATCAATTGAACAACTCTTTAACTAGTTTCATTTGAGTCATTTGAACTAGTTATGGTTAAGATGAATAAGGTTGATATGAGAGTGTTCATATAGCTAACCTTAGTTAACTACGGTTGAGCCAACATGCTGTACACGTTTAGGTATGGTTACTAAACCTAAATGAGGGTACATTTTATTTGTGTATAACAATCCAAGTTCTATCTAACGGTTGAAAGATATTAGCTTGAATCTAATCAGGTTTTCATCTAACGGTGAATATTGAATGCTTTGTTACCAAGGTAACTTAGATTGCAAACCCTGATTTGAAAACTATATAAAGGAGAACTCTAGCAACTGGGAAACCTAATCCCAACACCTCCTGTATGATACTAGTTGTATAAGCTAGAGTCGATTCTCCTTTAACTTTAGGTTTTTCACGAAACCCTGTAGCTTAACGACGTAAAGACTTCATTGGGATTGTGAAGCCAGACCCAAATATTTTCTATGTAGTTGCGTGATCTGATCTTGCTGTTTCTATCGTGTTTGAGTACTATCTTCTCTAAGATTGGTTCGAGATTTAATCTCCGATAGGCAAGATAAAAAGTAGTCACAAACATCTTCGTCTCATCGTTTGTGATTCCAAAATATCTTGTTTCGCTACCATACGATTAAGATTATTGTGAGGTGATTGATATTTCTAGGCTGTTCTTCGGGAATATAAGTCCGATATATCAATTGGTTCCTGTTCACCTTGATTTATCAAAAGACATAACAAAACTCGTAGGTATTTCTGTGGGAGACAAATTTATCTATTCCTATAGACTTTTCTGTGTGAGAAAAATTCGTTTATCAAGTCTTCGACTTTGGGTCGTAGCAACTCTTGGTTGTGGGTGAGATCAGCTAAGGGAATCAAGTGCATAGTATCCTGCTAGGATCAGAGATGTAAGGAGCGCAACTGTACCTTGAATCAGTGTGAGATTAATTAGGGTTCAACTACAGTCCAGTCCGAAGTTCATTGGTAGTAGGCTAGTGTATGTAGAGGCTTAATACAGTGTGGTGTTCAAATCTGGACTAGGTCCCGGGGTTTTTCTACATTTGCGGTTTCCTCGTTAACAAAACTTCTTGTGTCTGTGTTATTTCTTTTCCGCATTATATTTTGTTATATAATTGAAATATCACAGGTTGTGCGTTGAATCGATCAATTGGGAAATCCAACCTTTGGTTGTTGATTGAAATTAATTGATCCTTGAACATTGGTCTTTGGTACCGTTCAAGTTATTTCTCTTATATTCAATCGGGATCACAAATTCCTATTTACTGATTGCGGATTGAATTGAGAGATAGAGATATAAAACTCTTTGATATAATTTTCTCTAGATTGAGTCTAACTGTCTAGTTGATTCTCTTGAGAGTATATTGGTGTTTGTCTATTCAGATTTCCAAACGAAATATTGGGTGTGGTTGTTAGACCCCCACTTTTTCAATTGGCATTTGAATAAATTTTAAAAATACTATATAGACATGATTGATCACATTATAACATAGGGTTGTGATTCAAACTTAAAGTCTCAAGTGTTATATGAAAATGATTAAGCTTATGGTTCAATCGGCTAGTTTCGACTAGCCGTCCATGAATAATGTCTTTGTACACGGTTTGGTTACAATTCATCCTTACCAGAGTGTATATCTTGGTATGTTAATCTCATTTCAAAGAATCATCTAACAGTGGATATTTTTTGCTTGGTTCCAAAGCTATCTTAGCTTAAACCTATAGCAACCTATAATTTGAAAGTCTATATAAGGGAGAACCTCAAGTAACTTGGATTTTTGAATCCCTGACACTATTCTTTGTGTATCCTAGTTGTAAACTAGAGTCGTCCTCTCCCTAAAACCTTCTAGGGTTTAGCGACTAAAAAGACTTCACTTAGGTATTCGTGAATCCAGGTCCAACTATCTTTTATATTGATAGTTTGAGTATCCTGATCTTGTTTGATTGTTGAGCTACTCACTCAAACAAGATAGATAGAACTCATAAAGTTCTCTTCGTCTCAGACTTTGTGATTCCACAGGTTTAATACTTGTGAGGTGAATAATAATCTAGGATGCTCTTCGGGAAGCATAAGTCCGTATTTTTAGGTTAGCTAGACTTTGTCTATTACTATCGATTTCCAGTCTCACTTTGATACATCGATCAGAAAGGGAATCACACATAGGCTTATATGTGGGAGGCAGATTGGTTTAAAGTCTTCAATCGAGTTGAAGCAACTCTTAGGATGTAAAGGATGTCAGATAAGTGAATCAATTGCGCAGAGTCCTACTGGGATTCAAGAGGCGTAAGGAGCGCGACTGTAACTAAATTGCTGCGAGGGTTTAATTCGGTCTCAACTAAATTCCCGTCCGAATTTAATTTGTAGTAGGCTAGTGTCTGTAGCGGTTTAATACAGTTTGGTGTTCAATCAGGACTAGATCCCGGGGATTTTATGCATTTGCGGTTTCCTCGTTAACAAAACTTCTGGTATCTGTGTTATTTCTTTTTCACATTATATTGTTTATCTTTATAATTGAAATATCACAGGTTGTACGTAAATCAATCATAGTAAATACATCCATCATTGTTTTTTGGATACGACTTGATTGATTCTTGGATATCGATCTTTGAATTCGTCCAAGTACTCTCACACATAAATCAGGTTCACAGACTTGTCTCTGTAAACTTTATGATTGTGAGAGAAAGAGATATAACTCTAAATATTATTCCTTGATTGAGATTCATTAAGTTGAACTCTCGGAATTGTATTTAAATTTGTCCATACAGGTTACCTAAGAAAAAGTTGGTGGTATATTTTGGCACCCCCCCATTTTCACTGAGAAAATATATTTCTGAAAGATCAACCACTACTGGTTACTACTACTTGTGGCTATACATATTAATCGACTAAAATTCTACAAAGAGATTAAAACAACATTGAATTAGGAAAGCCAAGAAATTTAAACAAGAGTTAATTAATATCTTATCAATTGGTTACTAAAGCTATAAGAATCATAAAAGCATAATTGAAATTCCAAAAGAGAATGAGTTAAAGATTAGATTACTTCTAGAAGAAATCTAAAAGTCCTAACAATCAAACTAATTACAAAATATTTAGATGTTTTATGTGATCACAAAATCATAAATAGTAAAAGGATTTAAAAAAATCGGTTTTGTAAAGCTGAGTTAACTCAAAATTCTCCTGATCCTCAAAGCATTTTTTTTCCTTTTTAAGTAGCTATTAACAAAAATAAACACTCGATTAAAGACCAGGGAAATAGTGATGAACCTTTAAATTGCACAAATACCAACCATTAACAACATTTTTGAGAGTGTTTATGGAGAATTACAAGGCTATGGAGAAGGCGAAATTGGGAGAATAACAACAAATTAATTGTCGATTTCGAGCACAATCAAAATAGAAAGCAGATTTATGGTTTTCGGAAATCTCTGGGTATTTTCGGTCCGAAAGTTGTTTCTTCTTAAGAAAAACTCTCTCTTGCTTGTATTAAGAAACACTAATTAATTCTTATTTAAATCCTTGAGCATGCCTCCAATAAATTGTAGGATTACAAAGGTAAATAAGGAGTAAGCTCAAAGAGTTAAGGATTGTCAAGGAATCAGTACGGAAAGGAAGAAGAAGATCATTCAAAAATCATGTCTGATTATGAATCTGATAGTTCTACCGGATCCGAAGATGGGTCATGTCTGTTGGTTTTCAACTTTCAGGATCCAAAAGAAACCAAGTGGATACCTTCTGATAGCAGGGTAAACTTTATCCAAGGTTTCAAAGAACTAAGAACCAATCTCATAATAACGGTTCGAAATCAAGATTGGTTAAAGGATAGAATTAAAGAAACAAAAGCTGATCTTGCAGACATGAAAGAACAAGTTGAAAAGCTTGAAAAACAAGAAGTGGTTGCTAACAAGTCTCTCGAGACAAGCTTCAAGAGTTTGAACACTGAAGAAACCTCAGTGAACAATCATAGCACCACTAGGGATTAAGTTATGTGCTGAGAAATTTAATCAGAAAATAGACATCAATGTATTGATTTATTTCGATATTTATGTATAAGGTCTATTTTGAATAAAACTGTCAATATTTTTATGACCATAATAATATTAAATCTGCGACCATGGTTCTTCTCTCTCCGGCGATTGAAAGCCAGTTTTATTCACCGGATTTGCCATGGTTTTCCTTAGATTTCTTTAAGTTTTTGTTTTCCAGTTGATTTCCCTTCCACGGTTTTCTTTTTTTCTTTTCTTGCGGCACGTTGTTTTGTTATTTTTCGTTCTAGGGTTTCAGTTTTTAGTTTTTCTGTTAGAACTTGTTTTCATCTTTCATGGCTAGAGCAACCAGGGCTTCCTCTTCCAGGTGACAGTCGACAACCCACTCTTTCCAGGGACTTGAGGACTCTTCTTCTTCATCTCCCGTTGCAGTGGATGCTGCCATCGACAATGGCTTCTGCCATTGCCCCTTCAAAGGCTTTGATGGTTGTCCAGACGGTGTTAGTGGTAGGGGTTATGCCAAGGGATCATTTTTGAGGCATTTACAAGATCGGCACCTCTCTTCTGAAGCTAACAAGGCTAATTGTAGGGAGCTGATTGCCAAGAATATGCAGATTTACCATGCTTGGGAGAGAGTTCTTGGTTGCCTTCGGATGTGGCTGTGTCATCGATGTATGCATCTTCACGCCTGGAAAATGCCATGTAAGGGACGAGAAGGAACGGTTCATGGGGATGTTGTTGCAGGGCCATTCAACGGAGCAGTCACAGAGTTTCTCATACATGGTGTTGCTAAGCCTGATGAGGTAGGTGATGAGTGTTTGGGAACTTTAGTTGGTGCAGTCTGTGATGTCTCTACGGGAGATGGTTGTGATGCTGTTGCATAGACTGCTGTGCTATCTACAGACTTTCTAAATACTGCATTCCAGAGGTAATTTACCACAGTGACGAGCATTCCTCATTAATGCCGGTTACCCTTCTCAAGTTCGCCATAAACCTGCCTCGACAAGGTGATCATCAACCCTTCCAACCTGACTGCATGGCTGCAGTTTATTCTTTTTCCTATCTGCACTCTAGCTTTGTACAGACCGAGGAATTCTACTGAGGCAAAATCTGGTAATCGTAAGCATCTGCAAGTTGCTGCCATTAACCATTCTCTATCGGTTTGGAAGGAGGCCAATGGATGTTTCACTCTGATTAACAAGATGCTACTACTTCCTATCTGTACAGTGTCTAAGCCAATAGATGTGAAGAAGCAGAGCATAGCTAATTTGACAGCTTGCCGTAAGAAAATAAGCTGTGGTCATTTTGCTGCCGTTGTCCGTGTGCTTTCCTCCAATGGGGTTGCACCATGTAATGACCAAACTTATGCGGAATTGCAAGATAAACACCCAGCAGCGCCTCCTCTTGTTATTCATTGTGATGATGTTGTAGTTGATTCAGTTGTGGTGGAGTGTCGGGCAGTCTTGGGGGCTATTAAAAGGTTCCCCAAAGACGACTTACTCGCTTCGATTACAGGGGTTGTCAATCTTTGGTTGGTTGGAAAATGCCCTGCGGAGTTGGGTGAATTCATAGCTAGTGCGCCCTTAACACCGTTACTCAAGCCTGGGGGTGGAATTAGGCCCATTGCAGTTGGCACGGTTTGGCGTAGATTGGTCTCCAAAGTGGCTTCTTTCTCTGTAGGAAAGGATATGACTTCTTACTTGGGTGATTACCAATTCGGAGTTGGAGTACCTGCCGGGGGTGAGAGTATTTTACATGCTGTAAATGGCCTACTTGAGCTGAAAGGTCACTCGGACCTGATGTCAATGCTACTCATTGACTTCTCTAATGCGTTCAACATGGTGAGCAGATCCCAACTCATCAAAGAGGTTCGTCTTCATTGTCCAAGTATTTCTTGTTGGGTTGAATTTTGTTATATGCGACCTGCTAAGCTCTATTACGACCAATATATTTTGTCTTCCGCTTTTGGAGTCCAGCAGGGTTACCCTCTCGGTCCCTTGTTATTTGTTTTGACTCTTCACCCTCTAGTGAAAACTATTGCTTCCAGTTGCAAACTCGATTTGCACGCCTGGTACCTTGATGATGGTACAATCATTGGTGATACACTTGAGGTGTCCAAAGCCTTGCGCATAATAGAAATTGAAGGACCGGGTAGGGGTTTGCACCTCAATGTAAAGAAAACAGAAGTCTTTTGGCCTTTTATTGATCCTAGAAGTATTGTTGATGGTGTTTTTCCTCATGATATTGGTAGACCGTTTAATGGTGTTAAACTTTTTGGTGATCCTGTGAGTCTGGATTCAAAATTTATTAGTGATATGATGATAAACAGAGTGAACAAGACTGTTCAACTTATGTCTGCCATCAAAAAACTCAAGGATACTCAAAGTGAGATGCTTCTACTTCGCAATTGCACTGGTGTTTCTAGATTATATTTTGCTTTGTGAACTACCAATCCGGCAACCCTTCAACAAGCCACTGAGCTTTTCGATGATCATTTGCTCAAGTACTTGAGACTTCTTGTTACTGGTGATGGTTCGGGTTTTGGTCCTTTACAGCAGAGATTGGCTACCTTGCCCATCAAAGATGGTGGCTTGGGCATCTATACCATGGCTGACACTCGCACCTATTATTAACTTATCCTCAGAGTCAGACGGTTGCAGTACAAAAGGTGATCCTTGGTAACTTATCCTCAACAAACAAAGGTTCTGCTTATCAGTTGGCTCTTCAGAACTTCATTCAGGTATGTGGACTAGCTTCTTCTTATTGTGTCGATGATACTGCCCCCCTTCCATGCACTCCATGGCAGTTACTTCGATGCAATTAAGAAGAAAATCCCCGACCAATTTTTTATGTATGCAAGAGATTCCATTATATGGGAGTGTAGCAGAGTTAAGCATGCACAAGATTATTTATTAGCTGTACCTATTAGTGGGCTTAATCAATGTCTCAGTCTGAGACAGTTCAGAGCGGTTCTTTGCTACCGCCTGGGTATCCCATTATTTGTTGAGAATAGTTTATGCTCAAGTTGCAACAGCCCTATGGATATTTTTGGAGATCACCCGCTTCATTGTGCTAAGGATGTTGGACCTAAGTTTCGACATGACTTTGTACGCGATGTAATCGCCGACATTTGTTATAAGGCTAGTGTACCTGCGCGTAAAGAAGTTTCCCTCGGGTTTCTATCGGATGATGGCAAAGATTTACGGCCTGCTGATATCTTTGTTCCTAACTGGGAAAATGGTCAATATGTTTGCATGGATGTTACAGGGGTTTGTCCTTTCACAGGTGAAGGTACTCGCTCTTTTGTTCCAGGCAAAGCTATTTCTAGTGTTGTTTCGCGAAAACGCACTAAATACTTGGACAAGTGTGTATCTCATGGATATGGTTTGGGTGTTTTAGATTTCTCTACTTTAGGGGAACTTGGGGATGATACTTTATGTTTTTTCAAGCGTCTGAAGAATTGTTTAGTTAGCAAGGACGTTAGTAGTGGTTTTGGTAGTTTTATTTTTCATAGGTTAGGTATTGCTATTCAAAAGGGTGTTGGTGCCCAGCTTGTTGCTAGGTTGCCCACCAAAAGTTTGTAGTTTATTTTATCGACAATATTGAACTCCAATGATTTATGATTTTTATGAATAAAATTATTATTTTATAATTTTTGTTTCATGTGATAGTTTCCGATTACATAGCCTGTGAATGAATGTCTATATTTTTGCTATGTGATGTTCGGTTTATGAGATTATGAGAAAATATCTCGTAGCTCTACTAGTAACAACCGTATTATCGGGGATGCATAGGAAAAGTTTTGAGGGCTGACAAGATGAAAAAAATAGGATCATGAAGTAGTTAACTCAATACCCCTTCTCCTACTATGTTTGGTAATGGCTATGTCATTAATTAATTTGTCTTAATAAATATAATTGGTTAAACTAATTAAGTATTAGTGGTTTGATTAGATTAGTAATTTGATTTAACTTTTAAAGTCGATGAAGGGCATATGCCCCACTCACTTTTTCATTTCCAAGGCATCCTATGCCTAGGAGTTCACCATTTCCTAGTCGTACGTAGGTAAGACATATGGTTAGAAACCAAGACTACGACCTAACTGTAATACATATTGAACGGCTAGGAAAACACTACCACAGCTAGAAATTATGTGACGAGAATTATAAATTTTTCAGAGTTACTTATGACTAGAGGATTCATCATTTCATATCTGTAAACAACAAATTACGGCTGGAAGATGATAAATTGTAATTCTAATTCCTAGCGTAATAGGTTTGTACCCTATATGAAGTATATACACATTTTAAGATTGAGTATAAACTGATAGTCGTTCCAAAAATGAGTACATGTAGTTATACAAATGCGTATATATTTTCATTTTGGAATTTCAAATCCACCTACAGCTAGGAGGGCAGCCATAAAACGCCCCAAAAACTATGAATCCATCAATTTCTAGCCGTAAACAATTTACTAACATACTGTTGGTAAATGATGAATTTGTAGTCGCAGGTGAACTACTAACAGTCAGGAACAAATAAACTCCTAGCCTTAGGGAATATTTACGACTACGAGTTCAGATGTTCCTAGTCGCAAGTAGTTCCTGAAACTGAAATTGGATTATACTTTGATCATTCTAACCTATTTAAGTAATCAAAAACAACCAAAGAATTTCCCAGTTCTTACCCAATAGAAGTTATGGATGAAATTTTTGATTAATTTTTTTTTTTTTTTTAGTTCATCATCTTCACCATGAATTATAAAGGAGAAGAGTTATAATTGTTAGATTTGGGTTTATTTATGGAATAATGCATTTTTTGTTTTTACTTTTACTCCACATTAAGTCCCCCTATTCAAATTTAGGACGTTTGAATCCTATGCAGCCCTCAGAGTTCATCTCACTTCATTGGTAATATGGTTCAATAAGAGCATCTCCTATAAAAGGTGGAATTTTTATTTTTCCATGACACATAGGATTTTAGATCCCCAGTTGAAATAAATTCATATTGTAACGCCCCGGTTACTTATATGTTAATGACTATGCTGCCCTTAGAAGAAATTTGTGTTTGTATAACACATATAACTTAGTTTAGTATAATATATATAAGATAAATTCCCTTAGTTGAATAAAAATAAGAAACCTAGTGTTTATTCGGCCGGAAAGAAGAAGAAGCTGGAAGAAAAAGGGAAGAAGGAAAATAAGTGTTACTGAAACCAGGGGAGACTCTAGGTTTTGATCTCAAGTCTAAGGCAGTTTTATTCTTGATTTATAATTTACTATTGATATTATTAAGTTTCAATTGTTGGTCCTCTTGAAAACCTAGGTTAAGAGTTGAATTTCTAAAGTAAATTTCGAGTTAGGGTTTTTCTGTCACATAAACGAATGAGTACTGTTTGAATCGTTAATTGAAATCTAACCACTAGATCTTTGTAAATTTTGGATATGTTATATCTTTCAGTTTCATATGGTGTTTTTAAAAATTTCAGGACGATCGAACTTGGATTCATCATCGAAATACTTGTAGTTCGTAGAAATTTTATGCATAATTTATGAATTCGGACAGTTGTGAAAGCCTAAGTTTATATAGTTATACTACTTAGAATTAGATTAAATTTTAATATGAGTAACCCATTTAGGTCATGAGTTTTCTTTAAAGATTTCAAGTAAAATCGAGTTTTAGAGATATCTCAACTAACAAACGTTTTGCAGTTACGCCTATAAAATTCAAATAGGTTTAGCGAATAGAATATATCATAATCCGATATTCCACCGTTAGTTTTATTTGAAATTAGTATAGAATGTCCTAGAGATTGTTGTAACTGTGTGGTGAAAATTTCGTTATGATCAGATCAGTATACATGGTGTATTTGATAGGTACAACATAGTTATATATACGCGCTTGCAGGGTAAATTATCGAATGGTTGGAGTTTGAATTGAGTTGTGTGTATGAGTTTGTTGGATTTGAATATGACTTAAATGGTCTTGTATGTGTTGGAGTATTATTAAGGTATAAATCCTTATTTTGGCGGTTCGTTATACTTGGATACTAATTCTTATTTATCTATTTGCTAAGAGGTCAGGTCCGCAAAGCTATCAGGCTTGTGAGAACCGGTGAGCAGTAGATGTGTATGTTGATATGTGTGTGTTGAAATTTATCTGTTGAGATCAGGTATCATAATAGCTATCACACTTATGAGTACCGGTGTGGCCACCATAGCTATCATGCTTGTGAGCGTACACCATATATGGGGTTGTCGTTGAGTTTGCCGAGTTCAGGGACGTCACTGTTCAAATAGTGTGTCACGGTGGGAAGTATATGCAATTGTTTAATTTATGGTATGTGTGTGTGTTTTTAATGGTTGGTGAAAGAATGAAAGTGAGCATTATGTTATTTGATTTTAAAACTTTGTCTCCTGATCTTCCTACTGCCACAGTTTAGATGTTTATTATTAGTTTATACTTTTGTTACTTATATGCTTATCGGTGTATATGATGATTAAGAGTGAACTTGCGATTCAAGGCTCTGACCTTGTGTTGATTTTTTCCTTTCAGCTAGCAGCATAAGTAAGTGGGTTAGTCGTGGGGTTTTCTTGAGTTTCCGCTGCAATATTTGACAAGAAATGAAATATCTTCCTTGATGTAGTTTTATGTTGAATGTATTTTCTCTTAATATCAACAAGGTTATCACATTGTTATTTACTTTCACAGTTTAATTATTTTAAATTTGGATTATAACCGTTTAAGTCTTTTGAATACTATTTATCTATTTAGTAATGTTTATTGGATTTTCTTTCGTAGTTCTAAGTTATTCTTACTTTAAAAAGAAAAATCTGGACCTACGATAGTGGCACCGCGGGATTCTAGACTTAGTTTTAGTTCTAGAATTCTAGGGTTGTTACACATATCCAATAATAGGTCTTACAAAGTAGGAGGGATCTTCAAGAAAGTCTTATCTAGACCTTCGGAATGACCTCCATATCATTAATTTAACTAAATTTTTTTATTTTAATTATTGTTTAAAATTAAAATAAGCTAACTAAAAAAAATTAATTTAGTTTTTAAATTAGTTGTAACCGCCTATAAACGTTAAGGTAAAACCTTACACTATTGGAGATGCTATATAATTTAGAAAAGTAACATTTCTACAAAATATATAAACTTTCATAAATAAATGTCTAAATCATACCTCCACATATGATTTTTATTTTTAGCACCCACTATTAAATTTTACAAAAGCAAATCCAAATTAGAGAGGCAGAACCAACATTTCTAATTTAGGGGTACAAAGATTTGCTTTGTGGTGCAAAATATATTTTAGGTGGTGCAAAATATATTTTCTGAATATGATAACCTGTTGATTTTGAGTTTAATTACATTGAAACTGATATACATCTAAGATCAAAAAAGGAAAATATATACATCTAAGAACGGGTTTATATAATAATAATTGGTTTGATGTGATATTGAAACTAAGTGGCGGTAGTGGTACTAAATTGCTAATAGAGAGGGTAATGTTAATATTAGCAGAACATGAGAAATTTGGATGTGAACAATATAAGTTAGGTAGCAATGAAAGTTTATAATTCATTATCGAATACGAGATAAACTTTGATTCTTTTCGGGATGCATAGGCAGCTGGGTTGCAGTCAAGCAATATATCATAAGGTTGATGATTTCATTTTATTCGTCCCATGCAATTTTACATGTTAGGTATGTGTGCACTCCAAATGACAATCACTTACATAGTCAAGATACAGTAAATCCTAAACAATGTTAAGATGGTTTCCCGTAAATAAGCAGTAAGGTTCATATAGTTTTTTTAATTAAAAAAACAAAATTATGAAAAATAAATAAGCGAAACTGCATAAATATTTGAAATTGATGACAAAATCATCGTTAAACACTCCATATCAGTAAAATATATGGAAACACTCATAATGGTTAATTGCTTGGATAATTAAGGCTACTGCCTTTACATATATTCAGGTGTGTGTGTTGATAGTCAAAGATTTGATCGATATATCCGTTTTTAATAAATCTTGATATCGAAGTATCTTCGATATATGATTGATCCTTTATGTGTTAATGGAACTCCTCTATATACGTGTAGGAGCCTTAATGTATTTATGAAGAAAAGATATTGTAAATAATATAATAATACGAACATTAGTACATGAAGATTTTATTTTCTCATATTGTGCTGCATATATTGAAGTCCCTATAGTTGTGTCCATGAAGATTCATTTTGGATCAAAAATGGGGACAACACTTTTCATTTTTCTTTTAACAATTACTCACGTTTCACTATTACTGAATTCAGTCATTGCGATGAATTCAAAAAAAGGGTTTAGTATAAAGTTGATTCATATAGACTCCAAAGAATCACCTTTATATTCAAGTGACCAGTTAACGCGAGATGAAAGGCTTCAAAGGCTCGCCGAACAATCAAAATCTCAAGCACCTTACATCAAGTCAAAAATATTGCTCCAAAGCAATGCAACACGCTCAATGAATCCCGACGTTGCTCGTTTGCCTGTAGTTTACGAACCCTCAATGTTTTACATCGCAAATGTTGGCTTAGGTACGTTTCCAAGTAGACGACAACCATTCATTAATTACTATTTGATGGTTGATACATGCAGTGATGAGACGTGGGTTCAATGCAAAGGTGCCACTGAAGCTTTTAATCAAGATATGCCACTTTATCCTTGGAATTTGTCAACTACGTATCATTATGTTCCTTGTAATACACATCCTCATTGCACGGGAGAAAATTGCAATTCTAATGGCCAATGCACTTACAGAACAGGCTATGTGAGTGGACAATCATCATCTGGTATTTTTTCTACTGAAAAATTCACTTTAGGTTCCGACACTGGTGGCTTTGAAAGTATTGAATTACACATGGGTTGTGGTTACTCTCATTTGCTACGGATGAGTCACTCTCATTTGCTACGGAGTATTGTGAATTAGGTTCATGAAGAGACATTGACGTCAGTTAGGAATCTGGCAAGAATAAAATCATTTTGTCTGGAATTCAATAAAAAAAAATATTTTTCTTCGAGGTATGTTTTTTTAATTACGTAAAATATGCTTGTTTTTAATCCTTTCACGAGTTAGATAGCGACAAACAACCATCTAGTCTATTCTAGACCGATATCTGTCTCCCTTTAGGAGTAGGTATGTTACCTCAAACAACAAAGATTTATACTTCTTTCCTGGGATATCTTTTTATTCCTTTTATTTTCATGGGTAATTTAACATGAAGTTTGGGTGTATGGAAAGGCATTGCTTATATCTTAATAGTGTTTGCCCTGATTAACGAACATGCAATAAGATTCCTTGGAGACACGTACACATGGACAAACAATCAACAAGGACAAGACAATATAATGGAAACACTAGATCGAGCCATAGCCACCCCGTATTGGCATACCGCCAACCCTTATGCAGATGTTACTCATCTGCCAAGAATTGCCTCTGATCATGCCCTGATCCTTCTCCACACCAAAGCAATCGATTGGCATGGGCAAAAGAACTAAAAGTTCGAGCATCACTGGTTATTTCACCCACAACTCAAACAAATCATCGAGACAGCTTGGAATCAACAAAATGATTCAAAACCTTCTTTAGACCTACAGCTAAAGCTCATTACAACAGGGGAAACCCTTACGGAATGGAACAAAGAAATCTTTGGACACCTTCCAAAACTAATCAAGAAATCGACGGCTCAAATTCAAATGGCACAACACCAGTGTGCTATCCGAAGTGGTGATGAATTAGATTACTGGACAACTAAAGAAAAGCAACTTCGAAGCCATCACCTAACAATACTGCAGTGTCACGCAGCATATTGGCAGCAAAGATCCAGAATCCAATGACTTCAATCGGGAGACAACAATATGACCTTTTTCCACACGAAAGCAACCATTCACCGTAGCTGTAACAATATTCAACAATTGCAAGATCACCAAAACAACTGGGTCAGTGATAAAGATTAGGTAATCAGAATCATCCTTGATCACTTTACTGATCAATACACGGCACAAAGCACAACCATAGATGAGGATTTCTTTGCAAAAATCATACCCAAAAGAACAGAAGGACAACGCACCAAGCTCACGAAGGAGGTAACTACACGGAAATCAAACAATCTCTGTTTTCCATCAACTCTGAAAGTGCTCCTGGACCTGATGAATATACTAGTAAGTTTTTTAAGGTCTTTTGGGAAACCACTCACCATAAGTTAATAGCCATGGTCCACAGATTTTTCAACAACTTAAACATTCACCCCCTTATGAATCATACCAACATCACCGTAATCCCCAAAATCGATCATCCATCCAAACCTTCCCAGTTCAGACAGATTAGCCTTTACAATGTAGCATATAAGGTGATCCCCAAAATCCTGGTTAATCGCATATGCTCTCTTCTCTCATTCCTCATAAATCCTTACCAGAGTGCTTTCGTCCCTCAAAGATCAATTCATGATAACATCGCAATTGCTGGAGAAATATTACATTACATAAAAACCTCTGCACTCACCAAAGATCCAAAAATAGCCCTTAAGCTAGACATTAAGAAAGCCAACGATAGCTTAGATTGGGGATTCATCAATAAAACTTTTACCAAATTGGGATTTCCCACCATCTTTGTAGACTACATAATGCTATGTATAACTACGATTACCTAATCAATCAACATCAATGGTACCCTACACGGATACATCACTCCAAAGAGAGGCATTCGACAGGAAAATCCTTTATCTTCATATATATTCATTATATGTGCAGAAGTCCTTTCCACAAACCTAGGCAATCTAGAAGCCAAAGATCTAGTAAAAGGGTTAAGTATCCCTCCGAAATCCCCACCTATTGCAGATGACCTGCTCATCACCTACAAGGAATCTCATGAAAGAAACAACCAACTCAAAAGGCTTCTTCTATCCTACAACTCCTCAGCGGGCGAAGAAATCAACACAACAGAATCTACAATAATTCACCATCCAAGGATGTAACAACCACAGGTAGACGCTCTTCACCAATTTCATCGACTCCACCAATTTACCTCAGAGTTCAGTTCAAACACGTGCGAACCTCGAAACACATTTTCGATCCTCTGCTTCAACGTTTGGCAAGAAAGGCTCAAGGGTGGATGACCAAATGACTTACCCCAAAAGGAAGGTCAGTACTCATCAAAACTTCCTTAATTCCTACTTCAAACCATCCTATGCAAACACAACTTTTCCCCGCACATGTACACAACAGATAGATCGGATCACTTGAATTTTTTTCTGGGGACACGACTCATCTGTTAAAAAACTACACCCCTTAGAATGGGGCAAGCTAAACAAACCAATAGCGATAAGAGGTCTCGGTATAAGGAAAAGTAGTCACCATAATAAATCTTTATTCATGAAAAGAATCTGGAACATCCACGATCACCCTGATTCTATTTGCTCCAGATTATACAATGAGAAATATCTATAAAATCAACCGATTTTCCCAGAAAACACAACCATACCTTCCTCTTCTAGCCCACAATGAAAGCAAATGGATTCCCTCCTACCTATTTTTCGTCAATTCATTTTCCATCGTATCGGAAACGGTTTAGACACTCATATCCAAGCAAATTGGATTCCTCAATTTCCAAACCTTGACCCCCTCCAAATACTACCATATCCAAACGGTGTCTGATCTCATTGAACTTCTTACAAATAATTAGAATCATGAAAATCTGAATCATCTCCCCCTAATGCTGTCCAGTACATCATCAATATACATCTGCCCCTAGTCAAGCCTTCAGATACAATCCTATGGCCGCATTCAAAATCAGGAAAATACACCACGGCCTCCGGCTATAATTGCTTAATCCAACAAGATAACCTCTACCACCAACCCCCCACCCCATAAAATGAAGGTTTGCCAACCTTCTCTATGCTACACCGCATTAATCTCACCAACTCCGATCAATTCCCTCGGTGCAACTCGGAACCAGAAACAGCTAAGCACATGCTTAGAGCAAGTCTTATGGTGGAATCCAACCTATTCCAAGTGTGGAAAAATTGTAGAATGTCAAGTCTAGTGGCTTCCAAGTTGTTGTTTTCCACAGTTTTTCCAAGCCATGTTCCATGATTTCGTGGGATGCTCTGTGGAATCCACGAAAACGCTAATCAGATTTGCGTAAAACGCTATTCATGATAGCGCACTAGAGGACGAAAAGCGCAAATCAGAATAGCGCCCAAAGCTAATCTTAATAGCGTAAAATGCTATTCTTATCAGCTTTTTTTTTAATAGTAGATTAAAATGAATCTAATGGCTGGAAAAAAATCGCTAATCTTAATAGCGTAAAGCGCTATACTTATCAGAGTTTTCCTGACGCTATTCTTATTAGCGTAAAACGTTATTTTGATTACCATTTCTACGATTCCACCACTACACTTGACCTTCCATGAACTACTCCAAATGCTGAGGTTGCGTGGAAGATGGAATCCTTTCACTATATGACTTGCCTTTATTCACTGCCCAATAACATCTCTCCCTGGACAACCCTCTTATCTCGCACATCTGCAAACCGAAACAACCAACACACATCCAATATTCAGATAAATACTCAGACGACCATCTCTCAAATCCTTCAAGGCTCTAACCATACCCCTACTATATCATCCTTCAGTTTTCTATTATGGAACCTGTGGACATCCAGAAATGAAGTCGTTTTCAAACAGCAACATACGCCTCCGGACACCATCCTATCTCTAACCTTGAAGCATTAACAAGAATTTGAATGGGAAAAACATGTACTTCCACCGGTTATCCCCGGGGAACCACCATCCAGGGCTAATTCTAATAATATCAGAGCAACAACGACAATTTTAGCGGGATGGACCAGACCAGATCAGGATTGAAACACGGATGGCGCAGCCATAGGAAACCCGGGAATGACGGGAGCAGGCTTCATATGCAGAGACTCAAATGCTCACATTTTATTGGCCCACGCACAACCTTTAGGAATCACTTCAACGCTAATGACAGAATTATGGGCAACATTGCTGACAACACGAACGACAACGGAACGCTAATGGCCAAAAGTTATCTTTGAGGCGGATTCGAAAATCTGATACGCTTCATAAAAACATCGACGGAAGCTCCGTGGTATATCGGAAATGATTTCCGAAATCAAACATAGATTGAGATAGATTCCTCTTTGTGACATAAAACACAAATATAGGGAAGGGAACCAAGCAGCAGATGGAATTACAAACTATGCAGCGGACGGAAGTGAAGAAGGAAACTTATCAACAACCATCTGGGACCAGGAAATCCCATCCTTTCTACACCAAATAAAATCAAATAACTATATGGGTACAAGATACCCGCGTAATAGCAATTTAGTTTTGTTTCTGTTTTCCATGCTTCAAAAAATAAAATAAAATAGAAGTGTTATAGCTGACTTCTTGTTAAATAGGGATGCGAGGGAAATCTTGGAAATGAGTAGTACTTGCCAGTTAATTTCTATGTTTATCTTCTACAAGGCATTTAAAAGATTGAGCCACTATTTTCTCACTTCTGTCTTAATGGTCATTCAGTTGAGTATAACCTAGTAACCAAAAACTGTGAAACACTAGACAGCTTTGCTTCCTTTTCAGATCAAGAACTTCAAGGTTGCCCAGAATAAATGGGAATGAGGGATAACACATGCTTAACAGAACCGAAGCATTCTATTTCAATACCATGTCTCATTGGTTACTCGTCTAATAATACCATGTTCTTAATCTACGCACTTTTCATCAAATAAGTTTTAGTTGCAGTCTTGCATGGGCTTATATGAAATTCTTCTCATCTAATGTGCAAAAGAAGTGAAACTTTCTTATATCTTGAGTCTCTTAGAATATAAAGATAGTCAAGGCAATATAGAGAAATTCCTCTTACCTATATAATCCTTGTAGCTAAAGATAATACTAGATAATCATTTGTTTTTTTAACGTGTCATGCTCTCTAGACTCTGGTAATACAAATGCTTCTCCATTTGGCGAAGAAAATAATGCACAGCTATGGAATGAAAATCAGAGTTGTAATAGATCAATTCAACGACCGAAATAATTTCTCGACTTTTCCAACATCATGAAGATTCTCATCATCTTCCGGGACTTAAAATTGCGGAGCACTGTCCTGCTATCAATCTTCTGTTCGTTACAGATGATTGTTCGTTATTCTTTCAAGCAACTTCTTCTCACATAAGGCATCTTCAACACCTACTTTATATTTTTGGGTAAACTTCTGGTTAGGTGATTAACATGCAGAATTTTACCATCTTATATATATATATATATATATATACTAATACTAATATAAAGAAAAGAGGTATTTTTGGTGAAGCCTTGGTCTAATCCTGATAATATTAATAAGACCTTAAATATCAACCACTATTACACATATGTATTCAAGGTAAAAATATACATTGAATCAATGTTTGTATATTCACAGGAATGCCATTGTTTTAAAAATAGATCAACAAATTTAAAACTTAGATATCTTTCAAAATACATACTGGATTTTGCAAAATTAGTATATTTGGAAAGTTCTTTGAATTATCTACATTACTAGTTAATATGCAAAAATCTACCCTTTTCTTTGGTAAGCACACCTCTACTGTACTGCTCACAAATCTAATATTTCTGGTATTGTCTATATGAAATTGATGGGATTTGGTATTTGGGGATTCATCTTTTGATGCACAGGTGAAGACAAAAATTGCCTGGGAATTCTTGATCCAATGCCAGTTGGAGTAGAGTTTTTGAATCCCAACTCCGTTTCAAAAAAATTGCCCATGTATTCTTGGGTACAAATTTCACATGAAACTTTTTGAACCGGACGGAGTATAGATAATGGTCTTTTTTTCTAAAACTCACCCATTAAAAGCAAAAGATTACTTATTACAAGTAACAATCTGAGTAAAACAACTCTATGAAATAAGACAACAGATAGCGGAAAAGACTTGAGAAAAAGCTCAAAATTATGTAATTCCCCTTTTTACATACACGAAATCTGGTCTTGCTCTTGGTGTATTAATATCTTTCAGACTTGTTTATTGCTTCCCTTTAAAACATTGAACTTGAGAGGGGGAACGAGGTATTGATCTTAAACCATTTCACGATGCATATTTCATGAAACTGATGATTGCATGGCAGGCCATGAATTTCAGCATTGCTGTGCAATAATTGTTGGAAATTATATTCTTAGAAATATAAAACTTTATTAGCACCAAAAGGACTATCCAACTCCATGATAAAAAGAAACAATTACCGCATCGTGAAAGAACACATTCATCTGCCAATTCTCCGACATTCATTAGAAGAACCATTTTCCCTTCTCCTGTGCTAGGTTTCTCCTCGCTGTCACTGATCTGGAATCTATATCTTGGAAGCATACTGAGATCTGCTTCTGACGCACCTTCCTGCTTTATCAATCCCAATATGATGAAATTAAATAGTTGATAGATTTGTGTAACGGACTTGGGGATGGGTGATCTTCTCTCAGTCATACCTGGCCTACCTCAGCATAAAGAAATTCAATGATGCAAGGTAAACAGCAGCGAAGTGCGATCCCAATGACACATGCCAAAGCAACACAAGAGATGGAAAAACATACATCAAATACCAGAAAAACTACAGTCAACCTGCACATATAAACAGTTTCAAATGTAAGAACAAGAAACTTCTCATCCGTTCACTGAAATAGTGAAATGAGAAAATGGAAGGAGGGTGTAGTTTGTGAGAATTGTATATAAGACAACAGGTAAATCAGTTACTTCACTTGTTACTGCAGTATCTTTGGAAATTAGGTATATTCACGAACGAGGGATTTTCGTCCATGATGATGTATCATGTATATCTCGGGGGACGAGAAATCAAGAGAAGGGATGCGCTGGACATCTGTAAACCAAGATCAACTCTTCGACTCTAAAGTCAATAAAATCATACCTAAGGCTGGCTAATAATATGTACTTGTCCCTACTTGAAGAAAAAAGAAAGGAAAAGAAGAAGAAGAAAAGACCATACCCATGAATTTTAAGTGCTTTCATAAGAAAGTAATAACAATGATGCATCATAAGTGTACAGTGCACTTGTTAGTCTCAGAGATAGAAGCCCTCTGTAAGTCTTAATCCATCAAAGAGACTCTTTTGTCTTCCTTATTATAAAAACATGGTCCATTTGGAACACGCAATCTCACTTTGAATGTTATGGCCTTCGTAAAGAATGGACAAAATCAATGCCTCACAAAACATGCAAGAAGCAACATAATCAAATAGGGAGTATTCCGAAGAGAAAGCAAAAAATAATGTAAACAAGTTTCAATGACAGCCTAGGATATTGCAACCAGTTATATTTAATCAGTTCAATAATTGCATCAGGTACAAGGTGTGTACCAATATAGACGCGAAGCATTCTGCAAGAGGACTTACTTCACCACCAGAGACAACCCATTAGAGTCCTAATATCCACCTCATAAAGGATGCTATTGTACGGGGAATTCACCTCGCTTAGCAAAACTGAAAAGCCAATTCATTACCAGAATGAGCAAGGACACCACTGAAGAATTAAATACAGAAAAAGGGTTGGTTGATGTTTATAAGTTATAAAGTGTGTCCTGTAACTCCTGTTTCACTCACTCAAAGTAAGAGTCAAAAAATCGTTTTCAATTTTTAAAGCCTGTCCTGTTTCTAAATACCCTTTGCTTTCAATGATTCCATGTTCCTGCCTCAGTATTCTGTAAACAAACAGATAACTACTGAAATTCCTAACATAGATTTCACTTGATAATGTTGACAACTGGGAGGGAAATGTGAGAATGGCTTGCAGGACACTGAGATTTCAATACTATTTTAGACTTAACTACTCTCTAATTCAAAAATCTTAATTCAGAATTCTCAACAAATATCTAAAATTGGTTAATTGAAATTTAACAAAATGAAATTAAATAAAAATTTGAATAAATTCCAATCCGTGATTCCATAACAACTAACCTTGAACGACTCCCAGAGTTTGAATCCCCTCCACTTTCTTCCTCCTCACTATCATCAACATCAGAATCGGAAGACCAGTAGAAACAATTGTAAAAGTTAAGCTCCAAGCAATACCGATTGCAACAACAGGTTTTGAATACCCCCAATCAACTCTACGTTCTTCAAGTTGCATCGCTGCTGTTTCTCTACCTAAAGTTGATGCACCACGACGACGACCAGATGAAGAGATAGTCGGTTAGACCTACTTTATGGTGATGGATCTCCATTCCATTTTGTGACCTAATTAGTGGCTCAGTTATGTTTTTCTTTATATTATTTACTAGTATATGACCCGTGCCGTAACGGCCCAGGTTTTGGCTAGTTGTCCAAACAAAAATTCATGAGCTTTTTCTTCTTATAAACCGCGAGCAGTGAGCTCCATATTGAGAGAGATCGTAGGTTGATTTATTACTAATGATCATGTTGTCACTAAGTAATCCCGATATATGGTTATAAATCTTCTATGGCCTAACTGCCTAACCATTCATGTCAGTCATATAAGGAAACCTCAAACAAACTGCTTTCCGAGTTTTTCAAATTCACTGAATAATGGTGGTTCAGAGGTCAAGATATGTACTTCACATCATAAAAACTTAACAGAATAATCAAGCATGCCGAGATATTATCAGAGGTGATCTGTGTAATGAAATATGGAACATGTGCGTTAGTTCATTTATGTTTCCATGATCCTAAATGGTCTCAGTATGAAGCATTCCAATGACACGGGGTTTGATTATACGAGGTTTGATTATTATAATAGTGTATTATTTAAAATTTTGCAGATCTCAATATAAACATACGTCATCCCGGTTAGATGTAAGTTGGATAGTTACTTTATACTAAATCTCAGCAACAACATTGATGCGACTCACTCAATTTACTCATCGGTGTAGTCAAAATATAACAGACCATGAATGCAGTGCTACAACACAATGTTTTTACTTAATTGAATATCTTATTATCTTAGGTCTTGTGGATCATTTTGAAGATAAATTTGACGGGCTTCATTACTAATTTGTTGCAGGGGTAGTAATCGATTAACTGTGATTACATTTGGTCTGTGATGCCTAGGAAGTTCACTGTAAAAAAACTACACAGCAAACTGCTGGAAATACAGTGTTAAAAACGTAGTGCAACAAACATGCACCCAGCTTCTAGATTCCATAAAATGAGTGCGTTGAGGGTTCTTGTCCCAATATTTGTCTACCTTGCTTGAAGTGTAAGTTTTTTTGTAACCAAATATATTGCATTAGAAAGACATTTCAGAAGTATAGACAATAAATACATATCAACCAAATCCAAACTTAATTTTATATGGAGCACTTGCTGGTATTGGTCAAATGACTTCGTGGCGTCCAATTTCACTGAATCAAGGATAAAGGACTTCAGGTGGCTTGATTTTGCTATCCGTTATGGTGGGTAGAGAAATTTGAGGCATTTAAACTTTCAATGTAGCAGCAAGGCCATTGAAGGCCAGAGACCTGCTTCTAACACAAACTCAGTCTGTATTAAAAGACATGCTTCTGGATCGGTGTCATTTTTCTGTAACACTTGATCTTGCACCATAACATTATTGGAAGTCTCCTCCTGGGTTTCTGACATATGAAATAACTGCAAGGATATGAGTTGCGACTATTAGCAACCCAAGATTATAAAGCAAAGCTCTTCTTGCATAAGAATAACGAAATTTGAGGATCATCAATTTAGCACCAAAAAGCAAATGATGACACAAATTTTTTTTAAGATTCAAAAATAATGCGAACAACTCATTTTTTTATTTTCGATAAGATTATAATCCTTAAGTAACATGATATCCATGGAAAATATAGTATCCATTTTTTTTACTCCGTCAAGATGTGATACTTGACACAATAGATGTTATCTCATCTTTCCTAAACCAATCTCTTTGTTGTTGTAAGACCGGTAAACAACAAAGTTTTTGAACAAAAGAAATTTGGAAATATATTCATTTTCCATTTATATCGGCTGTGGTCTTCCCCCTCCCTCCCAGTATCATCTCAGATCCATATCCAAGGCCTGATATGTGAATGACTTCATTTTCAACCTTTACATCTTCAATTCCCCCTTTCCTTCCTCTTCTTGGAACTAAGTGACCACAAATACTGAAATGTGAATGGATTACGAACTTATTCCTAATGTACCTAAAAATGACTGCAATATATAGTAGCATACATTTTTGTTTCTTCATGGCTCATTTGAGTTTCCTATATAGGTAACCTAAGTATGAACCCATACTTCACGATCTTTAACTGGCTCATTTGGATGCTCGTAACACTTACATCCAAACGTAGTAGTTGGTCGCCTGCATTATACCATTTCTGGGTTTTAGTCAGATGCTTGGAACGCGCAACCGAACTTAATTTCAAACTCATAACTAATTGATATGAAAAACTATATATACAGTTCCTCATTTCATTTCAAGTAAACTCATGAGAAAAAGGACAATTCATCCAGGGGTTCACTCAATTCTATAACATAAAACAGTAAAATAATCATCGTGATGTCATTTTGACCTATGGATGGTCGCCTGCATTATACCATTTCTAGATTTAAGTCAGATGCTTGGAACGCGCAACCGAACTTAATTTCAAACTCATAACTATAATTGATATGAAAAACTATATATACAGTTCCTCATTTCATTTCAAGTAATCTCATGAGAAAAATGACAATTCATCTGGGGGTTCACTTAATTCTATAACATTAAAAAGTCAAATAATCATAGTGATGTCATTCTGACCTATGGATGGAAAACTTATAGTTACGCTAAGCAAGGCACAAAAAATAAAGAATGATACAAATGTAATTAACTCATGCGTACTCACTTGTATATAAGAGTTGCTACTATATTTGAATCTTTTTGTCTTTATATTTTGGATAACCGCTGACAGGATCCACTTACTGAAAAACAAAAAATGATGAACAATGAGAAAAATAAGGATCTTTACAAATAATGACTTAAGAAACCAAATCATCATTTTGTTAACCGCTACGGGTGATGTGATTGACCCAATCATCCAATGTACACACCCTATCATGCTAAAATGCTTTGTCACTGCCATCTCGTAGATGACAGTGACTGATATGAAAATTCCAATATTTAAAGTTCTGTAGCTCTTCGCCAGCTGTTGTCTGATTCTTAATTGTTTTGGTTAATTTACCAAAAGCAAATTGACAAACCATAAACGCTTTGGAACTGTCATCTTGTAGATGAAGCCATACAAAATTTTGAGATGGAAAAACTTTAAGAGCATTTAGCCAGTTGTTGTGTGATTCTTATTGGTTACACTGTTAGTCTTACCCATCTCCATACCCTATCTCCGTAAGCGGCTGACCATAATAACTATGTTTAAAGAAGCATTTAAAAAGAAAAGAAAAACACATAAAGAAATTGACCTTAGTCTTCATAATATATGCAGTCGTGTTTACTTTGTAAGCCTAGTGTTTACTTTGTAAGCCTAATGCCCCCTATCTTTAATCTCTGTAAGGTCTCCATATCCTAGTCCCAGGTTTACTTTGTAAGCCTAAGTCGTGTTCAGGCCATACACCTTGATTAACCACCATATCTGCAATGATCGCCAAGTTGTGTTATATTTATATTTTTGAATCGAAATAGTTAACTTGTTATTTCCAACATATAATGTTATATTGATGTCAAGATTGAGATCTAAATTTGACTCAAATTAACAAAGACTTCTACTAAGTATTTCCACCAAAAAGTTTTAGAATCAAATATAAGAAAACCAAAATGATTGATTATACTGACGACCAATCTCTATATCCCCCCTCCAATGATCTGCGAACAACATTACAATTTCGGAACGCAAAGAAGCAGAAAAAATGACGATAATTCCATCTTGTACAGCTCTGCAATTAGAGAAACCAAATTTTCAAATGCCTAAGAACATTTTATTTCAGTGGATGAAAAACTTGAGCCAATTAATCTACTTGGCTCAGAATCCTTTAAAAAACTAAGGAATGACTCCATAAATAAATAAATAAACCACATCCAAGTTAAGAGGCTCTAGCTCTCGAATCCTTCATTAAAAATCATAAAGAATCCAAAATTCCAAATCTACTATAAATCAACAAAAACAAAACACGGGTGAAATAAGTAATAAACCTAATCTAATTTAATGCATACGGCTAAATTCAGTGGTGCCAATCATGTCTAATGAGTGAATATTCACAGCACATAGGTGACAGACAATAAACTACTTCGTGTACTTACATTGTCATCAAGCATGAAGACGTCCAGGCTGGTGACCTCGTTGGTCCCCATGAAATCTAGTTCATTCCACTTTCTTGAGATTCGAACGCGAGTCATCCATTTTGTGCCTTCTTTAGCCTCACAAATATGGGAGAAACTTTTGTAGGTGTTTGCGGAACTTTTGGAAGGGCTGTTGACAATCTGGGAACGCATTTAAAAATACTGATGGGGTATAGACTGCTTTGAACCAATTCAGTCAGCAAAAATAAATTGGTTGATATATGAAAACAAAAATTAAATGAGACTTATTAGAGTTATGGGTACAACTCTTTTGGGTTTTTCCTACTTGAGAGAACCCAAGATGCAGTAGAGAACAATCTAATATGCATAAGAAATAAGATGTTTATTTGTCACTTAATTTTGGACATGAACCAATCATTCACAGATTAACAATTCTAGACAGGAATCAATAAAGTCTAGACACCCAAAAAAAAAAATCATACACAATCATAAACACAATTGAATTACCTAAGATGTTAAGAACTGTGATGATCCTCTGAACCTATAAAACAATAAAATTATCAGAGACTTAAATTTGTAACAATCACTCATTTTCAAACTCATTTACAGATTTACAAATCTAGATAGGTATCAATAAAGTCTAGAAATCCAAAAATAAATAAAAAATCAATCGATCACAGTCATAAACAAAATTGAATTACCTAAGATGTTTAGTACTCTGATGATTTTCTGAATACAACAATCGAAACCTACAATAAAACAATAAAATTATTAGGAACTAAAATTGAAAAATCAAACTATCATTGAAAGAATTAACCAAAAAAATAACTGGCCATTACCAATTATTGTTGAGAGAGTATGCGAATTGAAACACGGTAAGATGATGACTTCGTCTAGGGTTTATGTAGGGATGTTGTTGCATGTAACGTATAAATAAAATCGTTTTTGTTTCCCTAAAGAAGATCAGAGAAGCGATGTAAGAAGAGAAGATTAGGGAGGGTTTTGAAACGGAAAAGTGAGGAGATTGATGCCCTAAATTAGTGCTGATTTTATTGGGATTATAATGATTTCGTAACGTACGAAGAGGATAATAATGGATGGGTGAATCTGAGCGGTTGGATGGGGACGTTAAACATGGGTTGATTCTGAACCACGATTTGTCTCTTAACTTTGAGAGCAAATGATGGCCGTCGATCACAATAAAACACTCATTCAGAGCCGTCAGATGGACAAAAACACATTTGTTTTTGTAAGATAGATATATCAGAAGCTCAGTTATGTCTGGTTATACTGTGATTGGTGTTTCCTCCATTAGTTGCAGTCGAGAGAGCAATTAGAAAGCCTTGGTCTGAATTATGTCTAAGCTGATGTGAACTCAAGTTGAGTCTCGACCTAGTTATTAAGCCGGTTCCTATTGGGGTGGCAAACCCTCCTATGCCATGTCTAGTGGTCTGGCAAACCCTCATATGCCATGTCTGTCTGGTGTTGATACATGAAAATGATCAACCCAAAAGAGGTGGCCCCCTTAGTACATTAAGGGTCTCTCCTTAATGGATAAGGAGACTAGGTTTGGTCCATGTGATAATGGATTAGGTCTAGTCTAAGAAAGATAGTCTTGAGTAGATTGGTCTTTGTATTAGAGAATCCCTTTTACTAAAATCTTTAATGACTTGGATAAGAGGCAAATGGCAGTATTGTAATAATATTAGTCTTATGGGCATTTATCCATAAGAAGTAGGGGTGAGCATTTTACTCGTAATCCGCGGATTTAACCGGGATCAACTGTATTTTTGCGGATGGATGTCCGGACCGTTCGCTAATGGATTGGATGTGGATGAGATTTTAGAAATCCAATGGATTACGGATTGGACCCAGATGCAATCTTGAAAATCCGTTGGACATCCATATCTGTTAGATTAAGCGCATTTATATAGTTTTTAGAAAATATATAGATAGTTTTGGAATTTTTAAGGTGTTTGCTTGGAGTGTTGTCCATGACACTTCTATATTTATATACATATATAAAATATGCAGGTTCTTTAAGAAGTCATCTCTATATGTTGTATCTTTTCGTTATAAACTTTAACTTACACAAATCCATTGGATTATCCGCACCCAATCCGTTCATCCGTGCATCCATTGGATGCAAATCCGTTAGATGTTGGATTGGATGTGGATGCAAAATTTGAAATCCGTAGTGAATTAGATTGGATGCGGATAAGGTAAAAACCGGCCCATGCTCACCCCTAATAAGAAGATGAAAAAGGAAGATTATTATAAAAGGGGAAAGAAGGCATACTTATAGGAGACAATTAATACACCATTACCTTTCATAAACCTCTCTATACCTTGGGAGTACTTTCTGTGATTAGGGCTAGTTCCTCCTTCCCACTTTTACCCTATCAACATTGCGACCACAGTGGGAGGTTCTTAGCCTCTTTTCCAGCATGATACTCCCAAGTGCGAGCCAGGAAGTACAAACGGACGGAGCACCCATGAACTTAGACAATGTTACTATTGAAGACGTGTATGGAGAAAGTGATGAAGAGATACCGATCCGAGCAGTGGTTACCACACCTATTGTGCAAGGCGCAGGAGCATCTCAAAAGAAAGGGGAGACTTCAAAGGGAAATACCATAGCTGAGTCGAGCGAACAAGAGATGTCTGAGATACAAAAGGAGTTAGACGCGTCCATTAAAAGGCAACAGGAATTGCGCGGGCTTATGAAGCGGGCGAGAGAGCAAAACGCGACAACTCCTAGAATGGTTAGCGCGAAGAATACTGTTCAAGGAATGACAGAAGACGCAATCGCAAAATATCTCGAGACAAACTACCGAGTCACGAAGCATGACAGTTATGATTCTCTAGAACCACCATACTCTGTGGAGATTGCTGACTACCTGTACCCTGAATATTATGTTTCACCAAAATTCAAGACTTATGGAGGGAAAGGTAACACGAGAGAACATGTAAGCCGCTTTATATCAGCAATGAATGCCTACGCTCAGGATGAAAGCCTTTGTATGCAAGAATTCCCGAAATCATTAACGGACAACGCCTTTACCTGGTATGACAATTTAAAACCTGGAAGCATTAACTCCTGGTCTGCTATGGTGCAACTTTTCTTGAAGAAATTCTATTCCGCTCAGAGGAGAGTTACGGCAATAGATTTAGGAAGATGTACCCAAAGGGTAGGAGAAGAGATCGAAAAATACATTACTCACTTCAGAGATTTCACGTTGGAATGCCATGAAGACATACCGGAGGAGCGCCTGGTGGAAATCTGTATCAGGGGAATTGACACTATTTTCAAGTTAAATTTAACGAATTTCAAGTTTCAAACCTTCGTGGAAGTTGAAGAGGCTGCAGCTCGGATATCGGATTGCGCCGACGCCATGCATTCAGGAGGAGTCGGTCATGCTTGGAAGCAACACTCTGTCAACGTTGCATCCACACCTTCCCTTAATAATCAACCGCAGGCGAATGAAAGAGGAAAAGGTGGAGTTTCTTTTGGATCCTATCGAGGACAATTAGGAAGAAAAGGCGGAAGAACGGATGGAGGAAGATCCAATCCTCCACCCCCATTAACATGTAATAAAGAAAAAATAGTAGGACTCTTGGAACAATGGACAACAAACAAATAAGAGACTTTACCGCCAGTGTCCGTGGAACCTATTGCAGCAGACAAGATGCATGAGCGATATTGTCATTACAATAGAAGAATACATCATCCGACCGTGGAGTGTTATTCCCTTCGCTACATTGTTCAAACAAACCGAGCTAGAGGCGAATTGGAGATAGGGGACCAACGCATTAACAACGATCCGCTCCCTCAACATCAAGTCATGATGATTTCGCACGACCCCACCAATGGAGAAACTTGGAGGCCTTGGGAAAAGACAGACGGCGAAGAAGCACGTGAGGCTTCCGAGATAGCGGTTTTCCCGGATATAAAAGGAGTTGCTAGTAAGTTCGCTCAAACTATCCTGGCTCAACAATTCTTTGATTCCCTAGGTTTTAGTGAAAACCAAATCCGTGAAGCATCCAAGGCCATAACTGCAATTGCATCTGGAAAAACATACGATCCGACGCCTAAGGAAGCCATTACTTTTACGGATAAAGATATATGTTACCCAAGAGAGCATCTTCGCCCCTTATACCTAACGACCCTCATTAATAAACAACCACTCAAGCGAGCTTTCATAGACGACGGAGATTCACTTAACTTAATTTCATTACATACACTGGAGTTTTTGGGAGTATCGCGGTCAGCGATTAAGATGCGAGCAACAACTGTAAGAGGGTTCGGAGGACAAACTCAGGCGGCAATTGGGATAGTACATTTGATGATGAAAATTGGGCCTATCAGAGCGCTTACCCCTTTTTATGTTCTTGAGGATGACACCACATTCCACGTACTACTTGGAAGGGGATAGCTCCTGAACCACAAAGTGGTAGCATCAACATATCATCAATGTGTCAAAACTAATATCGGAGGAAAGCAATACCGGATTCCAGCCACGAACAACCCATTTGGACCAGAAGAGGCTTACATGGCCGATGCGGTCTTCTACACACATCCTGTCCTAAACCAAGAAGAACAGGCGGAGCATTAAATACCACTCCAAAAATGGGAAAATTCTAACCGGAAGAACAAGTGAAAGGAAAAGCTAAGTCAGTGTTCAGCCCGTCGCTGATGGGACCTGCCATGGGAAGCAAGAGAGCAATAACACAAACTAAAAACATTCAGTTCAAGCGTTTTTCGTGGCCTAAAGGAGGGCATGTCTACTGCTTATAGCAATCAGCCGGGGAAGTCTCTCAACGCCAACACCATTGTGTTATGTCATCAGTAGATGAAGAAATGGAGGAGACAACCCAATAGCGGAAGAATTACAAGAAGAAACGGAAATTTTAGTCTCAGAAGAAGAAATGATGAAGAAATTACTAAAGGATAAGGTAAAAGTCGACCCAACGCTTGATGGGTTAGAAGAAATAAACCTTGGTTCAGTGGATCATCCCCGTTGCGTACACATTAGCAAACACTTGCAAGGGGAGGAAAATGAGCGGATGTTTAGGTTGCTCCGTGAATACCAGGATATGTTCGTATTTACGTATGACGAAATGCCTGACTTAGATAGCAGTTTAGTCGCGCACAACCTCAATGTCTCGCCTGAGTACAAGCCAGTCAAGCAGCAAAGTCGTAACTTCCCAGAAAAGATACAGCTCGCCACCAAGGAAGAAGTGGAGAAGCTACTTAAAGCCAAATTTATCAATCCAATCCAACACCCCGTGTGGTTAGCTAATATAGTATCAGTAGCAAAAAAGAATGGGAAAGTCCGATGTTGCGTCGATTATCGAGATTTGAACCGATCATGCCCCAAAGATGAGTTTCCGGTGCCAAATATAGACGTAATGGTAAATAACACATGTGGGCATGATATGTTCTCTTTTATGGATGGGTTTAACGGATACAATCAAGTGAGGATGGCAGCGGAGGATGCTCATAAAACAGCCTTCCAGACACCGTATGGGAACTTCTATTATGTTGTGATGCCTTTCGGTCTGAAGAATGCCGGCGCAACCAATCAGCGGGAAATGGTGGCTATTTTTCATGATATGATGTATTAGATAATGGAGGTATATGATGTGTTTTGTAGTTGTAGTGGTAAAAAGGTTCGTTGCTCGAACTTGTGAAGGATTTTCGAAAATTAAATAGATTTGTTTTGACAATAATAAGAAAATACTGAGACTCAGGATTCCACCATTGACCAATTAAGTGATAAACTCTAATCAATATTCATGCAATATTCTTCTTTAAAGTGATTCTAGTATTTGCCTTTAATAGATTTTTGAAGTAATAATTGTAAGCACGAAGCATGAAACATCAAAAGTATTAAAACCAAGCATGTCCCATCAAAACACTTCACAACTACTCAATAAAAACCAATTTTTCTTTTAAGTTCTATGCAAAAAATCATGTAAAATAATTGCAATAAATAATTAAAATAGAACTATACCACTTTTCATGGAACAATGGCTTCCTCCGTCGCCTCGTCTAAGGGGTTTAGCTCCTCATATTAATCATAATCTCAAAATACATGTTTATGGCTCAAAAGTTGATTAAAAGGGAGAAAAGTGTTAAAACAGCGGATTCTGCAGTTGCTGAAGGTCTAAATCAGAAGTCGGAATTGTTGCTGAAAGGCTTCGGTGACTGCAGGAAGATGCGACCGTACCCCGTTATCACTGAAAATAAGTCTGCCTCTGCGACTAACTCTGAAGGTCTAATGTTCTTCGTGTTCTTCTTCTTCGCAGCAGCAGAAAAGTTTCTGTATCGACTCCAGTTGATTTTTTTACGCTTCTCTAAGGCTCTAAACTTCTCCTAAACTTTGTTGCTTCTCAATATGACTCGAATCAACCTATATATATCCACCAAACCCCAAAATCACTCGAGTTAATCCAAATATTTTCGTTTTTTCTTCACAGCACGTTACGGGATTTTAACCTTCTTTTTACGCGTCAACTTGGTTTCCAAACTCTCTTAAACTCTCCCAGGACTGAATAAGGACTCCATACACTCCAATCTTGCCGTAAACTCTTCACAAATTCTTTTGTAAACCGAAAACAACTCAAAATATGAATTCTCCCTGTTTTGCTCCAACACGGATTTCTATCCCTGTTTAATCGATTCTACAGCTCATACCATACTTGTTTATCCTTAACAGGGTTAATCCAACGAAAATCAGCCCTTGAATCTCCTTAAAAATCGTCCAAAAATCAAACAGAAAATTCTGTTTTCTGTAAAGAAAATTCCCGCCAATTTTTTGTTTTGAAATTTTGAGAAATGTGACCTCCCCCTATCCAGTGACGGTCTGTGCTTAGCAGCTTCTTGGAAATGGGTTACCCCTTATCCAAAATGAGAGTCCGAATAGCAAGTGTCCTCCCAGGAGCCTTTAACAACTTTTCGAGCCAATTTTTCCGCAAAAGCCTATTTCTCCAAAAACACCTACAAAGGGATAAAATACCAAAATTAGTACAAAAATGGGTACTAATAATGTACACAATAGAGATGAAAATAGACACATAAATGCGTCTATCAGTATACATAGCCGATATTATGGTGAAATCTAGGGAGAGAGAAGATCATCTGGACCACCTGAAGCGCGTTTTCGATAGATGCAGGAAATATCACTTGAAGATGAATCCTCTCAAATGCGCTTTTGGCGTTACTTCCGGAAATTTTTTGGGATTCGTTGTCACAAACAAAGGAATACAAGTTGATCCGATCAAGGTAGAAGCAATAACTACTATGACACCGCCCGCAAACGTGAAGGAATTACAAACTTTCATAGGAAGAATATCTTATGTCCGGAGGTTCATTCCGGGATTGGCCCAATAATTGTCCGCATTCTCACCATTACTGAAAAAGAACAAGCCATATGAGTGGGGAGATGATCAGGAGCGAGCCTTTTAGAAACTTAAAGAATGTTTGATCAGTGCACGAGTTTTACGACCACCAGTCAAAGGAGAGCCCCTCTATCTGTATACAACCTTTACTAGCATGGCGGTCAGAGCATTGTTAGCCCAGGACCTTGGAAATGATCAACTATGTCTGATTCATTACATCAGTAGAGGCTTTAGAGACGTGGAGTTTAGGTATTCAAAGGCGGAACAAGCATGTTTAGCGCTCATATATGCTACACAGAAATTACGATCGTATTTGCTCGCTCATGGGACTATAGTGGTAGCAACTGCTAATCCGATCGCTTATTTAGCCACAAAACTAGTCCTATCCGGAAGAACAGCCCGATGGCTATTACAGCTATCCGAGTTTGAACTGAAATATTAGCGGCGCAGAGGAGTTCGTGGGCAGGCATTTTCGGATCTACTAGCTGTATTTCCGGGAACAAATATGATGGAAATAAGTGAAGAAATACTGGGAGAAGTTGCGGAAGCTGAAGAAGAAGAACGATGGGCAATGTTTTTCGATGGATCATCGTACGGTTCTCACGGAGGAGCCGGTATAGTCTTTGAAACACCCAAGCGTGGTTTATTGTCATTTGCATTCAAGCTAGATTTCGAGTGCAGCAATAACGTGGCGGAATATAAAGCACTAATTTTGGGGCTACGAATGGTGGAAGAGCTTAATTTGGGAGCGATAGACATAAAAGGGGACTCGAAACTGGTTACAAGTCAAGTGTCAGAGAACTTCCAGGTGAAAGAAGCGCACTTAGCTCCCTATCGGGCGGAAGTCCAAGAATTGATAGCAAAAAGAGGGAGTACTGCCATCGAGCATACGGGAAGAACTACTAATTGCCATGCTGATGCATTAGCCACTCTAGCAGCGAAAATGCGATTGAATGAAGCAGACGAGGGGACAATGGTAGTTAAGAAAAGGAAGTTTCCGAGTACGTGGAAAGAGGACGCGGAGTTCGGGCAAAAGGATGACTGGAGAACAACCTATATCGAGGACTTAACTATAGAAGCGGACGAACAGTTGTTACCCACTAAGGTACTAAAGGAATTCGTCATGGTACGGGGAGCGCTATATTATCGAACACCCGGAAGATCCCTATCACGCTATGTAGGGAAAATAAAGGCGCAAAAAATATTGAGCCGTGTTCACAAAGAATCTTGCGGACAGACAGGAGGAATTCCGCTATACTGTCGTTTACAGAGGATGGGTGTATATTGGCCGAACATGGCAGTTCAGGCAGCAGTAATACAAGATAAGTGTGAGGATTGCCAGGAGCCTCCACAGCAAACGGAAATATGTAGTGCGGAGATAGAAGATTGGAGGAAGCCATATATAGACTTCATCCAACATGAACGCCTACCGCAAAATAGGCAAGACGCACTCAAGATTCAGCGGAAGGCTGGTCGATTCTTTATAAATGAAGGAATTCTTTACAGGAAAAGCTATGGAGACGCGATACTACGCTGTTTATCACAAGAAGAAGCGAAGGTAGTGATAGTTACACCTCACAATGCGGCGCATAAGGGTATGAAGAAGCTTTTCCTATAACTTTATGAAGGAGGGTTCTACTGGCCCACGATGGAGTTCGACACAGCCGAGTATGTGAAGAATTGCCAGTAGTGCCAAAGTCACGGACCACTAATCCGAGTCCCGCATACGTTGTTACACAACGTCGTCACTCCTTGGCCTTTCCATAGTTGGGGACTCGATATTATTGGACAGATAAATCCGACTTCGTCAAGACGGCATAAGTATATCATCACCGCGACCGAGTATTCTTCAAAATGGGTAGAAGACATTCCTCTACGTGATTACTCCGGAGCCACTATTGCAACGTTTATCAAAGAGTACATCATATGTCCATTTGGCGCACCAATGATCATTCGCTCGAATAATGGGACCTCTTTTGTCAACCAAACTGTCAAAGAGTTGCTAGATCAGTACGATATTAAATTCCACACTTCGACCGTCTATTACCCCCATGTGAATGGACAGGCGGAAGCTACCAACAAAACATTGTTGAGAATATTAAGCCGAATGGTACATGATCATCACGGGAGCTGGAATGAGCAGCTACCACTCGCATTCTGGGCATACCGTATTTCTAAAAGGAGTTCAACCGGAGTCTCACCTTATTCCTTGGTATATGGGGAGGATGTAATATTACTAGCAGAGATCGTTATTCCCTCAGTACGAGTGGCCATGGCTAGTCTCACCACTCCGGACGAGGTTAGCAGATTTTCCCATCTTGATACTTTGGAGAAGCGAAGAGCTAAGGCCGAACGATTTGCAGACAAGTATAGGCAAAGGACAGCGAAATACTATAACCAGAAGGTAAAGGTACGGACCTTCTCGGAAAATGACATAGTCTTATAGATTGCCCCGCACGTCCAAAGGAATACATAGGCCGGGAAGTTTGATGCAAATTTGGAAGGACCCTTCATGATTAGTGAAGCCGCGGAAAGCGGATACTACTATCTCAAACGGATGAACGGATCCCGGATCAATACTCCCATTAATGGTAAATTGTTAAAAGCTTATTACACATGATACTTCATTGTATGCCGGATGGCTGATTAGTAATAATACAAGTTTCTTTTGTCTTAATCATGTCTAGTAAGAAATCAATAGCTCCGAGTCTGGCTAGGTTCCGTGCATGACCAATGAAGTGCACCATAGCCCCGAGTCTGGCAAGGTTCCGTGAACGACCAATGAAGTGCACTAAAGCCCCGAGTCTGGCAAGGTTCCGTGCATGACCAATGAAGTGCACTATAGCCCCGAGTCTGGCTAGGTTCCGTGCATGACCAATGAAGTGCACTAAAGCCCCAAGTCTGGCTAGGTTCCGTGCATGACCAATGAAGTGCACTATAGCCTGATGTGATTTTATATTATTGTAAAAAATGAGTTCAAACTCTCGGACTTGGGAAGATTCGAGTTTTTAAATTTAATAAAAATATATAAACAAAAATTATAAACAATGGGCGAGAGGTATTGGGACTAAGGATTTGGCCAATTCTCATGCATGTGGTTCAATTTATTTATTCTCAACAATTATAATCCAAATAAAATATGATATGGTGACTCTTATTTTTGCCTAAGTAGATTCTCAAAAAATTAGTTGTAAATCCTAAGCATGATGTATCAAAACATTTAAGCTAAGCATACATCATCAAATTAAATGACAACTAATTAATTCAAATCATATTTCAATTTTAAATTAATGCAAAAGTCATAAAACGAAAAAAATTAAATTTACCATATGATGAAAATCGACTCCTTCCGTCGTCCCAATGTTGGAGTTTAGCTCTTCATGGTGAAAATATTCTCAAAAGATAGAAACATGGCTCAAAAGGTGTTTTTATTGAAGGAGAATAATAATACAGTGAATCTGCAACGCTTTTATGGCGTTACAGAAATCACCGTTACAATGTAGTGTTGTTTATAAACGATAAGTGTTGTCTGCTGTTGAAGAATGATATGTTTTTGTGACTGTTCTGTGCGTCTTATTTTCTTCAGCTTCTTCTTTTTCAGCAGCAGCAGAGAGCTTCTCTGCAACTCCTCTTCTTCGCACCGGAGATCCTCCAGAACCCTTCTAACTCCCCCCAAACTTTCTACACGCCTTCTATATGACCCAACCAATCTATTTATATCAAAAAGAGCGATTAAATCTCTCCAAAATCTTCCAAAATCTTCCAAAATCTCTTCCTTTCTCTTCACGGCAAAGTTGCGGCAATTTCTTGTTTTAGAATTTATACGCGTTTCTGAGCTTTCCTTTTGATTCTAAACTCATCCTTAGATAGATACTAATCTTTGGGAAGGTTTATAGCACTTTAATCTCTCTAATTTCCTAAAATCGGTCACACATGTGACTTTCCATATTTTGCTGTTGAGATAAAAATCCGTCGATTGAGCCCAGTTTAATCGATTTCAACACCCATGTTAGATTCCTAGACCATAAGGAGTCTACCCTATGAAAATCAGAGGTTTAGTCGACCTCAAACTCCTCCAAATCACGATCACTAAAAATGCCAGAAATGTGTTTATATTTTCCCGCCCAAATTCAGAATTTGAACGTGAAGGGGAAAGGTTACCCCTTATCCGTTGCTGGAGTCCGCATAACACTCGTCCCTTGGGTTGCATTTATCAACTTTTCGAGCCAATTTCGCCGCAAAAGCTTATTTCTCCAAAAACACCTACAAAGAGATAAAATACCAAAATAAGTACAAAAATGGGTACTAACAATATACACAATAGAGATGAAAATAAACACATAAATGTGTCTATCATAGCCCCGAGTCTGGCTAGGTTCCGTGCATGACCAATAAAGTGCACTATAGCCCCAAGCCTGGCTAGGTTCCGTGCACGACCAATGAAGTGCACCATAACCCCGAGTCTGGCTAGGTCCTGTGCACGACCAATAAAGTGCACAATAGAATGAAGCCGTAAGTACGGCTAGGCTCCGAGTATAGCCATAAAATTATAAGTAGCCTCAAGTAAGGCTCAGATCCGGGCAAAACCCGTCAAATTAGAACCACGAGTTTGGCTAGGACTTGAGTATAGCCATCAAATGATACATAGTCTCTAACATGATCTGATTTTACGTACGATTAACGAAACATTTGATAGTCTCAGACATGTTCTGAGCGCAAGTAATAGCTGAATAGTCTTGATTAAGATTAAGTCCTATGCGTACTCAGTAAAAGGGCACATTAACCTTGAGTAAAGACTAAGCTTTGAACAATGCAAAACATTACGGAATGGTCCGGACACGATTCGACTGCACACATCAAAATGACATAAGATGACTAGGCTCTAAACACAACCAATACATATAAGAAAGAGTCTCGAATATGACTAACTTTCGCAGTACAAGAAAGGCCCGCTTACATGGAATACATGATTAAAACCGGAACATCAAATGGAAAGGAGAATAAACAAAATATGCATAAAACTACTATGAATTGATTTGTGACAACAGTACAGAACGCGCACATTTCCACCGTCCGCTCGCAATGGCTAATTCGCATTCTCGACACTCCATTAACGAACGAGCATTAACAAGTAATTCTAGAGCTTCAGAGGAAGCAAGGGAGGTCTGTACCGAGGGTGCAATTTGATAAGCACCCAATCGGTCCGCATACAAGTCCATTGCCTGGAAATATTGCACCTGACTAGCATTAAACCTATCTTCACATTCCTGCATAAGTCGAGCATTCCCAGCCACAGTAGCTTGAAGCCGTTCCAACTTGTGCCGCTTTAGCAGCACAGCCAATTCACTAACCATTTGAGCCATAACAACCCTCTCATCATCCTTGGATACATTCATAAAAATAAAAAAATAAAAAAAAATAGGGAAGCACACGAAGAGCTTCATGACAATCGCCAAGTGCTACTCTGACGGACTCTATGGACCGCTCCGCCCCAATATATTGAAAATGAGTCGCCAAACGCCGCTCGCGACAATAGCCGCGATGTTCAAGCAACACCATTTATGGTAATCTACCTTTGCTACGCGTTTCAATTACCCGCCGATCAACATCTATCAGATGCTCATGCCAATAAAAGTTTTCTATGCTAAACGTATCACGCGCAATATGTAATACATCCAACAACCGATTAAGATTCCTAATCTCTAACGTTAGTCGTACACGATGTGCCATCAAAGTTGGCTATGGTGAATTTACACGTTAAGCCAGGTTTATCTAACACACAACCTCAATACAAAGTGAAATTAGAATAACACATATATAATCGAACGGGCACAATTTCCAAACGACACTCCACGAAATCCAAAATACATTCATAAATACCATAAATTCAAACATTCAAAAAAAATAAAAAAAATTTTAAGATTGTTCAACCACGAACATACGACAATGTGCAATATCTTGGTCCACAACCTGCATCACTAGAAGCGCCTCATCGTACTGAGTAGTAGCCATGGACAAAGCACTTTGCATTTCCCGAGCACTTGATGCACCTCACGCATAATCTTATCGAACGCACGAGTCTGACGCGCCATATTAAGGGTCTCATTCTGCTCTTCATAAGCCTTGCGTGCCTTATCTAGGATAATTAACCTATGAGTCTGTAGAATCCCCACTTCATCCTTTAACACCAATAGTCACGCTAACTCCACCCGTTTATCAAAAGGATGCACAAGAGCAGACACAACGCATAACGTTAACACACACCCACGCAAGCAAGGAACACGGCAGTCATCTATTGCCTGATTAATATCAGCCATCATGATGGCGGATTCTTGAAACAACCGATCAGCCTTATGACGAGCGGAAACAGCATCATCCAACACGCGCTGAACTTCGAACGCCACTCGCCCGGACGCCTTTTCCTTTCGAGCCATTGAATATGTCTCATATTGCTCGTCAACCGCGCACGAGTATTGTCCCGGTTCGTTGTTCTTATCTCCCTAAGTAGTTCCACTTCATCTCTTACAAGCAGCAAACGGGTCAATTCATACTCTTTCCCAAAGGGAGTAACCAACATCGGCACAAAAGCCAACGATAGTACATAACCATGCAAGGGATGAGCCATCAAGAGAGTTTTAGTGTGAAAGAATGAAAAGATTAAGGAAATGAAAATAATGTACTACTAAACATACTTCATCCACCTCTACTTATAAGACATCGGTGGATTTATTACTTACTAACCACTATCCAACTATAGCAAAATATTCTTAAATCAGTGATAATATAATAAATCAAAGGTAATAATCCTACACGCAACCCAAAAAAAAAAGAATAAAAGTTATTAACTAAACACAAATAAAGAAATTAATGTTTCCAAAGCTACCCATAAAGCAAGAAATATTAATAAACATCCAAAGCAGCAAGCTCTGCTCTCTTCCTGATAAGGCGCGGATGAAATTCTTCAGCAGCAGTCCGGGAAGCCTTTAGCTCCGTAGTAGCTCGACCAATGTCCTCCATCAACTGGTCATACACTTCTTTCTTGGTGTGGAAAATATTGAGTAAACGCGCGTACTCCTGATCTAGCTCTTCGATCTCACGGGGCAGAACATGGCGCGCATTGTGACTCGTCTTTGCCACGTCCAGCAAACCTTTTAGCCATTGAATCGGAAATTGTAGAAGCAGATACGTCTGAATAAGGATCTCCCACCACCTCAGCACGGCTGGGTCAATAGGAGTCTCCTCTGCATGAGAAAGGTCATCCGTTATGTCCAACAAATCCTCATTCGTTACGACTAAAGCACTAGCATGCATCCCCTCATGGACGCACATATGACCAAATTTCTCCACTATCGCCGGTAATTGGCGGCTTTGGTAGAACAAACCCAGAACCCATGTACTAGCACGAAGCGATCGTCGACACCAGCATCCTCCGCCTCAATGACGCGGGGATATCGGAATTGGGGATCTTCTGGAGTGGCCATTAGATCAGCGTCAACATCCACACCACGCGAGACTTTAGGAGTTATCTTGGAAGACTTCTGCCGCTTTTCATTAGCACTTCCAGACTCGCTGCCTTTGGCCTGTAAATTCGAGCCACTCCCTTTACCATGAACATTTTCCCGCTTTCCCATGTCCTAGAAAGGGAAACAAGGAATAAACAAACATTCTAAAAAAAATGATGATTCTAAAAATAAAAAAAAATGATAATGATGATGATGATGATGATGATGATGATAAACGCAGCATAGACATACCGGATTATAAGTAGAGGGTTTGATAGGAGAATGAGCCGATCGATGGGAAGATGAAGAAGAGCTCGAAGCAGTTGGTGCCGGATGACCTGATAAGAAACGATAGGAAGAAGGAAAAGAGGAAGTAAAATAACATATCAGAAAGCATGAGGAATGGGGACGTATAAATAGATCACAAAGTGCATTTAATAATCACAACAGAATATTCTGATCGGCACGTTTCAATATCAAATTCAACAACCTTAATGAAAGGTAGCATGAAATATACTTACGAGACTCATAAGAAGAAGAACGTTGATCCTCAGTATCGTCCTTAGATTCACTGCCGTCCGGAGAATAGTCATGAACAGAGTGGTCCGACCCAAACATGCTCATCGTGCCTAATATATCGGAAGGAGTGTGAAGAAGATGGTTAGGATCCAGAACTTTCTTCACAACTATAGGTCGGGTAGAATGTAGAGTCATGCGAGGATAAATCACTTCAGAGCCACTTTTGCTAATTGACCAACCCAGCTGACGTTCAACATGATCAATAAACGAACTAGAGAAAGGCGACCCCATTTTTGGATCCTGCGGAGAAAGCGCAGGGGAAGTATTAGCAGAGCGAGTGGAAGGTAACCGTGGAACAGGTAGTATACCAGCGTCTCGTTTCATCTTTTTAGTTAGCCGGTCAGCCGGCCTCCACTCGTGAGAAGGTAGATCAATGTATTCTTCAATAAAAAGGGCCCTAGGTTTCCAGCCGATAGGCGGGGAGCTCTAAAAGAATATAACACAAACCAATAAAAAACTAACTAAGGAAAGAAATTCAACTAAAAAGAAAAGAGCAGAAAGAAGAGAAATACATTATGTTAGAGCATTGCTCGGTCGAACTCGCAAGCATTGCTATCTCAAGCTTGTTTGTAAAGTTTAGTTGCCAAAACTATAAGTCTTGATTTCTAGTCTACTTATAGCTAAGTCTCGGATTAGGATAGTAAGTGTAGTTGAGACTTAGACTCCACGGCGTTCATCGAATGAAGACGAATAACAACTCAAGGGAACTTGTGGAACTTCATCAACAAAGAGGTATGTGGAGACTTGAACTTATCTATCACTCAAAAGTCTATCTATTATATCTCCTATTTTGAGACAAAAGTCGTATTGCTATATAGACTTCATTTATACACATGTGCTATTTCGAGCCGAGTTTAACTCACTTATCTATGCCTCGAAATATGTGTTGGTAAGCTTTCGCTTTGGCCAAGTTCATCTTTACTAGTGACGAAAGTCATGTTGATTATTTCAATAACTTGAAAATCACTTTAATGAAAAATAGTTTGTGAATAACAACTATATAACATCCTCTAAGAAAGTTTCAATGATTGAAATGAGAGTTTAGAACATGTAACCATCTTTGGATATAAACATAGTGTGTTCTCACATTTGTGTAAAAGTCCAATACCGGGAACTCAAGGTATGCGTACCCGTACACGTACTGGCGGTTGTTGGAAATCCGGGTGAGTATGTGTACCCGTACGCATACTGGCGGAAAGTTCACGTCCGTGAATTTCTGTTGGAATTTGAAAGTGAAAACAAACAAACTCAATCCGGTTACTTAAGTATGCGTACCAATTTGCGTACTTAGGTAGGTTACTTTCTAAAATCGGTTTGTTCATGAGCTAAAATATTTATATAATAAGGAATGCAATCTTTGCAAACCGTGGCTATAATGTTCATGAATTGATTCGAGTGAATCAAAATCGATTTTGCTTCAATTGTGTCTTGTATACTTCTATGAGATCTAAGCAATTGAAAAACTCTCTAACTAGTTCATTTAAGTCACTTGAACTAGTTATGGTGAAGATGAATAAGGTTGATATAAAAGTGCTCATATGGCTAACCATTGGTTAAATATTGTTGAACCAACTAAGTTTACACGTTTAGGTACGGTTACCCAAACCTAAATGAAAGTGCATTTCATTTGTATAACAAGCTAAGTTCTATCTAACGGTTGAAATATATTAGCTTGAATCTAATCAGGTTTTCATCTAACGGTGAATATTGAATGCTTTGTTACCAAGGTAACTTAGATTGCAAACCCTGATTTGGAAACAATATAAAGGAGAACTCTGGCAACTGGGAAACCTAATCCCCACACTTTCTGTGTGATACTAGTTGTATAAGCTAGAGTCGATTCTCCTTTAACCTTAGGTTTTTCACGAAACTCTGTAGGTTAACGACTTAAAGACTTCATTGGGATTGTGAAGCCAGACCCAACTATTTTCTCTGTAGTTGCGTGATCTGATCTTGTTGTTTCTATCGTGTTGAGTACAATCGTAAGATTGACTTGAGATTGATATCTCCGATAGGCAAGATATAAAAGTAATCACAAACATCTTCGTCTCATCGTTTGTGATTCCACAATAACTTGTTTCGTTAATTGATTAAGATTATTGTGAGGTGATTGATAATTCTAGGTTGTTCTTCGGGAATATAAGTCCGGGTTATCGATTGGTTCCTGCTCACCTTGATTTATCAAAAGACGGAACAAAACTTGTAGGTTTATCTGTGGGAGACAGATTTATCTATTCAACAGACTTTTCTGTGTGAGACAGATTTGTTTATCAAGTCTTCGACTTTGGGTCGTAGCAACTCTTGGTTGTGGGTGAGATCAGCTAAGGGAATCAAGTGCGTAGTATCCTGCTGGGATCAGAGACGTAAGGAATGCAACTATACCTTGAATCAGTGTGAGATTGATTAGGGTTCAACTACAGTCCAGACCAAAGTTAGCTTTGTAGTAGGCTAGAGTCTGTAGCGGCTTAATACAATGTGGTGTTCAAACCCCTTGATTAGGGTTCAACTGCATTTGCGGTTTTCCTCGTTAACAAAATTATGGTGTCTGTGTTATTTCTTTTCCGCATTATATTTTGGTATATAATTGAAATATCGCAAGTTGTGAATTGTATCGATCAATTAGGAGATCCAACCTTTGGTTGTTGATTGAAATTGATTGATCCTTGAACATTGGTCTTTGGTACCGTTCAAGTTACTTCTCTAATATTCAATCTGGTTCGCAAATTTCTATTTGCTGATTGCAGATTGAATTAAGAGTTAGAGATATAAACTCTTGTATATACTTTTCTCTAGATTGAGTCTGACTGTCTAGTTGATTCTCTAGAAAGTATATTGGAGTAAGTCCTCTAAGATTTCCAAACGAATTGTTGGGTGTGGTTGTTAGACTACCCGCATTTTTAATTGGTATCAGGGCAGGAAAACACATTAAAGACCTTATAAATCTGTGTTTGTAGCGATCTGATATGGACATAAGTGTTATCTCTATAAACGTACCACCAGTCTTCGATGGCTCAAATTACTTATGGTGGAAAATTGTTATGCATGCCTTTCTTCAAGCGCGTGATTTTCAATCATGGGTTTATGTAGTTAATGGCTATGATGCTCCCGTTGTTGCAGTAGGAGATGCGACCGTTCCAAAGGATATTGGTGCATATGACCCTGCTGAGATTCTTGCTGCAAAGCAAAATTCTGACGGTTTGAATGCAATCATTCATGCCATTACCCCAGATCTTCAGCACCATGTGACTACGTGCACTCGGTCTAAAGATGCTTGGGATATCTTAGAAACCGTATTTGAAAGGGATACCAGTGAAAAGGAAGCCAGGTTTCAAAACCTAAATTCCGATTGGGAAAACCTTCGTATGGCAAATGAAGATTCATTTGATGAGTTTAACCACAAAGTGTCTAAAATTGTTAATGCATCTTTTGCATTCGGTAAGACTATTCCTGAAAAGGACATTGTGATGAAAATTCTCAGATCGCTGCCATCTAGATACGACTCTAAGAAGCATGCCATCATTGAGGGAAATAACCTTGATGCTCTCTCCAGAAATACGCTGGTTGGGAAATTAAAGATCCTTGATCATGGGCATATGGCGTTAGTGCCGGAGCTAGAAATCGTGTTATCTTGCTTTGAGTGGGCAAATAAAAGATAAACGGGCTTTGAAACCCATTTTATCAAAATATTAGGGCTTGGTAGCCATCTGGGCTCTATGAACACCTGCTAGCCCATGCCTTGTGCTGGCTCTGTCCTTGTGCAAAATGCATTAAGGAACTTAATCTGCCAGAATATTCAAATTCAAATATATCTTAAGAAGGCGATTACATACACGAGACTAGGGACCCTAATAAATTTTGACAAGATGAAAGTAAAGAAGCAGTACTCCTCCATAGCTCATATAGCTGTTCAATTATTAAAATATACAGAATCAACAAGGACGTGACAAGGTCCATGTTTTGCCATATTTTGTAAGTGAGGGATGAGTTATTGCTTATTATGGGTGAAAGGTAACAGTGATGAATGTCACAGTCGTCCTTAAGTGTTGCACGACCACCACTACTTACTAGTGGTCGGGGAAGTGAATAGTAGTAGCAGCACGTACAGCTGTAAGAAGTCCTAATATCTTTTCCAATTTTGCTTGCACCGGCCTGTTAGTTTGCTACTTACGAATGCTAATGTGAATAATGATGATCTGGTCAGGAATTGCATCGCCGGTACGTAATCTTCGATATTTTGCAGCTGGATTCCTTTAATCTGTTTTATGATCATGAGGACATGCAGAATCCATATTCATCTCTCGTTCCACAATAACTTGTGCCGGCCAAAATTTGCATTTCTCATATACTCGCATGAATTTGCACCGGCCAAAGGGCATTGGTAGGTATTAGTCTACTTTGCAAAAAGAAGAGTCATGGATTAAAGCTAGGTTGATCATGAAATACTATATTTCAACCTTTTCTCCGATGACGACTGATGAAAAGTAATTCACTTTGGTTCTACGATCATGAAGTTTACATGCATTGACTGGAGTGTATAAAGAAGAGAGGAAAAAAGAGTACACGCTATGAATAAAGGAAGGTAATTGGTACATGCACATGAGAAGTTGATGAGAAAACCATCAAATACTTCAAATCTTGTCATGACAAGGCATATCAAAATGAGATCCCCGTGTCAAGCCCAAAATGGATATATATAAATAGTCATGATCTTTAAGTGCAGAGTACATATGTAGTTAATAAATCATGATTATCTTGATTAATAGCATGATAATTACTTAAACGATCAAAGATTAATAATCTGTAAGAAATATTGCTTAAAATTCGATTCAAAAATTAGGATTAGTTGCTGTTTTTTTTTCTTTCGGTTTTCTATAATGAGCAACATGCATTGAAATTTGAGGCATTCCATCATGCACCGAGCGCATAACACAATGAACATGCACTTCTAAAGAATCGGATTTCATATTCATTTATGTGCATCTCTATAAAATAGCAAATATAGTATACGCTGATTATGAGCTTGAGTGTGTCATAGCACTAGTCTTGAGATTTTGATAAATTGGCGTATTGAGATTTCAGGTTACTTGATTTTATCTTATGGTCTTCCCATTTCGCTTTACAACCCAAAACATAACAAAATATAGAGGGACATGCCTTGTTGCTATAAAACGTAGACTAGTGATTTGGATCCAATGTAGTTTTCACAAACATCAAACCTTTTACGTGATAATAACCAGTCCTTTAAAGGGAAGCATATATCACCAATGATAAAAAGTAAGTAAGATCTTATATGTATAACTGGATAAGTAAAAAACAAACGGATATCTTTGAAACTTATCGAAATGTCCTCTGAGACTTACCAACAATGAAAACGTTAAAAGAGATTAGGGTCCATTCTAACAGTGGTCCATTAGCATGTATAACCATACTGATTCAATTAAGACTTTCACCTAACCATTTCTAAGGTGATGGATGTGCCAAATCATTAGAACTGCAAAAGCTAAACATGATTTGCGAATAAATACTAAAGTTTCAGAATCTATAACTATTTCCATACACAGGTTTGTCATACCATCATGAATTCTGCCAGTTTGACATTCATCCACTTGACGCAATATGCTTTTCTAGTATAGGCTGTAATATAGCTATAAATACTTCCCAACCATCAATCAAGTGACATGAACATTTTCACCCAGCTAATTAACTGATAGATATACTAGACCCGGAATAGGTCGGTGACGTGCAATGGCATTTTATGCAAGAAGATTCTAACTTCGAAGCACTTTTACCAAAATGTTTGTACTGAGCATTTAAACATTCAGAAACAAAAGAAAAGATGAAGGTTGAGTTTAACCCTGTAAGTCTAGCTATAGCCAACTCATGTACATTGCCTATATAACAAAACTATGCACGTACACTACAAAATGAATGAAGATAAACAATGCGTACATTACAGAGTTAAGTTAGTTATTACAGAATCAAAATGAGATTGAACAACAATAGAGTAATGATTTTACCTCACATTTATGATGAACATGAAAGATGAAGAAGCATGATTAATTGGAGTATAAAAGCATGTCTGGACAGTACTGTTAAGTACCTATAGTTAAAGATGTTACGAAAAAAACCTAGGTTAAAAACAGGAAATGTTGATTGCACTTGAAACCCTAACAACAATGTTTTTACCTGAAAAAAGCATTCATTAAATCTCAGTAAAAAGATACATCTACTGTTGTTAACTTGGTTTGCAGAATCATGGCAGTTTTTAACCCTAAAGTAGTGTCGCTTCCTTTATACATCTACAAGTTCAAGCAGTAGAAAACATATGTAGATTGTGAAAAGTTAAAGATGTTTCTAGGCATTCATATAAGCAAAAGCCATGCTGGAATATCAGAAAGAAGAATAGTAGTAGTAATTAAATAGTGAAAATTCCCCATATTGTATGGTCACTGTTTAGTTGGAAGTATTCATATCATGGATGACAATAAGATATTGCTACTAGGCAGTAGCTAATCAAAAGCGAGAGAGTGAGATCTAAAGTGACAAATTAAGGGAAAGATGTGGGTCATGTAAAATGATATTTGAATTACGCTAACTACATAGTCATCCTATGCATTCTGATGAAAATCCATAGAAACTATAAAGAAATTACAAAGTTATACTACAGTAACTACACATATTGAGTGGAATACACTATAAAGAAATTACAAAGTTATACTACACATATATATTGAGTGGAACACAGTTATACTATACATACATAGAGAAATCCATAAAAACTGCATAGTTATTCTACAAATGCCGAATGAAATTCTCAGTAGAATTCGTTCTCAAACAACCTTGAATCTACGTTGTGAATGCAAACTACTTACAAATAGAAGATTTTTCTTTTTTGAACTAAAGATACCAAATCTTTAACTTATTAGGTAAAAAAATAATGATATATTCTGAATTGTAGATTCAAATTAAACATGTGAACATGAAGATGACCTCATAAAATAACAAAATTCTACACCTTATTTTAAAACATCCACCCATCAAGAAATTCATAACTAGTTATCAAAGTAATTATAAATTTTAGATATAAATCTAATCATTAGATCTATTTGTTTGATAATTCAGCAACTTGTTCTCCATCATCTCTTGATGATATGAAAACATCAATGTAGACCCATACCTTGCATTAACAACAACAACAAAAAAAAAAGAAATTCCAAAAACAAAAAAATAGAATTGAAGGAAAAAACAACTAGTCTTTCTCACTCACTCTAGATCCAAGTTACAACCATTGGTGAACAGAGAACTTGAAGAATGAAGAAATTCTGATACTGGTCCTTTCTGTATTTTCCCACAGCTTTATTGAACCGCACATGATAAATTTACATAACCCTAAAACGAAAAAGGTATATTAAGCCATGCAGTTCAAGAAAGCTGTGGAAGAATACAAAGAGCTACCATCTGTGAAACATAACCCCGAACCCTAAATGAATGAAACACAAGAAGAAAAACAGAGAAAATATACAAAAGATCGGAGAAGGAAAAGAAAGAACTGTGGGTATTCTTTATATTGAGAGGATTATTATGATTAATCCTAGCAAAGAAGATGAATACCCCATTGTCTCTGGTTGAGAGGTAAAGAGAGAAAAGGGGACAGTATTTATAGAAGAATTCAGAAGATTGAGAATAAGGCAAGAAGGAAGGGTTTATAAATAACAGCAATCCCAAGAAGAATATTAGGCCCCAAACCTTTTTCTACACCTATGGAAAAAGCTGACTACTTTTGGACTATTAAAATCTCTTCTACCCCCGGCCTCAAAAGGAAATTAGTTTAGATCCTGGGCACCCAAACTTATAACTGCCCTACCCCTACCCCTACCCGACTCCCATTTTCTACTTCACCAATTTTTTTCTTTGAAGCATACTCCTTTACCATGTGGCTAAACATCATACTACGTTCGTTTCAAGAAAACGGGCTAGCTTCATGCATAAATTACATATGAAATCAAACTATTAGTTTGAAATGGATTAAACATATTGTCGTATGCTCTTCTACTAAGTAAAATCTCATACTTCAAAGAAAAGGAAAAACAGCTCTGGCTGCTCGTATACTATCCACCAAATTGTACCGCATTCACTAGCCTTAAACGAGATACAAAAGGAGCAGAAATTTCAAATGTTATCTCATTGTCATTTGCTTTTTCTACATTGTGATTCTCATTATTTTAATAACTTTTGTTCTTCCATTACATGGATTCTCAATTACAACGTCATATTCTAAAAATTGGTGCTCTCAGCTCTCAGGTCAAAATTTTGGAAAGATTGCCCGACGAAGCATCATTTATTCAAGAAGATAACTTATCAAATAGTATGTACATATCACGAAAATCATCTTTTTTCCGGTTTAATCGGTTCTACCATTCTTGTACTAGGTCGTTTCTCGAAGTTCAATCTCTTTCCTTGTCAAAATTTTCGATTTTGCACCATTACAAGCATGTTTCCTTCGTTTTATTTTGATTCTTGATATACTTGATGTCCATGTATTTTTGATTTGCTATTAATAAATGAATCGGCATAAGCTTTATTAAAAGTGTCTTAAATGATTTGTTGATAATAAATGAACGTGCAATTGGGGGATATCCATATTAGTTTGAGGATATGAAAACTATTCCCATCCTTAGTATCTTGCTCAGATGTGTCTTAAAAGTGTAAAAAGTCTAAGTTACCCCTTTCAAATATTAGTAAATAATTGTTATTTTTATTTCTTTTTATTATTTTAAAAATATTTATTTTTTCGTTTCTTTTAGTTGTTGTTTTTCAAAAAAAAAATCTTTTATAGTTTTTATTAAAAGAAAGCATAACATTGGATAAAAATAAAAGAAAAAATAATAACTTTTTTAATTTTTAATAAAATACAAGGGCAGTCTAAAAATTATAAAAAAGTGTATGGATAAGGGGTTCTGAAAATTACTTCAAATGTGTCTATTTTGTTTTATTATCATATCCCCAATTTCAAATGGCCCAATTGCGCGTTCTAAAAAGTTGGAAAGGCAACTGTCCAATGTTTAAAATTATAAAACAGTTTTCCTTTCTTTGCTAAACTTTGTGTAGAATATATGCAATCCTATGAATGAAGTTGAACCCAAAAAAAATAGGAGCCTGCTCTAAAATGCTTGTCATTTCCTACGGATTTTCAAAAAAAATCATGTAACTTTGTTTTGCTTTTTGCCTTGCATACGGTGTATAATTTTTTGACAATCTCCTTGAATATAGAAAATTTGGAGGTTTTCTTCCATTGCCCCGTTCTGTTGTCAACAACAAAGCTACAATTTACAAATCTCCCGGATTATGTAATAGTTGAACTGCTTTAGCTCCACTGCATTCAGCTGAGGCTGATTTTGGATGCAACAAATACAAATAACCGCCCAATGTTATTTTTCTGGTTCTTTTTTTCTCTTAACCTCTAACCAAATGTTGATTAGTTTCCAACTCAGATCGTTGGTATCATCTACCATAAATTTACCACTGTATTAAAGTGATATCATCCGTATACAAATTAATCGCACTTATTAAAAAAAATCGTAAAAATATAATTTAACACTTGAAAAATGCACGAGTCCTATATGTATGGACACAATAATTAGACATGAACTTTTGTAAATCGGATGAAGGCGGTACTTCTGTAAATCACGAGGGGTTTATGATTATGAGTACAATACAGTTGCATGTATCACATACTTCATGGATGTGAATACAAAGTAAAATGGGAAATGCTCTGGAAATTAGGTTTTTGCTACTTACTGGCAGGGCAATATGGAGACGATTATTTTAACAAACCAAACCAAGTTGTACAGCTGTTTTGTTTGGTGGAGTCTCCTGCTTCGTTGTTTAAACTTTAAAACAATGTTTAAGTCGGTTAATGAATTGAAATGACCTTGAAATGTCACTGTCGTGATGAAAGTTAGATTACAACTAATAGCTACATTGTTTAATCATTGTGAATTTAAAATTTTCAGTAATGGTAGGGTAGTGGTCTTATTTTGATCGAAATTTGTAGTGGAGATGTTGTACTCAGGATGCCAACTTACCTGCATCCTACAAGAAAAAGTTTAGATTTTAGGTTTTTGCCATTTCAAGATTGTCACAGGGTTACCAAAATCCATTAAAAGTTACCAAATCCACTACAGTTTTTGCCACTAGAACCATGCACGATGTTGTTAGCTTTGAACATTTTCTTCGAGTAAGAAATAGGTTCTCTATTAATTCAATGAAAATCAAGTCTCTTAGATATCATTATAATAATATTTTTTTCCACGTAGAGATCAAACAAAAAGCAAAATATAAAAAAAATTCAGAAACGTGGTTTTAACTTAACTGTAAAACAGTTTGGATATTCAAAAGAATGTCCAAATTTACCAATGAAAGTTAGGGGGTAAATGATTTTTGTCCAATTATTTTTATAAGTCCCGGTGAACCAAGTGGAATGAGTTGAGGTGGTGGTGGTGGACAATGGGATCCACACCAATATTTTTTACAAAAGGAAGAGCCAACCAACGACGTAAAAATGTTAACAAAATGAAGAGAAAATCTGGAGTGTTTTAGTTTATTTTGCTTTTGGTGTTGTGTGGGGGAGGCACATGCTTGCATGTGAGTAGTGGTGGCCCACCACCACCACCTCCACCCATGGAGTATGTGTTTATATAACAGAAGGGAAATTGACAGCCCGTCTTTTTCGGAAGAAGGTCTCTTTGTCGGGGACTACTAATGGCAGACATTTCTACTTTCACGGTGCCCTTTTACCCAAAAGCCTCCTCAAATTTGAAATTTTGAAAATCCCCAAACTTCCTCTTCCCCCCATGAGTGTGTAAACAAAATCAAGTGTACTGTACGCATCTTCATACTCCACGCCCATAACTCATTGCACCTTTGTTAGGGGCATGAGCCTCCTTCCAAAAGTAGAGCTGCCATTTTTAGACGTCCATTACTTGCATCTTGATTGTTTGGATTTGATTTCGAGATCTGAATCTGAATAGGTCTCTGGCTTAGTTCAGCCAGGTGCTAGATCGTTTATTTTTCTCTTTTTATTTTTCTTTGGATGTCGATTTTGACCAACTGGCTCAATCCATATATTGATCTCAAAAATCCATATATTGATCTCAAAAATATTTGAATCATGTATTAATTTGTACCCGACTCGTTGGGCATCTTATTGGATTCAAAAAATTTATGCAACTATGTGTACTATCTAATGATTTTTTAGTCAGATTCAGACACTTTAGATGAGTCAGCGAAAATAAATAAGTTATTAGTTTACTTTGTCACGGACATCTAAAACTAGAAACCGAGTTTCTAAATCAACCCTCAATTCCTTGATTTGATCTTGCGAGGGCACGTTTGAATTATTCGTAGGACTGGGAAAACAGAAACAAATTATATATCCACTAATTTATATCCAAATTAATTTTTTCTTGGCGAACATTAATTCAGTTATTTTTTAACTCTATAATTCTTGAATAACCGTAAGAAAACTTATGGCTAGATTCAAGAATTCAAAGTTAATAATTTGGGTCCATAACTCGTAATTTTCGTGTGAGATTAACGCTTAAGCAAGATGGTACAAGAAGCTAGTATAATAACGCTAAGAATGTAAAGTTATACGAACAAAGAATTATTTTTTTGCCATATTAATCAAAATAAAATTTGACTTAAATGGTGTTTGGATACACCTTGAGAATTTACTTTTCGACATCAAAAAATCAAGAAACCATAAATTAGTTTGGCGACACAATTTCAAAATGAATTCTTTTTGGAGTTAACTTTTGCTTCTGGAAAAGCATAATCCCTTCTGGTTCTGATGTCAAAACATACCATTTAGCTATTTACAATTTTAAATAATAAATGGGTTGTTTTAAACAAACTTCATCTTCCTCCAAGAGTCTAGTTTTTAAAAAAAAAAAACTGTACTACACACATCTTCATACTCCGGCGCCCATGACTAACTGCACCTTTGATGAGGGTATATAAGCTTCCTTCCAAAAATAGAGTTGCTATTTTCAAACGCATGTTACTTAGCTTACCGAGTCATGGATATCTAAGGCTGGAAAATGATGTTTTTAATCTACCCTTATTAGGAATATTCGTAGGAGTGGGGAGACAAAATTGGACAGGTGGCATAAAATTTGGAGCTTTATAAGAGCCTGTTTGGATACCAGAAACAAAAGTGTTTCTGCTCCTCCAGAAGTAGAAGTCAGAAGTAGAATATTTAACTTAAGTTTTACTTCTAGAAGTCCTTCTGAAATTGTGTATACAAATTAACTTCTGATTTTTTCATTTCCAGAAGTCAAAAAACAACTTCTTGGATGTTATCCAAACAAGCTATAATTCTCGATCATTTGTAGAAGTGTTTCTGCTTCTCCATAAGCTAAAATATTTCGCATCACAAAAAGTTGACTTTTTTACTTCTAGAAACCATTTTGAAACTTCTACAAGTCGAAAATTAACTTCTGGATATGTATACTAAATACGCTATCAACACCTCTTTTTTTTCTTTATCTGACTCAAAATTTGAATATGATATGCTTCGAAACAGATGTCAGATCATTTATTCTTCCATACATTTGATATATGACTCGAGGTCTGACCCTACTTATACATACATTTAGCTTAGAGTTATTTGAATCAGCCAAAAAAAAATCGTGCAAAATCTAAACTATTATTAATGGATGTTCTTCTTTGTTTGATGACCAAAAATTCGGTCGTCCACCACACTGCTGAGCAGTAATCTAGTGTATATAAGTCGTTGGATACTTATTTGGCTAAATTCAAAAAAATTCCATGCATCATCTATTTGAATTTTTTAAAATCAAACATAATGAATCACATTCAGACGAGTCAGCTGAGTCGGATAATAAGGTACTCTTGTTTTTATTATCCGGTCAGTAAAAACGGCAGTTTTCTTTCCTAAAAAAAGCTGGTCACGGGTGTTGAATCCTGTTTTTCAAACGTTGTACATCCGGTAGCTTAAGTGATACTACTGTACCCTTTCTTTGTCAAACGTAATTTTCTCGACATGGTTAAAGAAGCTCCTGCCAATTTGATGTAACCCACAAGTTTGTCTTCCCCTTTCCCAATCAAAATTTTGTCTTCTTTTCTCCATCTTTTTCCTTCTAATTACTTCTTAATTTGAGGTTACTTTCTGACATACATGTTTGGTATTCGTTATTTGAATTTGTAATCTTGATTTTTTATACATAGTTATTTGTTTTGCTCGTAGTTTGAGTTCTTTTTTGATGGATCTCAGAATTTAGTCCTAAATATTTGAGCTAACTTTCTTCTTCTCGGAAGTGTCAAATGATATAGTACTAGCATGGGAGTAACTTTGTGCAACAGCTAGATCTACCTTGAGATCTAAACCCTCAAAATCTACTATACTGTCACAGAATTATTAGTTTAATTGTTGTTAAAATTAATGTTCGAAAAATGGGACTTAAAGCTTGAAAAATGGGACTTGGACACGAGTCGCTGATTATGGTCGTGACCATGAAAACGGTTGTTTTAACTGTTCAAAATGTTTTTGTTTTTCATTTACCCAAAAGTTATTTATCATTAAATTTTCTAGCTAGCTAGCTAGCTGGGCTAAACTATTTACATGCACTGTTAAAGAATCTAGTTAGGAATTTTTACATGTCCATTAAGCAAACCATTTCAGTAATTTCTTAAGAGTACATTTCCCAACTCTTGTTAAACTGATTATAAGACTCAAATGCGATAATTTCTTCTTTGTATTTTTCGAAGAGGGGAAGATAAGCAAATGTGCACATAAAGTGTCTGGATATCACATAGAAAAAACTTTTGAACTTTTAAAAGTGAAGTTAGGTCGTATATAAAATCTGAAGGCAATAAACTTTCAAAAGTAGAGAAGTTTGATTTTCATCAAGAAAAGGAAAAAACTACTTATTTGGAATTGATTTCTGTATCCTCCAAACGACACCCATAATTAAAGAATGTTTTGATACCAAACAAGTAAAAATCAATTTTAAAAATCGGATGCAAGTAAACTTTTTTATTTCTACAAATTGTTTATGTCACCAAATTAATTTCTTGTTTTTTGATTTCTAGAAGTAAGAAAATAACTTCTCAAACAACTTATAAGCTTTTGGGTTTTGGCTTGCGCATTTGGATACAAATCTTTTTCTGACTTCTATTTTTCTTAGAAGTTGAAGTCAGAAGCAGAAATCAAAAGCAAAACTATTTTGTTTCACAAAAAGTTAACTTTTCGATTTCTAGAAGTCGTTTTGAAATTTGACAGCCAAACTTACTTCTGACTTTTAGAAGCCGAAAAGCTATTTCTGATGTGCTATGCAACCGGAGTCTTACCCATTTCTGTACTTTGATTTGGGCAATATAATTAATGCTAGCAGCTTGTCAGTGACATCTGCAGAGGAACCGTATAATTTAGGGGCAATTGCCCCTTTATTTGATTTGGTAATTCAAATACAAAACGACTACTTATTTAATCAAATGCAAGCAAATTCTATCTCAAAATATCCTACAGGGTACATCACTGCAGATGCTCGTACAGCTGGCTACAACAAATCAAAGCTTCTTTAACAGGTTGTTAGTGTGTTTTTTATTACAACGATTCTAAACAAACCGCCAGAAAAACTAAGGAAAAAACCGCCTCTCACATTTTTTCTGTTGTTTTTCCGGCGGTTCATTCAGAGTTTTTGTTTTTATTTCTTAAGTTCCAATTATCAACACATTTTGTCTTTATCTTTTCCAAATCGCTGTTATGTACTGTGTTGTTTGCTATCAAAATTATTGATCATTTTTGTTATTTTAATCTTATTGCATCTTAATCCAGAGTGTACTTCTAATAGTACAAGGAATGACAGCAAATTTGTATCCTTAATACAATTGATCTGTACAGAGTGAGTAAGCATGAATAAGAAAATGAGCAGGTCTTACAAAAATCTAGTTTATAAGAGCATAGGCTATGCTATGGGAAGGGATGTGAAGTAATAGTGGGAAAGTAGTGCTTACCTCACTATGCGGAAGTCACTGCACAGCCAAACAGCAGACAGTCCGCCGTCCATACGTATCCGGCACATCGTCTACCTGATAATGTTAACTAATTCAGTCTGCAGTTGTAAGTAACTACTCCCAGTAGCCCTTGCTCGAATGATCTCTATAGGTGAAAAAAGTGAAAACATGAAAAAGTAAAAGCCCAGAAGTTCTACAAACATTTCACCTTAACAAAACCACACTTTGGAGATTTGATCCACCAAATCCCTGATTAGATGAAGTGATTTATGTTTTGTTTGGGGGTATGGGGACAATATTTATTACTCAGTGGATATCTTTTCTTTTCCATTCTCTTTTCTCTTTAAAAAGCAATCACTTGAAAATTCACATTACAAAATGAGTAAAAATTTAGACTGAATTATTGCTAAACACAATGTTGAGAAAGGGAATTAAAGGTGGACAATACTTAATAATGATAAACCTAAAGCCTACCAATGGCAAGATAAAAATGGATGGGACTCCATTTGCTTTTATAGGTTCCCCTTTCTGAGTCTACAGGGGTTTTGCTCAACGCCCAAGATGCAGTTCAAGACGCTCCTATAACTGGCCTCAACAGAGTTCCATTATCTTTTTCATTCAAGATGTCACGCATACATTCAAGATGTCACGCATGATACAGTGTTCTTTCTTGGTAGACTTCCTTGTCAACAGTTCTCCAATGTAGCTATGTTTCATTATCATCATCTAAACCCTGGCAAAAATGGAATCTCCATTCTACCAAAGAATTTAAAACCAATCATGAGAAACAAACAATGGATAAGCTTTTCTAAAACTCGTGTAGTGTTTTGAGGAAGTTCATTCACAATCGTAAAGCGAAAGTTCGTTATTATTACAAAGAATACTAGTATTGGATCATACTGTATCTTACAATTTCCCGAAAAAATTTGAGCTAATCCATCTAATAATGAAATTTACAAGGAGATTCAGGAATAATATCTTTTCTATGGTGGCCGATTTAAGTTCTTAACATACAATCTAATTTTCTTCAAAAAAAAAAAAAGGCTCACTCATAATCCCTGTATGGATAAATGACTGCAGGGTGCTTGAGGCCACTTCAGAGGCAAAAAATTGACGGCTCCTAGCAGAGGAACGAAGATAGATTCATTATGTTTACCTGTGTAACCTTTTCCCTGGATTAAAGATTATCCTTCAGCCATTTCAGGGCTCCATTTGCAACAGACCTGCCAGATTAATGGCCATAAAGAGCAAGGAGAAATGGAGTGAGATAAACTGATGAAGGACAGAAAGTAGCCCAAGTAGGAGATTGCTTAATTTGTTTACTACTTAAAGACCTAAGTTAAAGAAAAAACAAAAGGAGAATAAGCAAACGAGATAGGGGAAGAGATATCACTATATGGTTTAAAGGGTACAATATGGTGTTCAACTCATCAATAATGATTATGGTTTAGAGGGTATACTGCAGAATTCAATGCAGCAACAAATGGTCTCTTGATCTTGAATTTATGTTTACCTGATTATATATTTTTTTCACTTTTGGCTTTAACGTGTGGGAGCATGGGTCATCAAAATCATATCAGTGTCAATGATAACAAAACCTCTCCTTTACATTTAGATGGAAGAGTATGATTCATAAGAATCAAACAATCCTAATGGAAATAATATGGTGTTTGCTGCAACTTTACTATCGTGAATTAGGCCCATGCAAAACTAGAACTTGGGAGTCTAACTCGGCTGAGCTCAAAACATGCTTACATTCTGAGTATTGATAACCACAGTCAACCAAAGAATACTTGAGCAAAATAAAAACTTCATGAGTCAAATAAAAGAGAATACTAACCCTGCAAAGTCTTTCAGCGTCTTCCATAAATCAATTTCCTCTTCAGATTCGTCAGACTTCTCTGACTCCACATCCACCTGACTTTCTGTGATTTCAGCTGTGTAAAAGCAAGGCATCATGTGAGATACCCAAACTCTAGAGAGGACCACCAACTATTATTTTTATTCATTTTACAGCTATCCCCACATTTGGTAACGTATTATGTGCCTTTTGTCTTCTTTTTTTCTCCTTCACAGAAGAGGTCTCCTCATCAATATAAGGACCATTACCAGATGATATAGAAGTTAACACAAACTGGGCATATAAATCTGCAAGTAAAAGAACAAAAAAACAGCCTTTCTTGTTTTACATCATGGGGACCAGTTTCTGGCCTTGGTGTACTTGCAAGGGAAGGCTGGTCCAAAGCCAATTCACTGCGTAATCTAAGTTGCCCTGCTCATGTGTGACTAATCTAACAAGGGAGACTTCTTGTAACACCCAAAATACAAATCCACATCTGAAAACCCAGACATGTATTCTGTTCTGATTTAGCTCATTCCAATATATAATTATTTTGGAATCCTTCAGCAAACTTTGAAGTTCAAACTTAATAATGCAACTTACTGGGTGGCTGAGGTTTAGGACGGGTTCGTGGACGGCTAGCACTGGTGTCACTTAATATCGCAAGTTCTTCAAGTAATTCACGTTCCCTTGTACTGGAAAATAACAAGTAATCAGTTACCAAACACATCGATAGGTAGACACTGAAGACCTACAACTCATAAAAAGTAGAGAAAGAATAATTGGAAGGACTATAGATAAAATAACATCACACCTGATACGATTTGGTATGGTGACTTTAATGGTGAATAAATGGTCACCACGAATTGATGCTCTGTTTAGCTTCGGAGCACCTTTTTTTGCCAAAACAACTACATCGCCCGGCTGAATACCAGGAGGAATCTGTAGTTCAGTCATCCCATCAACTGTCTTCACCTGCTTAATACCACATCACCAACTAATCATAAGAATGAATGAACAGATTGGTATGTCGAGAAACCCACCTAAACATGGCCTTGAATAAGCTCAGCATAATGTAAGCTCAGTCATGGATAAGCCAGTTGAAAAAATTAAAAATGTAAAAGAAGATTATGAAGGAGTGAGATCAGCCAATGTGGGATGCAACTTGCAAGGCTCAATCATGCAGCTCAAGGAAAAAATGTACTGAAGCAAATTATGAGCACCCTACGTAAAGTGGAAAAACAAAAAGAATAACAAAGAAGAATTCAAGTAAAAGTCTACCTTACCTTTATAGTAGTCCCCAAGATAGCATCAATATAGCTGATGGAAACTGTGGAGTTGAAGTTTATACCATCTCTTTGGATCTCAGGAATGTCCACTACTTCAAGATACACATAAAGATCTCCTGGAGGCCCGCTGCTCAAAAGTGGAAATGAATGTCAACAAAACTACAGAAGTAGAAATCCAAGTCAAAAACCTAAGAGAAATTAGATTTTCGTCTTGCTAACTCCATAAACTTATCAGTAAATGTTTATATTTGCTTGATTTTAGTTTCCAAGATGTGTATGAAGGTGGTTAAGCTGTTGTTAGGAGTCTTTAAAATTCTGACAAATGGTAATATCTGTTGTTAGGAAGGTATGCTGTTCAATGTTATGTATGAGATGAAGATTACAGCTGTAGAACAAGTTAATACTTTGTATGATTTTTTTGTCAGCATACAGCATGGATTATGATCATGTTTAAGTCTAAGTTACTATCGTTAAGATTCTGAATTCCAACATCTTGGACTTATTTTTACTCTGTTATCTATCTCAAGTGTCAACATTCCCACATTGAGAAAACTCTCATTCAATGTGCATGCCATCTTAATGGAACAATATCCAGTACCACAATTAGTGACTCAGACGATTCCTATCGTGGATGTGTTATTTTTAGCTAGCTCAATCAAGGCTGAAAAACAGTATTTCGAATAAAGCCTACAAGCATCAACCATCAAAAAATGTAATAAATATAACGCAAAACTAATGTAAAAAACAAGTCACAACATTTTGCACAAAATTACAAATAAAATTGATCCATGAAAAGATATATGTCAAAGACACTACATTACAAACCTACAATTTAGTATCAAGTTTATATTTCAATGAGAATACTTCCTATTATGAATGTTCTATCTTAAGCTTGCTCAATCAACGCATAAACAGATGTAACACATATAATATCGCACTCATGACTCATGTAATTATAACAAGTGGCGGCATTTGATACACGGTTACAAACTTAATTAGTCCATGCAAAGATTTAGTTCGTGGACAAAGTATGTGGCTCTATTGATGTTTGTGGTGTCAACTAATTCATCATGATGGACCTATCTCGTGTCGGATAAACTTTACTGTCAAATTTGAGGCTTAAACAAAGTAATGTTGCGGACACTAGGTATTCTTTTAATGGGCCATGGTTTACATGTTACCAAGTGCTACTTTTAAATTATATTAATTCCTGAATCCTAATGCAAGATTTTAAGATAGTACCAAAATGAAAGCAAGTATATACACCCCTACATACCCTTTAGGTCCTGCATCACCCTCTCCGGCGACTCGTAGAATACTGCCCTTATTGACTCCTGGAGGAACTTTAACTTTTATATCTTTCTTAACACGGATACGTCCTTCACCAGAACACTTCCGACAAAATTCAGAAATTACTTCACCATTTCCACCACAAGTAGGACAGACAGATACCTACATTATGAAAAGTATAATTATGATGTAAAAAATGGACTATGATATTCAAGAGATCACCTAAAAAAAAAAAACAAATAGTCTCAACTCTCACCGATTACACCTCAGTTTTGCTAACACTTGATACGTGACATACGTTTGCTAATAAATCTGGATTACGGCGCCCATGCTTTGGACCTGAGCTTACAGTTTATACATAGGGGGGCAACTTGCTGATCATGCTAAACACAGGCCATTTCATTCGGAAAAGTAGGATATTAAAAGGATAGTTGCAAATGAACACTCAACAAAAAGTGAAGAACAATTCACAATTCTAAACTCTTAGGAACTCCATCTAATAGATGCAGCTAAAGGTAAGCAGTACTACTTACTGATTAAGCCTTAATGACTACCTAGATTCCGTGTCAAGCCTGTCATCTAGTTTGTACTGAGGCGGCAGATATACTAAGAATGTAGAAAACTTTCCAGTAACTCACCAAAATAGTAAACACAGAATAATCCAACATACCTGGGAAAACAGACCAAAAGCTGTCTGTTCTGTTCGCATAACCTGCCCCCGGCCCCCACAGGTGGAGCATATTCTCATCTTTGACCCTACTTTTGATCCAGAACCAGAGCAAACAGCACATGTTTCCAAATGGGAAAGTTCAAATTCTTTTTCAGCCCCGTAGATAGCTTCAGTAAACTCCAACGTCATGTCATACCTAAAACACTTTGGAGCCAGGAGTCAATTCTATTGTTATATGGAAATTCACATTTTTCATGGAAATAGTAAGGCCACAGTTGGACAAAGGATATTAGATCACACTTAACCTTAAAAATGGAGACTAAAAAGAGAGGAGAATTGATTCAAACTTCCAACTAGAGCCTGTTACTCACCGTATATCGTCACCTTTAATAACTGTACTACGACGGCGATTTCCGTATGCCGTTTGGTCCATTCCAGAGAATCCGCCCATACTTCCTCCAAAGAAAGTCTCGAACAGGTCAAAGGGATTAGCCTGTGAACAAAGATCATGGTAACTTATCCAACGGACAAACATGTACAACAAATTTTTTAATGGTTTATGGTTATAAAAAGTAGAAAATTGCTAGATTGTAATTCGATAATTTGCACCACTTTACTTAGTTGCTTCATTGCATATACTAGAAATAATGTGAACATATGCACAACATATATGCACAAACTTAAACATAGATCAACAATCTTCAGACGATAAATAATATGTTAAATATCAGAATTTCATACCGCATAAGCTCCACCACCTCCTACTGAGCTCTTAACTCCAGCTTCACCATATTGATCATACATAGACCTCTTTTGTTCATCTGATAGCACCTGATAATTTAGTGCTTCAGAATTCAAATAAATATCATCGTCAATATTCACATTCCATGCTAAATTGTTCACGTAGTCTGTACTTCAACATTCAAAAGATTAGGTGGCTTTCAGATAGAGGTTGTACGTATCATTTCACTCCTGATCAATCTCGAAAAAAGCACAAGGAACTCAACAATAACATGAAGCAAATTATAAAATATGATATATAGAGTGCCATTGTTTGGTAACAAGGCAAAAGGTCAAGTTTCACATTTATACTAGACCTCACAATTTATAACTTTTTTATAAGAATTGCTTCCCTTGTTAATCCGAGCTACTCATAGTTTTTGATCATGCTCTTACAACTTTAAATCTAATATCCACATATTTGGTCATGATAATGAACACCGAAGAAATAAACAAACAAAATTTGAGACTATAGCACTTAACATACCTCATATGCAGCGCTAATCTCCTTAAATTTATCAGTGGCTCCAGGTTCCTTGTTGACATCAGGGTGATACTTTTTGCCATAAAGAGAAACACACATGGTCAGTGTACTGCCCGCATACAGGAATTTCAAAAGGTTGCATGGTACTAGATACTGTGTGTTAGGGATACTAAAAGAATATTAAAATATAGAAATTGGATCATCATGTCACTAATGATTAAAATGTGAAACAGTCTCAAACTTAATTCAGTACAACTACCCATGAGGGATGAAGCAATAATAGCTAGACTATACATATTCTTCAAATTGGACTTTGCACTCTTAGAAGAACCACCACCATTACACAAAACAAATATTACAGTAGATTGCATTTTCGTATTTCACTTGTTTTAAACCAAAACCAGCGTGAGATGCAAGAGTTCAAAGTTTCATAGATTCCTACTTCATTGTGTTACAATTTTAAATCCTACTCCATCGGGGATCCACACAATACACCAGTAGAAAGCTGTATGTTCTAATAGACACCAGCAGACTTATTCATTCAAATTTTGTATCTACAGTTTTCCCTTACTAACTTCATACACACCTCATTCTTCACCAGAACTCTCATATCCACTTAGGGTACTAACTCATGCCAAATTCATACTTCTATTTGTCTATCTATCTCTAGGAATACCCAATTAGGGTACTAATTCATGTCAAAATCATACTACTATATGTCTATCTCAACTGATGAGTCTGTATAATACCAAAATAATGAAATAAAAGAGAAAGATATGGGTAAAATCATCATAGTACCTGACGGGCTAATCTTCTGTAAGCAGCTTTAATATCTTTACTGGTAGCAGATTTTGGAACACCAAGTGTGGAATAATAATCAGCGGCTGCTCTAATCACAATACCACCGAAACGACGTTTACGAGTTGAAGAAAACGATGATGAGAAGAAGAATTTGTTGGTACTATTGTTCTGATTATACGAAGAATAAAGAAATTGTAAGGGTTTTTTATGTCTTCTATTACTACAGTAAGTTGATATGTTTCTAGTATTATGAATGGATGATGTAAATAATGTTGGTTTTTGCTCAGAAACGATGAACCCTAAAGAAGATGGAGTGAATGAAAATGACGATGAGATTGCCATTTTTTTTTATTTTTTTTTAAAAATTTTGAAAAACCAATGGTTTTGAGGAGGAGAAGAAGAAAGAAGATTGAGCTGAGAAAAATCGAGATGGGTTTTTAGAGTCACGCACGCAATACACGTGACACACCTTTTTCTTATTAATAAAAATAAAATGATTTTTGCCATTTGGCCCTTCCATTTTTTTGTGTTTTTTACCAGAAGTCAAAACCGGTTAATAAAAGATTTTTACCAAGAAGAGAGAGAAAAAAAAAAAAAAAAAGTTAGAAACTTGAAAGTGATACTACCTCCATGGCTCCACCCTTTGTCGATTTGAAACAATAGAAGTATCACTTTTTTGAGACAGAAAGAAAATTTTAGAAATCATGGTATGTTAGAAGTATCACTTTTTCTGAGACAGAAAGATAATTTTAGAAGTCTGAGAAATAAATTACTAAATATTTAACTGCTCAACAGGAATAGGTGCATCGGCGTGTCACAGACTCGTTATCAACAGAAAAACAACAAGACCAAGGAACATTATATGTTTTCAAAGAAGAATATCACGAGTCAAAAGTTTGTTAAGAGGAATTTTCGAACTCTAAATAAAACGGAATGTATCATTTACAATAGGAATTTGGGAACCACAAAGTAGTCTGTCAAAACAATGAATTGCCATTGTGCTCACTTTTGCTAGACGAATCCAGATCATAAAGTCCTGGGAATCAAAAACCAAATGCACTTAACCAGCAGCCTTTCTTCTATGCAATAATAGGAAAACTTTCCTGGGTGGCTATGTTTTGAAACATGTTTAATCTGTAGGTCATCATTAATCACACTTTGAATACCAAAATTTTGTATTCTTGATTCTTAGGTGGCTCCTGTAATTCTAATTAGAAGTTGATTTCGATCTCTTGTTAATTGACCCCTCCAAGATTTAAAAGTTGGCTCTGCCATGAATCTACTGTGATGAAAAGGAAAAAACGTCATAGCAACAATTTCTCGCAAATGACAAGTTGAAACTCATTTTTCCTTGTTCTTCATTTTTGTTTTGATGCACAACAAAAGCAAGAAACAAAAAACTAAAAGACAGAAGAGCTTTCACTAAACAGCTAGTGAAGCAATACAAGAAGGGGTGGACCAACAAAAAGTTAAACTGTTGCTGAAACCAAACTGAGCACGATTATGAGCCATAGAATTGGCTACCTTTTTGCGGATCCGACAGTGTTGAAAACCTTTCTGTAGTATCTGCAAAATCTGACTTATCATATGCCAAAAGATTTTTTTGGGTCTTCACTGTTTAGAATCTTGACCATACCTGAGCGTCTCCTTCGGTAATGATGTTTAGTAGCAGACCAGTCACTGATCTTGAAAGCGAGCAAGTACTGGGAGATCTACTAGGAGGGATATGTCAACATGTGACTCTTGCCATATATTGTCGACTCTTATTTTTCCTTTTGGGGACTTTTTACTGCTATTAAAAGTGGATAAGACGAGAAGCAGAACTATGCCACCTGTTAAACGGAACTGTAAATGTAATCGGTCAGACAGACTGGAATCAACTTATAATTAGAGTAGGCACAGTGATCTCTAATGACGAAAGAGATGGGTCACACTATGTGGGAACAATGATCTCTTTCCCACAGATAAACTCATTTATGAGCTGGTCCAGTGTGAACCAGGATGTGCCACCTTCTGTTGGGTGCAATAATCAAAAACAAGGAAAAATCAAATAAGCAAAAGTTATTGATACTTATCTCCTTTACAATGGAAGTGATCGATTTGACGGAACGGACGAACTCCCCAGATCTCCGCAA
>JAJJMB010013400.1:22350-124144 GCA_023531105.1 Papaver atlanticum | reverse complement strand
GAGACTAATAAGATTTTCATTCACAAAGAAAACAAAAATTATTTTTAGGGGGATTTTGTGTTTCCCTCTGAAAAAAAGATAGCTAATTTGCAATACCCCCCCTAGAGATTGATAATAGGCAAAACCCCCTTTAACTTGGATGTGCCGTAACCGAGCAGTTTAGTATAGCACGTGCAGTTCACATGCGTGTCAGAAAAAATATCTGAAATTGTCAAAAGACATACTTGCCCCTGGACACGTGGTGCATTCTTAGCCCCCAAAAAATTTGACCGTTCACAAGCAAGGAAGAACACTAGCATACATTAATGATCGAGTATGGGAGGTGGATCTTCAAGTCTCGACAGTGAGGTAAGTTCATGCATCTGCACCATTAAAGGGGGTAATGCAAATTACAATATTTACAGTGAGGGTGTATTACAAATTTAAATTGTGATTTTTCAGGTAAGCATTGAAGATGAAGCTTCCAATAGTGATAGTAAAGTGGCTAACTGAGCCTAACAAAGACTATATATGGCCATAACACATAACAGAGAGTATTAAAATAGTTTTCCCTACACATAGCCTTCATAGAGTAACATCTCTGTACAAAAAAATGGCAACTGCCCTGCACAATGCTAAGCTAGATCAGAGTATAATCTCTGTACAAAATATTGCATGCATGCACATAAAAAAAAAAGCACACACACAAACATGTATATGCACTTAACGCCTCCAAGCTGGTTTGAAGGTCTGCGATGGGGGTCTAAAAGCTGCCCTCATTCCATCTGCTCTAAATCCATTCTGGCTGTGGAAATTTGCTGTTGTTGCTGCTCTTCCAGCTCCACCAATACCTGTATAAGGAGGAGGGACAGGTCTTGCTGTAGCTGCACCTCTTCCTCTAGCTGCACCTCTTCCATTTTGTTGAGCAGGTGGTGTGCCTCTTCCCATTCCTTGTGAAGATCCTGCTCCACTGCCCCTAAAGATCCAACAACAACATCAATAATCTAACAAGAAGTGTTTAAGAATGCAAGTATAAATAGAGAAGCAAAATATACCTGCCAGCAGGTTCAGTATCGCCTCTGCCTCTTCCTTGGCTCCTACCTCTGCCTCTGCCTCTGCCCCTTCCTCTAGCACTTGTAGATGGTACATTCTTTGTAGGGCATCTTCTGACATTGTGGGCACTTGAACCACAACCACTACAACTTCTCTTGCCTTTTTCAGGGTTTGGTCTTCCTTCAATGTTAGACCTAATCCTATTCAGTTGTGGTCTACCAACCTTTCTCTTGTATTTAGGTTTGTTGGGCCTCATTTCATGCTGCGTAGAAAGATATATTAGAACACAAGCATTTGCCACATATTGAAAATAGTAAAGAGATGGTAGAATATTACCTCAAGCCAATTCTCTTCACTTGCACATGCCTTAACCTTACCGACATAAGCTTTTTTATAACTGGTAACCTTGTGCAAGTCATCAACCATACTGTAAAAATGAAATGTATATCAAAGGTTACTTTTGACAAATGAAACAAATAAAAGAGACACAGGAAATCATAATGGTAGAATATTACCTATTCAGATTAGCCCTCAAATGTATTCCTACTGCAACTGCATGGACACATGGAATGCCAGTAATGTCCCAAACACAACAACTGCATGATTTTTCAGTTAAACTAACATCCCACCTACTTCCACTCATGCGGCTTTGGACACACCATTCAAACTCACTTTGTACAAATAATTTGTATTTATTCTTCTTGGAAATTCTATTATTCATAATTCTCTCTGCCCTTGGCACCAATATCTTGCCCTCCCTCTCCCACTCCAAACATTTCATCTTCCTCTCAAACATCAATCCCATGACCTTTAAATTGAAGCCTTCCAACAATCTGTGCAAAGGCTGACACCTAACATCTAGCATCCAACTGTTAAATGCTTCAGTGAAGTTATTTGTTACATGCTCACATTTGGAAGTCAAATCAAATGTTGACCTAGCCCAAGTATGTGTCGGCACATCGTTAAACCAGTCATGTGCCCTCTTGTTATCCTTTTCCATTTGATCCATTGCTTTCTTGTGGTCAACAACTCTATAAGATTTTGATGCTCCCCAAGCTAGTCTTTTCATGTGTTTGCCTTTGTGTGTCATCTTAAAGTTATCAAAGATGTGTCTAAAGCAAAACCTATGTCTAACTGTGGGAAAAACTTGTTGTATTGCTGGTATAAGACCTTTTTGTCTGTATGAAATGAAAGTCAATTGCATAGGATGTGCATTCAATCTTGCTGCAATGATTTCCAGAAATGCAATCCAATTGACCTTATCCTCTACATCACAAATGTAAATAGCTAAGGGGTACATACCATTATTACCATCAAGTGCAACTGCTGAGAGCATGACACCACCACACTTTCCTTTAAGATGGGACCCATCAAAACCAACAAAAGGTCTGCATCCATCTTTGAAGCCTGTCAGGTATGAATCAAATGCAAGGCAACATGATTTAAAGTCATTATCAGCATCAACAGTAACCTCTCCAATACTGTTTGGATTCTTGGACACAATCTGCCTACACACTTCAGGTGAGAACTTATAACCATCTTCATATGAACCATACACATTGCTTAGTGCCTTGCCAAGAGCCTTCCAACACACCCAATACTTCACAGGCACTCCATGCAAGTCCATAATCTTTTCCTTTATCTTCATTGGCTTCAAACTATAACCATCATTTCTTACATCCTGTTCTATTACTGAAGCAATCCAAGTTGAATTGGCCAATTTGTTCTTCTTAGACATATCCCTGTTTACACAAGTGTGTGTATGCACATACTTAGTGACCTTGATTGTGCTTCCATCTTTTTGCCTGCACACATTAACAACATATATTAGAAACACAAATACTATGCATGTATGAAATAAAACAATAAGACATGTATAAGTTCACTTACAGATTCCCATTAAGTCTGAATGAACATTTGGGGTCTTTGCACCTGCACCTTAATCTGTCCTTGTCATCCTTTGTCTTTGTAATTTCCATGGTATTGGCTATACAAAACCTTGTCACAAATGCCTTGTACTCTTTCATAGTTGGCCAAGTCATACCAATTGCTAGTTCATCTGTCTCACATGTCCATGGCATATGGTCTTCACTTTCTTTATCTGCATACATATCATCATACTTTTCTGCAACCTTCCTATATTCTCCATATCTATATGGCTCAGCTGTCTCTTCTTCTTCATCTAAGTCAGTTTCACAGTCAGATTCTTCATCTGGTTCACTATCTGAACTAAGTGACTGACTACTGTGGTAATCATCTTCAACTGGTAAATCATGAATGTCATGATAATCCAGATTAGTGCACTCAGGAAGTACATCCAACTTTTCTTCATCAAACCCTTCATCATTTAATTCATCCAACTCATCACCATTTGATGTCTTCTTCTTACTTACAGGTTCAGCTGTACTGTAATCATCCACAGTAGCTCTTTTCTGTGGTGTAAGTTTCTTAGAAGCCACTTCTTTGAACCAAACAAGTTCCTTCTAGGTGTATCTGGTGGCTGCTGACTCACCTGCTCATGTGGCTGCTGACTTGTCTGCTCATGTGGCTGCTGACTCGTCTGCTCATGTGGCTGATCAGGGACTACCACATCATCATAGTCATCAATATCAAAAATTACTGGTCCTTCACTCTGAGACTGTGTTGAGGGACCAACAACATCAACTTCAGGCACCACTCGCGGAACATACGGCTGAACACCCACCCCCATATCTTGACTTATAGGATCAGCATGAATCATAAACAAATGTACTTCAGGAATGCCTTCTTCTTGATCTGAATCAGTCCAAAACCTCAGCAAGTCTGGTTCATCATCTATGTCCAATAAAAAACCACCATCCAAATATTGAAAAGTAATCACCCCTCCCAGACCATTCAATCTGTCTCCCATACCAGCAATAAGATCTATCATACTCAAACAGTCACCATCAAAATTCTTATAACGAAATTCACGGCCATTCATATAGTCAAAGAAGTGCAAACCCCCAATTGGTTGGTCAGGTGGCCAACGTCCACCATAATGAATCACCAGATCTTTCAAACCATAATCTTTACTAGCACTACAAACATACACAAACACAAAATGAAAATTTCAGTTTCATTATCAAAACAATAACATCAAAAAGAATGACTTTATATTTCCAACAACTAACTACACATCAATCGAAAGTATACTAATCATAATAGAAGCACATAATCAACAGTTAAAAAAAATATTTGAATCCCTAATTTTTTAGAAAACATAGTAACAACAAAAGTTGAAAATAACTTCGAATCTATCATGATAATAACCATTATTAACTACCCAAGTAACAAAAAACCCAAAATCAAACAAACCCTAACCAAAATCGATGAAACCCTAAAATATAATCGGAAGAAAAAAACTTACATTCTGAGATATATCATAATCATAACCATTATTAACAACCCAAAGAACAAAAACCCAAAATCAAACAAACCCTAACACATAATCGACTAAACCCTAACACAGAATCGAAAGAAAAAAACTTACAACTTCTTAGGGAATTGCATGTCCAAACCCTTCTTCAAAACCCATTGTTCTTTCCTTGATCTTCTTCTCTATCTCTTTCTCTGATTAAGATTTGCATAAACAAGGGTGGAATCGAAGAGAAAACGATTTCTCTCTCTTTCTCTCGAAACGTCTGTGAAATGGAAGAGAATGGAATGGTTTCTCTCCTGCCTCGTATCTAATCAGTTAGGGTACGTGTAGCAAATCTAAGCCCAAATCTTGTATAAACCGTTGATTTTCTAAAGGGTAATTTTGGGTTTTAATTTTCAGATATTTTTTTCTGACACGCATGTGAACTGCACGTGTTGTACTAAACTGCTCGGTTACGGCACATCCAAGTTAAAGGGGGTTTTGCCTATTATCAATCTCTAGGGGTATTGCAAATTAGCTATTTTTTTTAGGGGGAAACACAAAATCCCCCTTATTTTTATTTAGTTAAAAACTTCAAAAATAAAATATTGTTTCCAACACCTTCTTCCATTGCTCTTCTAGCCTCCTCACTGAGCTGCTTCACTTTCTTCTTCATTTCCTTTGCCTTCTCTCCTTCCATCAATTCCCTCACTTGTTTTTCAATGCATTCTGAAGTGACAAATCCGCGCACAGACCCGTTTTCTGCTAAGACTCGAATTCCAATACCCAACTCCTCCACCACCATCCTTGCATTTAAGTGTTGCTCTGCCATCATCGGCCACGCCAAGATCGGAACTGATGCACATATACTCTCCATCACCGAATTCCAACCGCAGTGGCTCATGAACCCCTTAACGCTAGGGTGATTCAGTATCTCAACCTGGTCAACCCGCTCCCTCACTACTAATCCGCTACCTTTGACCCTCTCTAGAAATTCCTCGTGTACAATTTCATCACACTTAGAGGACCTGATAACTCACAAGAAATTAGTCCTGGATTTCTCCAACCCGTTCGCTATTTCTTGCAGTTTCTCGGTGCTAATATCTGCCTGAGATCCAAATGCCACGTACAAAACTGATTTTCCGTTTGCTAACATCTCATCGAGCCATTTCAGTGTAGACGCTGGTTTTTGTAAAGGTTGTACTGCAGCCTTTGGTGGTTCGGCTAGGCAGAGAGATCCAACACACCAAGCTTTTGGTGTCGTCTCTCTGTTACATTACTCCAAGAACTTGGGTTCGAGCTCGCAGAAGTTGTTAACAATTATACCATTGCTGTTGTTTGTTGCTGCAAAGACCTCCATTATGAACTGGAAGTGCAGGCCATCAATATCCGGATCAGTAAAAGAAGATTCAAAATCATTTCTTGTGAGTTTGATCCAAGGGAAAGCCGGTAGGGAAAATGGCTCGTCATCTGAGTTCCGGTCCATGAGAGACTGATCCTTGGATACAACATGGAAAACTGCCCCAACGTAGTTACTCATACCATAAAACACAAGTCTCGGAACACCAAGTTTCATTGCAGATTGTTGAGTCCAAGGAAAGAAGCCATCAGAAATTATGCAGCTCACTCTTGGATAGAGACTTTCGAGAACTTTATCAAACTCTGATTGCATGAGTTTTGTAGCAGTGACAAACGGAACGAAAAGCGACATGGATGGAAACTTATCAGTGCTTACGACTCCTTGCTGAAGTTCTGGATGGACATTTTGAGGAAAAGAGAGGTCTATGACTGAAGCTTCTGTTCCAGTTATAGATTGGCGGATGTAGGGAGAATTCCCATGGGTTGTGAAGATAGTAACCGCACACCACGACTGACAAGAAGACGAACAAGGTGGAGAATCGGAATTGTATGGCCTTTTGCCATGACAGGAATTACAGCAACATGAGGGGATGAAACTGAAGCCATTCTCTCCGCCATATGTACGTGCGTGTTGTGTTTATATGTCTTTATAGTATCTTCATCTCTTTTCTTGTTTTCCTTCTTATTCCATTAATAGCCATTTGACAGAGTGAGAGAGTTGTACACGCAAATGGAAGTTTTGTCTCCTTGGAGTCTTTTGATATGTGGTTACCATTTCATTGTCTTTACTCCTTTGTAATGGATTATATGCTCTTTATAACTTGTGCTCTACATGCACTGAGGGTGGATCTTCATTGTATTTTTTCATTTTGTTGTAATACATTTGAAATGATATAATGTCCGGTACCAAATGTTAATGTTATTCACCATTTACTTAATCCAGTTCCGACGAACAAACATGTCACCTATGGTGATACGAATTCTATGAACGGTCAGAGAGTTTGTAAAAGTATGCGATATAGTATCTCACCCACTCTCTGGAGCCTGGACTGTTTCAACTCTGTCAGCTGACTCAGCTCGCCAAGTTTTTGTTTGCTAAAATTAATAACTGAAGTAGGGAGTGGCCGAGTGGGGGTCACTCTTGCGGACCGATATAAACTAGGCCCAGCAAACCCCGTATCCACGTACAAAAATCAGTTTCGCATATTAGGTTTTCAAAGATAAAAATCATTTCATCACTTCAATCTCTCTTCTCCTTTGAGCGGCCGTCTATCCAGTAGAGATATACGCAGAAGATCAAATTAGCGTAATATAATCGATACTAAGCAGGTATGGATCTCTTCTTGTCTGTTTCGATTGATTGTTATGGTAAAAAGTTGTCCGGTAAAAAATTACATTTTGGTAAAAAGCAGCTGGTGAAGAGATTTATAAACAAAGATGCATTATTCGAAATATTATGTAGAATGCCTGCCGAGACCGTTTTAGCGTGTAAACTTGTGTGCAAGACTTTCCTAAGTATCTCTAGGAGTTGCGGGTTTGTTGATAAACATTTAGAATTGCAGCTACGTGAGTTGGATCATTTTCATAATTATCAATATTATCCGTGTTCAAGGAATAACAAGGCTGCGAATAGAATTGGAATCTTACTTAATGTTACCGAGCGTCATGAGGAGAAAGTAAATTACTATCTGGCTTACGCGGAGTACAATGATAACGGTGAAAGGAAGAATATTACAGAGCCAATAAAGAGAATAAATCATCCTGATATGTCTGGTATGTCTCGATGGATTGGTTCATGCGATGGGTTGCTTTGTTATTCTAAAAACAATGGTGCGTCTGTCTTTTTATGTAATTGATTTACGGAGAAGTTGGATTAAGGCGAATAAAATTTGCTATGGATTTGATGGTACTAATACTAATAGAGTTAATTAGTGTTTGGGACCTAAGGTTTGGTGTAATAGAGGATTTGGGTACCAAGTTTATCCATCTTAGTGTTTGGGTTGTTGACCCGTTAGTTAACTAAGTCAGGTAACCGTTAGGAGAGTTAAGTTCGGTAGTTAGAATAGTTATACGTTCTCCATTCAGTTAAATATTGCGCACATGTGCACCAACTATTTTAAGAAAATAAAATAATCACCATCTGTTTGATTGGTTAAAAAAAAAAGAAACTCCCAAATTACCCGACAAGTATTTAATTCAAAGAGCATCATGGATCTGATTAGTATGTTACTACAGATTAAAAATTCATCACCACAAAGAGATCACTGATTAAGAATCAAGGAGAGAGTGGAAAAGAACAAGGTTTTGGAGCATGAGAATCCTATGGTTAGAGATAGAGAGAAGTTAATCCCTTTAATCAAGTCCTGAGGATGATTACAAAATTAGTTAAGATTATTTGGTTTTCAATCAAGCAATTTCGAGATTATTAAGATTTCGAAGTAATTTTAATTTATGCCTCCTTCAATCGAGAATCAGTTTCTGCATGCTTCCGGACTGTGAGCAGAGAGCAAAGGGCTACTATATTTATTATTGGCCAGGTACAGACCGATAACTGAGTTAGAAGGCCATGGGAATGGATCGATCTCCCACCCGTTTGGAGCCGTAGATTTAGTTTTATAACAAAATCAGTTTTTAATATCTTCCAACACATCTTAGTGCACTCTGATTTTATTATCTTTACCGAAAGCTCTCTAGATTTGGACTTGTAAAAGCGAAGGATGATTACAAAATCAATTGCTACAGGAAGGAATATAAACAGATGATGAAGTTGGAGCCGTTCGTTGAAATAACTTAAAAGTTTTAACGGAGCGGCAAATGTAATTTTAACTTACCAAACGGTTTGGTTAGTTGACCTAGTTGACTAACGGGTCAACGACCCAGACACTAAGATGGACAAACTTAGGACTCAAATCCTCTACTATACCAAAACTTAGGACCCAAACACTAATTAACTCATACTAGTACTAAGGAGTACAAGGTTGTCAGGATAATATATTATCAAGATAAACAGCATGAACGTGTTGCACGTGTTGAAGTTTATACTCTAGGTAGTCGTGGTGGTTGGAGAAACAAGGGAACAATTGCACAATCATCAACGAAGTTCGTGGCATACTTGCAGATGGGGCGCTTCATTGGGTGGACGATGAAGGGAAGATATGGGCTTTTAGTTTGGCTGATGAAACATTCCGCTTTCTCACACAACCACCGAGCATTAAGGAGAATTTTGATTTAGTTGTTTTGGGAGGGTGGTTGTCTTATTTTCAGTATAATACTGAAAAGACAACCTTGTGGTCTTTTAAGAAGATTGAAGAAGAGCAACAGTCTCGACAATGGAGTGAAGTTCTCTCATTATGGATGCCCAAAGATTTTATATCGTTTGCACTTACTAACAAGAGTGAATTTCTCTATTGGACGAGGAAATCTCTCTCTCTTTACAATCCGAAAGCTAAAGCTCGAAAAAGGCTGGGTATTGAAGATTTGGATACGATGAATTCCCTATATTGTGGACTCCAACATGTGAATAGTTTTGTTTGGTTGAAAACTATAGGAAGAAAAGGAGAAAGATGTGCAGATAGGAGAAAAAGGAGAAAGATGTGAAGATAATGGTAAATGATTTTCTCATGGCTGGTGCGCTATCAATTCACAAAGGTGGTTTCAAGCTATATATGGTTCGTTTTGAAAGCTTCAATACATGATAATGAGATGATTCGAGTTTTATTCGATGGAACTAGGCGTGCATTTGGTAATTTTTTTATATTCGCAATCTTGGACCCTTTAGATGTTTTTTTTTGTTGTTGTTTAGTTTTGAATTTTGATGTTTCCCTGAGCAATCTAACAGCACTCCAGAACAGTTGTTATTGGTCTCAGGAATTAAAGGTACTTTTGTTCGTGTTAACAAAATTTAATTCAGCTTTACTTAGCAATTTATTTCTTAACCTCAGCAATACCAGTACGGCAGTACCAATAAATTGTCTTCCGCACATATATCCACCCTTATGTACTGCTGAAATACCCCAAGTGCTTGATATGTTCCGCACAAATTTGTAGCAATTCATTTGCTAGTGTACATTTTCATGACCCATTATAGGTTCCATTAAATTATAGGTCTAGGTGGTGTGGCTGATCTCGTCAGTACTCTCTCTAGATCACCTCTTGGTCAGCACCATCTTTTTGTCCGAGCACAAATCTGTGCTACAATTTCTTTGGCTACTTTATAGACTAAGCACTAGTGCAGTCATTGTCTTATATATTTTCATTACCTATTGTCTAGTAATGGTATATTTTGCATGTCTGACAAGTTAGTACACATCTATCTACCCCAATTTTTATCGTGTTTTTATTTCATTGCTCATTATAAGACTTCCATTGGCTTTGTGCCTCTTGTATTTCTCTTCTTGCCTTGAACTTATAATATTGTAGTATATTTATTCTTGTTGTTATTTGCTAGTCTCGTCCTTGCATTCATATACTCTCTGGAGTCTGGACTGTTTCAATCCACCTTTTATATACACTATGCTCTTCTATCTTTGCTATACCAATTTTCTCTGTGAGTTTGATTAAACAAAACCTTTCTTCTTATCGGCTTTTAATTATACAATAGCATTCTTACTTTCATACATGTTATATCTATACTCAGTGTTGCATTACTCCTGTATCTTGATATACTTGGCACCTGTGTACTATATTGGTTCTGCACTGCAACCTCTTGTTTGTCTTAACTATAATTGAAATCCATTACTGGTACTTTCTTCCTGGCACTTATTATTATAATAGTTTCCTTGTCTAAACCTGGTTACAATAGATTGTGAACAAGCAATTTAGGGGCATATACATGTAGCATCTCCTATTGTCTCATGATCCATACCTAGTTACTAGTCTTCACATTTCTTCTCTCAACTCTCAAGTTTTCGAAATTCTCTTCTTTCCTTTTTTTTCTTTCAGTTTCTGTCCTACTGCAACTCTTCCCCGATCCACTGGATTAGTAATCGACTTATGCCCATTACTCTATTATCATTTACTCCTTATTTGTCTATTTAGTCCAATTTAGCATTTACCACAAATTAGTTCCTTGGGTTATTTCTTTGCTTTTCTTTGGCCATGAATTTTGCAGTTGGTCAGTTTTTGGCTGTTTACCATCAAGAAAAAATGCCTCGATTGTATGCTCAAATTGTTAGAATAGAAAGTTGTTATAAGAAGGAAACTAATAGCACAGAAAATGCATTGTATGTTAGGTGGCTGAGACATGCTCCTAATAACCCAGATGAGAAAAAATGGCATGAGGTAGGTTTGCCTGTTTCTTGCGGGTTTTTTAAGCTGGACAGTGATAAGATAGATAAATGTAAGTAACATTGTAGTTGGTAGTCACTCTTTTCTCACATTTGGTCTAGTTGATTCAAAAGAACTGTTTGAACTTTATCCACGAGAAGCGCAAATATGGGCACTTTATAAAGAGTGGAAACCATTTAGTTCGTCCTCGGATCTTAAAACAAGAAAGGGATGCAAGTTCCTTGCTTGTAGAAATTCTCTGTGATTAAACGACAGAAAATGGTGTTAAGGTTGAATTGCTGCTGTTTGGGTTTTCTCATGATATCAGTGATGATCTGACCCTTTTCAATACCTGATCAGGATGTTGTTGTGGATATAGTTGCAGCAGAATTCAGTAAATGTTTCAGGATTAAGCACCAAAATTCTAGATCTCCTGCTATAACTTTAGTGCCGAACCCCCGAATATATACAGTGAATCAGTGCGCAGGGCAGTAGGGGATGTTGCTTTGGGGGATCAAAATGTCAAACTACTCATTACAACTTCACGGCTAAGACTTCTTTCACCAAGAACATGTGAAGAAAAAAAATAAGAGTCAGGCTGATGGAACATCAAAAGATGAAAAAACACATCTTCAAATAATTTCGAAATGGGAAGGGCATCAAGACAGAAGGTAGGCAACTTAACTGCAAAAAATGACAGAGAAAGTGCGAGGGGTTACCATTTTTGGGTTGCCAAAATAGGAATTAAAGTGGTAAAAAGAAGTTTATTCTAGCTGTATATTAATTTTGACTAATGATCATTCAGGTAGCAGCATTTTCTTCTATTACAACCAGATAGACTCTGTAGGAAGATAGATTACAGCAACCAGATGTATAAATGCAAAAGTATGTGGGATATTGCAATTTGTCAGAAACTCTCTACGGAGAGATCTTAAATAATTACAATGTGGGTCCCTGATGAATATGTTGGTACCCGCACTAGCAAAAGCAGCAACCGTGAAACAAAAAATTGTCAGCATCAATGGGATCTTCCACAAGTAAACTCAAGGTTGCTTTCGTACTGATTCTTGCAGCAGTATTGATTCTTCTCATCTCCGCAAGAATCCCATAGCAGCATAGCTTGATAAACATCATTGAGAGTAGCATCTGCTATATCAACAGCTTTCGTAGCTCCGTCAACCAAAACCTATCCAAGTAAGCTGAATCAGACTTGATTTCCTCGTTACGGACCTGAAAAAATTAAGGATCGATATGATGGGACCACGTTCTATAATAATAGAAGGAGAAAAGAGAAAGCTAAATGGAAAGTATGTTAGATAAATCTCCCTCCTAATTGTGTGTTGTTCTGGACTAGGTTGTGGTGCATGCTCAGAATGGTTCAATCCGTCCATAACAACATAATGATAAGCAATGGCGAGAAAATACATGCAGCTGATGCCTGCCCTATATGACTATATAGCTTGGATACATATGTAAACTGGGTGGAAGTCGATAACGTTCCCATCCCATTACACCCATAAGAACTTACTCACAGTGAAAGCTTGATAAGAAATACATGAACCTGAAAAGATGTGTATCTGGATATACCTAACTTAAGTAGTGGAAATGTAAATCTATCTGGATACAATCATTTGATAGTACCTGAGTGGGATGCAAATGATTTACTAAAGCATCCGTAAGAAAGGGTTTGAATTCTCCCCAGTCCATATCATGACATTCTCTTGCTACTTCCTGTATCAAATAAATGTTCAACGCTCGGGTCAAACAATGAGAGCACACTAAAATACTGAGATAAACATTGTGAAATGAAAACCGAAAATATCACCACTGACAAAAGTAGATGCAAGGGGCAGTCTCATATTTTTCAAACAGAGAGGATCATAGGGTATCTTTATTTATTTTTTGAAGCAATCATAGGGATAACAACTATATATTCTTCCCAATCCTTTAATGTTCCTAGTAAATAACTATCACAGCCAGGCTGTATCAGGTATTCTCAATCCTTTAATCATGAACGGGGTGTTACTGATATACGTGATGATTTTTTTTTCTCGTTTTGTATTGGCACACACGTGCTACAATGGCAATTACAGGAACAAGAACCTATTTGAATTTGGATCTTGACGTTTTCTGTAAACATGTGAGTGTAGGAACCTACAGTGGTATCATGCAAGCATGCCTTCGAGTAAAAATGACCACGGAGTGTACTGACTTAACATTGGGTTGCAGGGTGTGTTTATAAAAACCTGCCACACCATGGACATAAATAGAATAGAAAGCCTAATAACATCTTAACATGTATTTAATACTCTTCTCTTGAGCTGACTTCTGGAAGAGTAATATGTAAAGGGGTGCATGTGCCGTACTCTTGCATTAAACAAAGCATGTTTTCAAACATTGAATCATAATTTCCCATTATTAAAGCATGAATAGTAAATCTGAACCCAACCTTTGGATTCCAAACCAAGTCAGAGCAATGTCAAGGCTGACCAGGATAATTGCAAATTCCACCAGGTACTTCGCTATCAGGTTAGCCAGTTAAGTCAACTAGGTCTCCCGCTTAAGAGCTCATCAAGAAAATCTCAATCTCGTTCATGGGAGAAAACTAAGACGAGAATTGAGTCTATTACAGGGCAATTAAAAGATGTTAGAGCTGCACGTTAAACCGTAATGGGTACTAGTCTATGGACTTGCCTAATAATGAATCAACTGGGTCTAGCGAGTCCTGAGTTTATTATAGAGGATGCTGACAGGAATTCCCGTTCATTGAATATGAGCTTCTGAAATCTAAAAAAGAAAGAAGATAAAGTGATCAGGATACGAGCTCCAACACCCCACAAAAGCCTCAAACTAGCAAATTGCGGATTAGTTACTGTGGCAAGATCTAACTATTATCAACAACATACATAAATGCCTGGCAGACTTCTTAGGTGTGCTTTGGTTTCCCATGGTGTCAGTTGTTTACCAGGGAAGCTGACTTGCTTGTATGCTAGCACAGAGATACCGAAAAAGAGAAAACAACATTAAAATATCTTGCCTCCTTCGTTTTTCCTGCGATGGGCTGGTAAACTGATAGAAGGTTGTTGCATTCTGGTCTATCAGGATTGCCAAATTCTAACCTAACATGATGAAGGTATGAAAGCAGCATGCACAGAGTATATGAGCATTGTTAAGTAAACTATAAATGGGCAAATACCGGTTCAAGTTTTGCAAGCGGGTATACGCTAGGCCCTCACGAGAAAAACTCAAGAAACCAGCAATCAGGGTAGTTACTAACTCAGGGAGTGAATCAGTTTTGCAGCGTTTTATCTTGTTTTTTATCACCTAAAAGAAATAGGTAGTGAATAGAGTGTTCAAGAATTACAATATGGAGATGAAAACTGACTAGATCAAACAGACACCGTTTTCTAAGTGAATATATCCAACATCCCACCGAATATGTTATATGTAGGAGCTGTGAACTGTGGGTTGGCAAATCACAAGCATATCTGAAGCTAAACAGATGCATAAAAAAGCAAGGAAGTGCATACTTACATGTTACATCTTTGGGTCGAGAAGATTGATTCGAGACTGATCAGACGGATCTGACTTGGACATCTATGAACAAGTGGCAGACGAAATATAATATGATATTAAATAATGCACCGGAAAGAAAATTTGAATCACAAATAACTAATTTCTGCAAAGAACACTGCCATTTGAATTATCTACGTGGAATACAGTCACACAGCTTATACACACTTTACCTTCGAAGGACCATCTGTATGAGACATTACTTAGGCTCCTGCTGGTGGTATAAGGGGTTCAGGAACCTATAACAAGATTATCAAGTAAGGGTCACTCCAGTATTATTACGATACTTCAAGCGCTCAAGTGAAGACTATCAACCAAGAATCAAGTATACGAAATCCACCTTAAATAACGAACCAACACGTCTGTTGGTAAAGCACAGATGCAGTTAATTTCATAATGCAGAAATAACAAAAGGCCATAATAAACTTCGATTCTACGTGAAGTAACCGCCATTCTTACCATCCATTTTCTTCCATTTCGTTGCTCCATATAGATAATTTACTCGCTCAGCCAGCTCACAGGTGAGCTCCATGTGTTGTTTCTGATCTGCACCACCAGGTACAAAATCCGACTGCAAAGCCATTTATGAACTGGTTAGAATCAAGTGCTAGCAAGTTGATAACCAAATAGTTGTGCAATAACAAGAAAGCAATAAAAGCTGGTGGCAATGTTGGAATGATAAAGATCAAAACAAACTGGCCTAGTTCCTTACCAGTAGTCAATAAAATGTCAAGATATGTGGGTTTTTGACTTCTCTTATGTAAAAAAAGCTAACCAAAAAACAAGAAACAAGTTCTTCGTTGGTCCAAATCCAAATCCAAATCCAAAGTCTTTTCCAGTAGCAAGTACCGGGTCGACTAGAGAATATCTCCAAAAAATATAACATAGTTTTTACGCCGGCTTGTCAAGTTCTTCGTTGGTATCATCTTAAAATTTATGATCATGATTCATGGATAAACAACCACCTGATAGAGAGGCCATCAAAACAGGATATGCCAAAGGTCCAGCTCCAATGTTTTCATCTCCTTGCAAAACAAAATCAAGCCACCAATGAGATGAGAAATCAAAGACATACAAAAATCTTTAAGAACCAGGAGAGATTAAAGTGCTTGAAAGATTTAGCAGTGAGAAAATATGTGGAGATAGACTGTCCTTGAGCAATGCACGCAAATCCCAACATGAAATCTGGTAGTTGAGGTTGTATGCTCTATGATATACATCTTCCACGTAACAATTAACAACTTAACCCAGTGACAGGAATTATCGTTTTATTCCTCTCTTAAATTTTCATGGGTAATATAAGTCTAGGAAACGAGGTGCTAAAGAATCCTACTAATTAATTCAATATGTTTCATATAGGTGTCATACATTGTAAGCTAACTCAATCCATCTTCACTTTCCCACATCTACCATTAAAAGACATAAATTTTACCACATCTACCAGTAAAAGACAGAACTTTTATGGATCGCCCAGAGACACTAGTAACCATATCTATAGCATCAAAAAATATATAAGAGGGTAATTAAAAGAAAGAAAATGAAAGGAATGGAGCTTCCATACAGAAAATAACGCACTGCCTTGCGAGACTTCTTTTTGAATTGAATCATTTTATTCAGCCAGCCAATTGGTGTAACAGTACATGGTAACCACGTCAGTTCTGCATGGGCACGCACATGAGACTGCAGAACAACCGAAGACTGCACATATGGTTGCAAGAGGACCAATTTTTAGCATATAAATGATAACAGCTTCAATGCCATTGAACAGAACCACAGAATCACAAACAAGCACCACACCTTGGAGGTGTCAACACCGATGTACTCCTTGTTGCCTCTGAAAGCTGTTTTGGTTCATAAGACAAAGTTATCTGCAGAAACATTCCAGGTATTAAACTTCTCTATTACTGTAATGGATTAAAATAATATGCAGGGAAGCATAATGAAGAGCATGATAGAAGGTGCTTCAGTGATAGTAATTGGTTGAACATTCTTAGAATAAAAACAATGTATGTATTCTGCAATAACAAAACATTACGCACAAAAAGAAACCCGAAAACCAAACCAACCTGAAGAGCAATACAATTTTCAATAGTGGTTTGGAAATTAGAAATGCCCATATGTTTAGTAAGTCCTTCTAATAAAGATGTGAACCGTGTGTTTTGTAACTCTAATGAACAACAGACTAGTAGCCATTTGTTCATCAACTGTCTTTTCACGAGGGCTGTGTGGTTTGGGCATGGAGTTCCAATCCTTGGTTTTACTAGGTTAAATACAATCTTTTTCATGCAAATTGAAGATTCTCAAAAATTAAATTCTCCAGATACAACAATTTCAACCCTAATTATCAACAAGGATTCAAACTTTATACATATTGAATACCAACGTGCCAACATTACTAAATTCATAAGCTTTACACCAATTACTACCACCAATACTGAAAAAGGTAGAATCTTTTTGATGCCCCAAGAATATAAATACTAAGAATTGAAGTGTACTTACTTCCCAGAGATAGTTGATACAACAGCAACCAGAACTACTTCTGTGTTGAAGAAGAAGAAGAAGATTATGAGGACGAATATGTTTTCTTCAGAAACCCGCTTCGAATATGACCTGTTAATATAATCAAACAATGAGGATTTACAGATAGAGCTGTAGAGAGAGAGTGGCGGGGGAGGTGAAGCAGAGAGATTGAGAAACTGGGAGATAAAAACTGGGTTTTAATCCGGGAACCACACTGAGAAAATTGAACCGAGTATGTTTGTGGTCCCAAAATGGCTGCAGAATTTTTTAGGGGTGTGAACCAAGATTGCAGATAGGGGTACCAATTTATCTAGGAGTATACCAAACTTTCATCCTAGACAAAATATTTACTTTTGGATGGGTACACCCTCTGGTAAATCTGAAAACCTTTGTTAGGGAATAAAGTGTCTTTTGATAATTAGATGAGTCCGAACTAGAGGGTAGGAAGAGAGGGAGTGTCTGAAACCGTAACTTTCGTCAAAATCAATTTCTAGGTACCTTAGTCAATTTTAGATTTCTGAGTGATTCTGGTTATTATCCGTGAGTTTATAGAGAGGTTCTTGAGTGTTGGAGTGTTCCCTTCGTGGTTATTAAAGAACAAAAGTCATCATCTTGTTCAGGTAAGTGGTCTAAAATTTGAGTTTTCTAATTTTATTTCACCTTATTGGGTTAGTAGAGTTATTGGTTGAGTGTTTTACAGGTTTGCTCTGATTCTTCAATGAATTGTCATTTGGGTTATCTCCTCGTTTAGATTTCGAGTCTCTGGTTGAATTTCCTTCAATTCATTTTTGTTTTTTGTTTTTGTGCCCTTCTCTCTGCTTTGTCTAGTTCTCGTCTAACTAGACCCTCTTCACTTCAACATCTTTTTCTTTGTTTCTTTTTTATTCCCTCTGATCTTCTTTTGATCTCCTCCATGCCTCACCTTACTTCATTAGATCTGAGATATATCACCATACTTCCCCTTATTCTGATCCTTTCTCAATGGGTGTCTCTAAAATTAGTTAGTGTACTATTTGTCAGAGGCTCAAGATTTTCAAGTATAAATATAGATGCAAAGGAAATCAAGTTACAAGGGGAAATTTCTTGCTTATGGATACTTCCTCAAACGATTCTATCAACATCACAGAAATATCAACTGATATTATTAACAATCTAGCTGTTAATATGAAGAATAACTTAAATCTTGAAAGTGATATAGAACTAGTTGTGTATTTAGACAAACATATGGTATTAGAGAAAGAAAAGGAAGATTTTACCTTGTGTTTGCTAGGTAGGATATGTTGTCATGTAACTGTATCCACGCCCAGGGTGAGGAAATTGGTAAGAGATCATTGGTCGAAGTTTAAAGAGGTTTCAACCAAGAAATTTGGTGCAAGGCTTAATGTTTATCTCTACAGAGTTGGTTCAGAGAATGATATTATGAGAATTAAAGATGATGGTCCCTGGATTTTGTATGGTTGCTTGGTAGTTCTTATAGAAATTCCAGGTCAAGGTTTCTTATTTGGTGCTGCTGTAAATATGGATTAAGAATTGTTCATAATTTTCGTATGTAGAATTCGCAATCAGTTTTTGATTCCAGCAGCTTATAGAGCAACGACAACAACTATTAGAGAACTATGTGGTTTTGTTGAACCGATGGGTGTCCCTCCAGATCATGAAACAATGAAGATATTTATCAAAATAAATGTCACGTGATCTCTTCTTAGAAGGGTACTTGTTAGGACTCAAGACGACGAAGCATGGATTTCAGTCAACTACAATGTAATGTCATGGAGAATTTGTGGGATTTGTAAGGTTCTGGTTCACATGATGGAACCGTGTGTGAGGGATATGTGGATGATTTTAGATGCTCCGCTAGATGGTGTTGGAAATGAAATTGTTATTGAAATAGAACCTCTTTTGATGGGTCACAGTGGTCATGAAGATATGAGCAAACAAGGAGTTAGCAAGGCTACTATAACTGATAAGGCAGTGAGCTTGATCCAGTGGTTACTCAAATTCTAACTGCAGCTGAAAGATTAAATGCAGATATGAGAATGGTGCAGGAAAGAAACAGGATAAAAGGCAAAGCCATAGTTCATGAGGGGTCTAATTATGGTGTCAGCAATATATCTGTTAGGACAATTCCGAAGAATATATCAGCTGGTGGGAAATTAGTATTAAAGGAAGGGGTTCAAAATGTGGGTATTGATGAAGTTGTTAGAAGATTGGAAGAAGTAACTGAACATCAGCTAAAGGCAGGATCTCTTCTGGATTTTACAATCAACTTAAAGGAACCAGAAATAAAGAAGAGAAAGTACAAGAGCAAAGTCTCTATAGCGGAAGAAGTCAAAGGGGTTACAAGATGTTGGTCCTGAGTTAAATCATGAAGATGTCGCGTCTAAGGATGGTGACATGCGTGTTATAAACTCTAAAAATAGGATTACTAATATTTATTCTTCCCTTCTTAATCTTTATTTCCAGTTCCTAATATGCACTCTCATGGAGATGACAGCATAATTCTTGCTAACCCTCAAAGATAGGATGGTGAGATGCGTGTTATAAACTCTAAAAATAGGATTACTAATATCTATTCTTCCCTTCTTAACTCTTTATTTCCAGTAATCCTAATGAGACTAATGAAGACCCATTTGATATGTTCAATGACTACATCATTGACATTCCTGCAATCCCTCCTCCGGTGATTTCTGCTAATCTTGGTAATGAGATGGTGATAGCGGGTCCGATCAATAATCAGGTACACACTACTATAAACCAAATTTCTGTTTTTAGTTCTTGTTATTTACCTGAAAAGCATGATGCTAGAATAAATAAGTGTGTTAAGATGTTCATATGTCTTGATAAAGATGGTATTTCACATGTCAGAATGTATATCATATGAAAATCTATTTAACTCGTGAACCGGATCGGTTTGCGTACTTGTATGCAAACCATTCTTGAACTGTGGTTATGAAACCTGGTTTGTTTTCAAACCGGTACGCAAACTAAAACAGTTCTGTGTTCATGGACTCGACAATGTTTCCAAACCGGTACGCAAACCGTTTTAGTTTTGTGAACTACGGAACCGGCGATAGTATTAAGGTTTCCGAACCGGTATGCAAACTTAAAAAGTTATGTGAACTCCGGAACTCGGTTTTGTTTAAGTGTTTACAAACCGGTACGCGTACTATGACTAAACCGACTCACAAACTACTATGTATTTGTACTCGTACATCTACTAATCATGTCGATTATATTTTCAAGTGTGTTTTAATTATTTCTATGAGATAATTAGCATTTGATTAATTCTCTAAAATACTAGACTTAATTGATCACATGTTTGTGACTCAGAGTTAATGTCTTGTGTGTTCATGATAATAAATATTAATCTTTTAAGTTCAAACCGGCTAGTTTCGGCTAACCATGTTGAACATAGTCTTTGTACACGGTTCGGTTATGGTTTTACCTAAACAGAGTGTATATCTTGTTTATGTGAATCAGATTCAAAGATTCATCTAACGATGGATATTGTTTGCTTGGTTCCAGAGCTATTTTAGCCTACACCAAAAGCAACCTATGCTTTGAAAGTTTATAAAAAGGGTAACTTCAAGCAGCTGGGATCTTTGAATCCCGACACTACTTTTTGGTATGTCCTAGTTGTATCTAGAGTCGTCCTCTTCCTAACCCTTTTAGGGTTTAGCGACTACAAAGTCTTCATATTGATTCGTGAAGCCAGGTCAAGTTATCTTTCCTTGATAACTCGTGTATCTTGTATCTTGATTAACTGTTGAGTTTACTCACTTGATCAAGATAGATAGAAATCAAAAAGTTCTCTTCGTCTCAAACTTTGTGATCCCACAAGTTTTATACTTGTAAGGTGAATAATAATTTAGGATGCACTTTGGGTTGCATAAGTCCGGATTTTGAGGTTAGCTAGACTTTGTCTATTTCTATCGATTTCCACACCTTTGATCATATTGTTTGATTGTAAAAGGAAATCAATTATATAGGCTCAATTTGTGGGAGGCGGATTTGGTTTAAAGTCTTCAATTGAGTTGAAACAACTCTTAGTTGGTGTGATATCAACTAAGGGAATTAATTGTGCGGAGTCCTGTTGGGATTCAAGAGGCGTAAGGAGCGCGACTGTACACTGATCGGTGGGATACCTTCTAAGGCTCAACTACATTCCAGTACGAAGGTAATTGGTAGCAGGCTAGTGTCTGTAGCGGCTTAATACAATTTTTTGTTCAATCTGGACTAGGTCCCGGGGTTTTTCTGCATTTGCGGATTCCTCGTTATCAAAACTTTTAGTGTCCTTGTTATTTATTTTTACGCATTATATTGTTTATCGTTATAATTGAAATATCACAGGTTGTGTGTTGATCAATCATAGTAGAGATATCCGACCAAGTTTGTTGAATATGACTTGATTGATTCTTGGACATAGGTCTTTGGTACCGTCCAAGTTATCTCTTTGTGATTAGGTTCGCGGATTATTTCTGTAAATGTTCTAATCGCAAGAGAGAAAGACAGAGAGAGAGAGAGAGAGATATAACTCTAAGATATTATTCCTTGATTGAGTTTAACTATCGGAGTTGTAATGAGTTTGTCCATACAGATTTCCTAAGATAAAAGTGGTGGTGTATATTGGTACCCCCGCATTTTCAGTCCGCAATGGAAGTGATAAACATGAAGAATTGGTTTGAGGTCTTGGATGGGTTAGATTATAACTCGAAGACGAGAACAAGTTCTATTTTGAGTTTCTTAAGACAAAGCGGAGATCAATAAAATAATACAGTGAGAGTTTGTGATATTGGGGATATGGACAAAAATGATATTTGCGTGAGGGAAATGGATTAGGTGAATATTGATAATATCGACAGAGGAGACAAGAAAAATGTAAATGATCTGATAGATTAGGAAGGAATGGGTAGAAAGGACAGAAATATCACAAATGATGGTGCCAAAAGGGGATTTTTCAGCAATTCTAACTATGAGGAAGGAAGTACGAGCCTAGTTTCGGGTAACTTTAATACTCTGAATACCAACAATGCAAACGTTAGGTGTGATCCTCAAGATAATAGTCAATTTTGGCATGTAACTGATATCGCAAACTCTACTATCAATAGTAAGTAATTTTCTCTTTTGCCAAAAAAATAAATAATAGGATGAGTCGATGACCATTGTTTTTAATTTTAGGTACCTAATGGTAGCTCCGTATAAACACGTCTTCAAGTTGAGGGAATTCATAGACCTATAAACTTTTAATTTTGCATCATGCAAATGATAATGAGACTAATGTCCTAATATTCCACAATGCTTCCAAACTTCACGTTCTCATTGTATTATTATGTCGACATTGATTCGGCGGTAACCTTTTTCTTCGTGACGTCTCCACTCGACTATTAGTATTTAATATGGCGACAACTATGCCCATGCATAAGTGATTTCACATCTTATAGGCCTATAGGTCTCCGCATCTTTGGAGCAGGTAATAAGTGAAGAAGACTTGAGTCGTGGTGGTTGGCTTTGATACCAAATGTCAGGGTACCAGCACTAACTCCTCATAAGTCAATGGGTAGAACTCATCTTTGAAACCGATCTCAAGTTGATCAGGAAACCCATAGACTTGTAACTTACCTAATTTTGCACGATTTTAACGATGTGGGACTAAGAGCCTGACACAAAGTGCTTCAAAGAAGCTAGATTTGTCATTTGCGAACAAATTAACTGATAAGTGCATAATTTACATGTTTTGAGTATCAATTACATACTTGTTTTAGTTAGATTTCTTGCATATTATCCTTGTATTACTATTGTTTTCTATTTTATTTGTTTATACAGGTGAATCATCCAAGATTAATGGAATCATGGGTTTAATGAGCTAAGAAGATAAAAGGATCCATTCGACACGAGAAAGAAGAGTTGGAGCTTGAAAGACACTTTTGGAATGAATATCCAGAACTACCTACGGTTGGGATGCTACAAACCCAACCGTAGAAATGGGAAAGGAGCAATAATTTTGGCAGAGTTACGGTTGGGAAATTACCTCAACCCAACCGTGGATGAACCAGGTTCGCGAGAAGTGTCAGAGTCAGAGTTACGGCGAGGAAAGCAAGCCGTATGCAAATCCGGGGACACTTACGGTTCGGAAAGCATTCTAAACTCAACCATAAGTGATAATGAATAAATATGAAAGATTTGAACACACCATCTTGTATAGGGCGGCAATACAAAGGGAACACAAAAATAATGAGCTTAATCGGACGTCGGACGAAGAATTTATGGCCGAAATGGTGAAGGAAGATAAAGGAAGAGATTCCGGGGAACTTACGATTGGGAAACCCCGCCGTAAACAAACTCAGGGAGACTTACGGTTGGGTTTCCCAACCTTAGGTAAAGTCAGTGGAACTTACATAACCGTAGACAATTTGAGTAGTGCGAATTTTGGACTTCTAAAACGTGTAAAACCTGGTCCCAGAAGGATTCCAAACCTTAGATATCGTGAGCACTATATAAGAAGGCCCTCAATACAATCTTGAGGAGATACCATACCTTGGGAGACACAATTCTACCTCCCATATTACATCTTCTACATCAAAACCTAGGGTTTACCCCTTTAGGGGGGTTCCATTCTCTTTTGTAATCATGTGTAGCTAAACCTTTGTTGATTAGCTAAACCTTTGTTGATTAAGGATGAATTCAATGATCTAGACGTGATCTTTATTGGTTAATGCAAGTTATTCAAAGTTCTTATCATCATCGTTTGTTTTCACTATGATTAGGGTTTATGATTGATTAATTAGATTATTTGGAGTGCACGCTAGATCAATTTATTGATCATTCTATTTCTAGTAAAGGTTTAGGATATCCGTGTAATTTTTGAATAATCCTTACATAAGTAGAAAACGTGAGACCTCACAGAGGGATTATGTGGAGCAATCGTGTGTGAAGACAACACCAGTAAGTAGACCTTGCGCTAAGAGTCTAACTGCTAGGATCAACCTAAGTTCACATAACTTAAAGCTTCCGATTGGGTTACACCTTGAGTGCGCCACTACTTGGTGGTTTGGTTGGATAGAAATTGATATGCGAGCGCTTCGGTATCCGGTTACACAAGGAACTTTAGGAATAACACTGCTCTAGATGCTTTCCTACGGTTGGTGACGAATGGTTCTAATGAAGATTAATAAGTATGCTATGAGAGTCAACGTTTGGTAACGGCGAATGACTCCTTAATCATCCATGCCATCTTATTCTCTTTTTATTCTTTTTATTTTAATTAAACCAACCCCCTATTACTTTATTTTTGCTGATTCAAATAACATATCAATTACACAGTTTTCTATGGGAACGATCTCTTACTACCGTTATATTACCAGTTAATTAGTGGGAAATATTTTGATTAATTTGTTGCACTTACGACACGCATCAGTAACTATGGGAAAATATTAAATATACTCGAGTCAAACTTTTTTGAGCTAAGGCATCAACTATGTCTATATTTTCTTTACGAAAAAAAATATAAAATACAATTTTTAAAACAACCAAAATAAGTGAAACATTCATGCAATGTCTGTATAGGAGCGCATTGGAAGTCGAGTTAGCTCACAAGGTGCAGACCAAAACAGAGAAGTGGTCGATCTTGATAGACCAGAGAGAAATCTGTTGGTCACTGGAGATCTACCTAAACGAAGGCGTGTACGACCCCGGCGAGCAGGGACCCGGCCAACTACAACTCAGCAGAGTACGGCCAGAACTACCACCCGTTCAAACGTCTCAGGAATGTCGAAAAAGTGCTCCAGAGAGGAAAGGATGGACAGGTTGCATCGAGCCGCAGGGTCTCCTTTCAAACTGAATATCAGAGAATTCCGTCCGCCAATAAATTTTCAAGTTCCCAAGATACCAGAATTCGATGAGAAAACAGATGATCTAGATCAGCATGTTTTACACTATGAAACTGCCTTGACCCTGTGGCAGTACAGCGATGAGTTGATGTGCAAGATGTTTCCACAGTCACTGACTAGAGGAGCAATAACGTGGTTCAATCAGCTCCCGGCACAGTCGATCGGGACTTACCATAAACTGATTGACGAAATGCTCTAACTACAAATACAATAGACGTGATCGGAAGGGATGCCATGCATTGTTCCTTCTGGGAATTCGGAAAGAGGAAAGCATCAGACAGTTTACTCGATGCTTCAAGCAAGGGTTGGCCGATGTGGATGGAGCCAACAATCAAGTCATATAGATATAGATGATCGAGGAATCATTTTTCTTTACTAAACCGTCAATGAGTTATTATATTTTTCTACTTGTCGTTAATCATAGATTATCACCAACCATGGAATAACAGCTAGCTCAGCGTTGTTCCCTAAATTCCTTTTATCACCGAGTACGGAAGCTCTCTAATACCAGATTTTATTCGTATAAACCACCTAGTAGTAGCTCACTCAAGGTGTATTTTGGTCGAATGCTTTATCTCTTTTAAATTTATAGGTTGATCCTAGTAGTTAGACTCTTAGCTCAAGGTCTACTTTCTAGTGTTGTTTATACATATAATCGCTCCACATAATCCGTCTGCAAGGTCTTTTGTTCTCTACTTGTGTACAATTTATTCAACGATTACTTATCTCCTAACTCAATACTATCAATAGATTAAATCAACAAATCAGTTTAGTTGGCCACCTAAACAATCTATCAATCAATCATAAATATTTGTAATAGTATAAACAAGCGATAATCATATGAAAAACTTCAAAGTAGATTAATATAACAACTCAAATCTTGTTTACAACTTAGAGTTCATCCTCAATCAATAGATGTTTAGCTACTCATGGATGTATAAACATCCATGATAAACATATAAGAGAAGTTAAGAGATATCATTACGATTGAAGAACCACTCCAAAATCCTAGCTTTCTCTCCGTGTGTTGTTTCTCCTCTCTAAGACTTACAATTTCGTGATCTATTGATATCCCCTTTTTACATGGCCTAAAACCTGTTTATATAGGTTTACGTTGCTTGGCCTTCAAGTATCTAAGTCTGTTCAAAAACCCAACCCTAAACTACGAAAGAAAGACCCTAAAAATAGTTTGTGAATTTTGGCCTTCATGGTTTGCGAACCCTGTTTGTGAATCATACTTTAAATAAAATCCAGGGAATTCCGTTTGCGAACCCAGTTTGCGAACTGAAATTTCCAGTTACGACCGTTTGCGAACTGGCTTGTCTTCGGTATTTGATAAACTCGTTTTGCCCATAACTTCTTCGTCCGAACTCGGAATGACTTCATTCTTTTTGCATTCTTTTTGTAATTGAATTCCCTTAAAGATAGTGATGAGAAATCTTGAGTTTGAATGATTTAATCTCGATATTTGTCTCGTGTCTTGATTTTGAGTATCTTTGCTCCGTTACGTAGCACTTCTTCCGCTTGCACTTGGATACTTGGAGTACTTATTTTCTTAGATATTTTTAGCACCTTTTAGTTCCTTTTTGGATGATTCACCTAATAGGGGGAAATAAGAGAAAACAAGAGTAATAATACGAAAATATGCAAGAATAATAGCTAAAACAAGTACGGAATGGACACTAAAATCATATGAATTATGCACTTATAAAACTTCAATTCATCATCTAATTATTTTTCTGAAGTTCTTCCAAACCCTAATTTCATGATTACCCAAATCTCCAATTCTCTCTTCAACTTTACACCCAATCCTCACATACCCTAGCTTTAATTTAACACCTCCATCATCATCCGAACCTTGATCTTACTAATCTCCTCATGATCTTAATCTCAAATTCAACTCTCGGAACCCTAGAAAAAAACACTAACTTCTTTTCATGATTCATATCATCATATTCTTCTTCGTGATTCACAACAATAACATCTGTATCATCATCTAACTAACATCTTAATCAACAATTTCTCTCAAAACGTCTCCTACCATCATCAAATTATCGGCAGAAAGAAGAGCAGAGAAGAAGAATGAGAGAAAAATGATTTTTCCTCGACTGCTTTTGGATAAAACCAAAAGGATTTGATAAAGGCACCCATCTCTTGGATATGGGCAGCCAACCAAATACTAAAACATTATTTAAAATGATAGAGGCGCCCATAGTAGTAAGCTTGACTGCTTAATAGTGTTTTTCTGTGAAGTGACTATTTACCCTCCATGTTATTTAGATAACATCTTCTTCGTCCGATATCCGGATGATATGTACGAGTAGTCTGTTTCGCATAACTTTCCGAGATATACCCAATGATACTAGTTCCATGTCCAAATTATTGTTTGATTAATTTCTATTAATTAATGTTCTTGTTTAACTAACTTATTTATTAGCGGATATAGCGTCTCCTGATCGTGTATTGACTTTTCAACTAGCATTGACGAGTTTGTGAATCCTTACAAAGGCCTAACAGCTATTAAGCTTTTTTCTATTTGGGAGATCGGTAACGGAGAATCGGTGCACATAAAAGAGAATTTCTGGCTACTGGAAGCGATAGATTTAAGCTCTATCCAATTCCCACAAAATATTTATCTAGTCAGTCACTTAGTGGACTCTACAACCACAAATTGGAACATTGAATCAATTCTTTGCATGTTTGACCCTATCGCTGTCAAGTATATTTTGTTTATTCCCGTTAGACCCTGGACTAAGGATGCCATCACTTGGAAACTTCAACCAAATGGTGAATTTACACTGCCTCTCTATATGTTAACACAAAAGGTTTGTTAAAGTGCCAAATTCTTTATGTGACAAAATATGTGCCATGCATACGTCGCCGAGAACCGCTCTTTTTACCTACAAATATATGAACAACATGGTACCAATGGCCTACTCGCTTGCGAGATTCACTAAAATCCCCGATATTTGTGCAATGTATTCCCAACAAGGTGAAACTATATGCCATATTTTATTAGACTGTCCTTTTGCTAGGTCTGTATGGTTTGCTTCTCCTATTAATCCGTATCTAACAGATGGATCTCCTCAATCTATTACGCAATGAATTCCTAGCCGGAATCAAAATCAAACAAGATGACCGCAATATCAAGGACCATGCGATGCCTTGTGTATTGCAATAGCTTGCCATATTTGGAAGGCAAGGTGTAATAAATTGTTTTAAGGAATCACTCCAACTCCCATACACAGTTTTGAAAGATTTCGGCAGTTCTGGGAAGACAATCATAAAGTTAGAAAGTGACTGACCAACATAAACATCAACTGCCAACAATCAAGAATGAATAACAGTTGGAGTAGTCCGCATGTGGGGGTAAAAAAAATAAACTTGGCTAAAAAATGGAACCCTACAATAAAGATATTTGTTTATGCACTAATTTTAAGAAATGTTCTTGGTTTCTACAGGGAAGTAAGGGTCTCAGCCGCAACATCTCATACTAAATACATGGGGGAGGTACAAGAAGTGGTTAAAGCTTGGAAGCGTGGACTTCTCATGGAAGAGACAACAACAATATCAAAGAGACTAGCAACAACAATCTCATCAGATTGACTACAGATCTCAAATGCAACATGGAATGTATTTGGAACAACAAAGATATTAATGTTTTGAGGCCAGAACAACCTCATGAGTCTTTTCTTTTTAGCTATGTAACTAAAGAAGCCAATCAGGCAGCAATTGCATTGGAAAGAAAAACCTAAGCAATTACAACTTGTAACTTTCATGGAGACCCTCCTAGCTTTATTTTTGATCTTTTGGAGAAAGATAAGTTAGGAATGAAAGCAGTTCAAGTCAATATTACTAACCTCAAGAGGAAGGATGATGCTGTCATTGTAGTTCGCTTCTTCTTTACTTTCTTCAGGTCTTCGCAGTAATACTTGTATGTCTCAACATTCCTAGACTTTCTAGTCTAACCTAAACGAAGTTGACTCTTGTATACAATCAAGCGACTTTAGATGAGTTTTGAGTCACTAAAATATGACAACCAAACTTGAAATACCAATGCTTGGTGAGTTCAACCGAGCTATGCTCTAACACTATTCAATTCAAGGATATCTAATGGTGTTGATGCCATGGGAGTTTCACATGAATGTGCATCATATTATCTTCAAGTATGGAGTTTTATACATAAAATTCAGAGTGAGAGCTGATCTAGACAGAGATAACATTTCATACAAGGTGGCTTCTCAAGCTAGGAAAGTGATAAATATCTTCAATAGAGACTCAACTGGTTTTCAAGGCTAGAATCAAAGTGGATGTAAACTTTCCAATTTGCAGAAAGGTTAAGCTTACTTTAGAGGATGACGAAAATGTGAAGTTTGCTATATTCTATCTTGGTTTCCCTTCTTCAACATGCAGAAATTGTTATGCCTTCAATCATAGTGAACAATAATATGGAATTGTGGGTAACATTTCTTGGATGAATGTGCCTTTATAAATTGACAAGGAGTGGACCCTTGGATGAATAATCAAGGGGAAGCTGGAGTTGTTCAGAATATTCAACAAAATGTTCAAGTAGATAACATGCATCAAGACAATCAAGTTGAACCTATTGAAGTGGATCAGTTTCAATAAAATGAAAATGATGTTGTAGTGGTCAATAATAAAGATAATAAAAGTGAAGACATTGAAAAAGATCCCCCAAACTCTCTAGTGGCAAGAAAAACTTATCTTAGTTGTTTGGATGTTTCTTCTGATGAGGCTAGAGGTGTTAAAAGGAAAAGAGAAGCTGATATTTTAGAAGAACAAATGGACTTGGATGACCCGAATCGAGATATTAATGAATCACTTTAAAAACTTGTTGAAGAGATGACAAAAGAAGGTGAAGATGGTTTTAACAACAAATGGATTTGTACTGATACTCTAAATGGATATATCTCTGGAAATCAATCTGAAAAGGGTGAGAGTTCAAATACTTCTTCTCCAAAAGAAGATGTTGCTGCAATGAATGATGAAAACAACCAAATTTCCAATCCTGCACTAAATGCAAATGATGATACGTTGCTAAAACTCTGGACATCTTTGCTAGTCAGGTTAGTACACAATTATCCATAAAGCTTACATTTTATATTCTCATTTTATTTGATACAAAATATACTCAAACTGTTGTTTTTATATCTGTTATATTCGTTTTAGGTTTCTTCTTTTGTTATTTTTTCCATATCAGTTATACTAGTTTTCACAATCTCCTGCTTTTATTCTTTTCCTATTGTGACCTGGTGACCTATTTCTTTTTGTTTTACTCTATTCATTTGTGGTCTTATACCATGAAATTGCTTGCTTGGAATGTTTAAGGGATTGGTCCCCCCATCACTAGTAATCTTCTAAACTACTTAATAAAACAATCTAACCCTGATACAATTTTTTTCCCTGAAACTAAAGCTAAGTGGGACACTATGGAAAAGTTGGCTAGAAAATCTAAGTTCTCCGAAGGTTCTTAGTTCCTAGAGTTGGTATGAAAATTAGAATGCTTATAGCCTGGCATAATAATTTAAATATAAACTGCATGACTTTTAAGCATAATTTCTGTATTTTTAATGTTCGTGATAATTTTGGCAATTTCTGTAATCTTTTTTGCATGTATGGTGCTTTGTCTGCTGATGAAAAATATAAACAGTGGGAAATCATCAGTAATTTCAATGATGCTAATAATTCTCCTTGGATCACTATAGAAGACCTTAACTTCATTATGCACCTAGATGATAAACAGGGTGGAAATGAGATTAATTCTAGTGCCACCAAATATATTCATGATGCTATTCAAAAACTATGGCTTATTGACCTTAGGATTCCTTTCACTTGGTCTAACAATATAGAAGGTCAGGAAAATATTAAAGAAGGTATAGATAGAGTCTTAGCTTAGACTGATTGGATTAATATTTTCCTAGATGTTATAGTTAAATATATGGTTGGAGTGGGATTGGATCATACTCTCATTCTTCTAGAATCAAAACCCATGAAGAAACTTAATAATGCTAGGCCTTTTAAAATTACGAGAACTTGGTTAGGACATGATAGTTTTCCTAAGCGTATAGAAGTCCGTTGGAATAAGTCAGTTAAAGGATCAAATGCTTATAGTTTTATTAATAAACTAAAAGATCTCTCTTTTAAGCTTTCTATCTGGAATAAAAAAGTTTTTGAAAACATCTTCGATAATATTGAGGAACTCAATATGAAAATTAATGATCCTCATAATTTGAATCCTTTACCTATAACTGAAATAAAAAATTTACAATCTTAGATGGACAACTGGTAAGATAAAGAAAATTATTGTTATAATCATTTAGCGAAGGACAAATTCTTGAAAGATTATGATAAAAATACCAAGTATTTTCATCAATGTGCCTCTAATAAAAGAAGGTCAAATCACATTCATACTTTAAGAGACTCTTCTGGTCTTTGGATTGAAGACCTGACTCAGCTTGACTCTCTGATTATAAATCACTTTATAGGAAATAAGAAGCTCTAAAAGAATTTACCGTGTAGATCTTATTTATAAGTTTATAAACCATGTCATTACTGAACATGATAATAATTATCTTATTAGAGTTCCTGATCTATATGAACTAAAAACACCTTATTTAGTATGAACCAACGGGGCTCCACGGAGCCAGATGGTTTCCCACCATGGTTCTTTAAAACCTATATGGATATTTTCTCAGAAGAGGTCTGTAATTTAATTCATGTTTTTAAAAAACTAGATTCATGCTTAAACGGGTCAATTATTTATACTACTATGATTCTTAAGGTTCAAAACCCATCTTCCCCTAGTGACTTTAGGCCTATTAGCTTAAGTAATATTATTTATAAGATTATTTCAAAATAAAATAAATAGCAAGCAGACTTAAGATTTTCTTAAGTAAAATGATCTCGCATAACCAATCTGCTTTTATTCCGGGTCGTCAAATAACAGATAATTTCATAATAGCTCATGAATTTATCCATACTATGAAAACTTCTAAAAATAAGAATGGTCATTTTGCGTTTAAAATTGATCTCTCTAAAGCTTTTGATTGATTCGAATGGCCTTTTCTTTAAAAAAAATTCTTAATTCTTTTGGTTTTAATGATGTTTGTTGTCAACTAATCATGCAATGTGTGTCTACTACGTCTTTTTCAATTCTTCTAAACGGCATTCCTGGTCAAATGTTTAATGTTAAAAGAGGTTTAAGACAGGGAGACCTTTTATCCCCCTCTTTGTTCACTATTTGCATAGAGCTTCTTCCTAGACTTCTTTATAAAGCTGAATTAGATTAAAAAAAAAACTGGAAGTAAAGGGTCGAAATCTGCTCCTCATGTGTCTCATCTTTTCTTTGCCGACGACTATTTCCCTTTCTCTAAAGTAGGAACAGTTGAAGCAAAGAATTTGATAGACACTCTTAATCTTTTTGGTGAAATGTCGGGACAGGTGATAAATCTCCCAAAATCTGGGGTTTATTTTTCGCCCAAGCTTCATATCAGACATTGCAAAATTATTAGCAGAATCCTAAAAGTTAGAGAAATTTCAAAAAATGATAAATATTTGGACACTCCTTTATTTTTTTAATAGGAACAAAAGTAATAGTTTTGAACCTTTACTGGGTAGTTGTTATGCTGCTTTACAGGGATGGAATGCTTAACTTTTATCCTAAGTTGGCAAAACCATTTACATTAAGTCTGTTCTTAGTGCCTATCCTAACTATCAAATGCAGTGCATTGCCTCCCTTAAAACTGTGCTTGATAGAGTTGAAAAATTACAAAAAGATTTCTGGTGGGACAAGAAAGATGCTTCTTAAGGAATCTATACAAAAGCTTGGTTAGTATATGTACTAAACTTGATTATGGTGGTTTGGGGATTAGAGACCCACGTAATCAAAACTTATCCATGTTAGCAAAGCTTGGATGAAGGCTTTTACATAATCAGGATCAACTTTGGGCTATTATTCTAAAGCACAAGTACTTCCCAAAATCTGATCCTCTTATTCATTTTAGGAAGTATTATAACTCTTGGTATGGAATAATATAAAAAAGGGTCTTAATATTATAAGGTCTAATTGTGAATGACAGGTTAATAATGGTTCTAATATAAGTGTTTGGTCTGATTTTTGGTTGCCAAATCAGGATACTCTTCTTTCCCCTATTGTTACTAATGATAATACCTCTTCGACTATTAACCAAGTGATTGACAGCCAAGGTAAATAGAATGATGCCATGTTAGATAAGTGTATTCACCCTGATATGCATAATAGGATTAAGGCTATCACTCTTAATCTAGATAATGATGATAGGATCAGGTGGAAATCTATGATTTTAGGAGAATGTACCACTAAATCTGGTTATAACTTCTTATCTAATAAAGATGATAATGATGCATATATGCAGTTTTAGAGATCTCTTTGGTAAATAGATTGTATTCCTAAAATTAAACTTTTCTGTTGGAAATTGGTCTCCAATGTTCTTCTTTTAGGAAAAAATGTCTCAATATAACAAAAATGCTTATCCTTGTTGTAGCCTCTGTAATGATAGTCAGCTGGAAGATGAAATGCATCTTTTTTTAACTTTCATATTCTCAAAATACATTTGTTTGCTTTCTCTTATATGTATTTAATTAATAGTTGTAGTGATCTTGATGTTAAAAAAGGTTTTTATTTGTTTCTAATGATAACAATATAAAAAATAATGTTCCGAAGATAGCTTTTATTCTTTGGTCAACCCGAAAATACAGAAATGGTGTTATTTTCAAAGATGTTAAGCATGATCCTACTAATTTAATAAATAAAATTTACCAGGATTTCGTGAGCATTCCCACTAGTAGACCAACTCGGAATGTTAGTTTCATTCAAAATACTTTAGAGGAGGAAAGTAACATGAAATTTGATTGGACTGTGAGATTTGATGCTTCATTTAAAGAACATAATCACTATATAGGTTTTACCATTTCTCTTTAAAATGAAACAGACAACAAAAAGGAGTTCAGAGCAGGGTCAGGATGGACAACAAGCCCCCTAGATGCAGAAGCAAAAGCATTTCTTTAAGCGCTCAGGTGGATGGAAGAGCTGAAGATCAACTCCCGTTGTTCTATCAATGACTGCAAAAATCTTGTCTCGGCTGCGCATAAAGATCAATTTTATCAGTTTTCATTGGAGAGTGAAGAATACTATCTTGAAATGCAAAAATTTGTTTAGCCATTTCAGTAATGTTTGTTTTAAGTTTAGACATAGAAATTTCGTTTTTTCTATAGACAAAGTAGCGAAAGCAGCTAGAGTTTGGATACAAATATGCTTCTTACTTCTTCTTCTCCAGAAGTAGGAGTCAGAAGCTAAACACAAAAAGTTACCTTTTCGACTTCTAGAAGTTGTTTTAAAATTCGACACCCAAATTGACTTTCGACTTCCGATGTGCTATCCAAACAGGCTAAGTGTTAAAGGTTTCTCTATTGAAAACCTTCCTAGTGAAACAAAAATACTGTTTTTTGGGAAACTTATAAAGAACCTGTTCCCAGTTCTCCTTAGTATTGTAACTTCTGATTCTTCTTAATAAAGTCGTCGGTTAAGAAAAAGAAAAGAAAAAAAAGACACTAGAAAGTAGAAACAACGACTCCATACACACACTCACATTGTATGCATCTCGTGTAGAATAAATAATGCCGACTCTCTGAGAGCATCTCCAATAGAAGGTGGAAATTTTAGTTTCTTATGACACATAGGATTTTAAACCCTTATTTAGACTAAATCCATCTCCAACAGTAGGTCCTACAATATAAGAGGAGTGCCAAAATAAATATGAAGGTCTTAGAGAAAGTCTTATCTACTTTCTCTAAGACCTTTGCGATGACCTCCATGTCATCTTTTTAATATATTTTTGTTATTATTATTTTAAAATAAAATTTTCTAAACAAATAGTAAAAAAGAATTTATTCTTTATCCAAAAAAACAAATCCCGGAAATAAGACCCACATTATTCGAGATGGTTCATGAGCAACACATAAATGACACTATCATACATGATTTGCGTCATTTTTGCCACAAAATCCCAAACGACAATGAATTTAAATCTAACATTTTGATGATACGTTTTTCTTATACGATTCTACATTTTTATAACAAATTGGCACAATTCGAGATACCAAACCTCACCATCTACGGATCTTAATTTCAACCGTTAACTTTTAACGGCTGATATTCAAAGAGGTAGATGATGGTCTTATAAATCTCGAATTTTGCTCATTTTTGGTAGGAATGTAGAGTCTTATAAGAGGAACGTATCATCAAAATATTATATTTTAATTCATTGTCGTTTGGGTTTTGAGGCGAAAATAACAAAAATCATGTATGATAGTGTCCATCTAAGAGTGTCCAAGGATCCTCTCTCATTGAGGAAGGATCCATGGACACTCTTAGATGGACACTATCATACATGATTTGCGTCATTTTTGCCGCAAAACCCAAACGAAAATGAATTTAAATATAACATTTGACGATACGTTCCTCTTATAAGACTCTACATTTTTACCAAAAATTGGCACAATTCGAGATACCAAACCTCACCATCTAGGAATCTTAATTTCAACTGTTAACTTTTAACGGCTGATATTCAAAGGGGTAGATGGTGGTCTTATACATCTCGAATTGTGCTCATTTTTGGTAGGAATGTAGAGTCTTATAAGAGGAACATATCATCAAAATATTAGATTTTAATTCATTGTCGTTTGGGTTTTGCGGCGAAAATGACACAAATCATGTATGATAGTATCCATCTAAGAGTGTCCACAGATCATCTCTCATATATAAAACCCTAGAGGTGTAAATTAGGTTGTGCCAGCACGAGCACACCCCAGCACAGCACGCTAAAATTCGAGCACAACCCAGCCCAACACGGCCCAACACGTTAGTTACATAGGACAGGCTGGGTTTGACTAATCAGCACAGTAGCCCAGCACAGCACGCGACACGGATAAGCACGTGGCACGACACAGCACAACATGTTAAGAAAGCACGTCATAATATGTATAAAATACTACACAACATGATACAATACATCATATTTTGTGTATATTTCACAAAAAAACTTTATTCTAGCCAATTATTAATATTTTACTATCGTTATGTTGACTTATTTACCTAAATATTTGGAAAACATTTATATTGGAAAATATTAAATAAATGTGTCCGACACAACACAACACGGCACAACACGATTATTTTTCTGGCACAGCCCAGCACAACACGCCTTCTAGCACGGCACAACTCATCACGCCATAATCTCCGGCACAGCACAACACGGCACATAGCATGTTAAGCACGTGATTTCGTGGGCTAGGATGTGCTGGGCCGGCACGTTTTACACCTCTAGAAAACCCCATAAATAAGGATCTAAATAAAAATTCCACATTGGGATGCTTTAAAGAGAAAAAAAACAGACATCCTGGCCACCCTCTTAGATCCTGACACGTGGTTCCCAAGTTTGATATGAGGGGTAAACGTGAGTGTCGGCCTCGGATTGAATCTCGAAGTTTTTCTCTTCGAATAGAAGTACCCTAGAGTGAACCTCCTCATAAATTGAAGCCTAAATTAAAACATCGGCAGGCGAGAACATCTCAGACGAGTCTAAGGTTATCAGATCAACTGTTTCTATTTTGGTTTTAAGGTAATGATTTTTTATTTCTCGTATCTGATTTAGATCGTTTTCACGAGTTTATTTGATTGTCATGCTTAAACGTTATGTATAGACATTAGTTTCGATGATTTCAACCTGGCTATCATTTTTTTCTCTGTGATTATTATTTTAGATTTCAACCAAAAATAGCTTCTCTCTCTCTCTCTTTTTTTTCTTCTTTTTGTCGAAGATTTAGGTTTTTGGCCTATAATTTCATTTGTGTTTTCCCACATCATTAATTGTTATTCTCATGTTGATTGATATTCTAATTTGTTGTGTTTCCTACTTTTGATCCTTGGAGGTGAGATGAACAAGCTCAAGGGTATTGTTGCTACTCTATCTCGGGCATCGTCATTCAATCGTGCTACATCAATGAACTTCAGTTCGGTGCAGGAATTTAAATCACTTCCAGGTAATAATGAAATTGGGTCTTGGGTATTTGAGTGGTTTTGTTGCTTAAATTGGCCATTTTCAACCAAGGTGGTTGCTTGAATTAGTACTACTCCCGTTATTGGTTATTACTCTCTTGAGTGTTTTGTTTTTTCCAATCGACAATATGTCTCACTGCCTAGCTGTTGTTATCCAGCAAGGATGGAAGTCACAGACAAGGACTTGGAATCGGAAGAGAGTATGATGGATTTTTACGAAAGGTGGATGAGACACACTGGGAAAATCGGAACTGACATCGAGGAGAAGAATACACGCTTTCAAAATTTTAAGAAGAATCTAATGAAACAACGTAGCGTTGGTTACTTTGCTGATACTTGCAAGGAAGAGTTTACAGTCATGCTGGGATGCAATCTCCCCAGTATTGAAGTTCAGAGGTAACTAAGGAAGCTTAATCAGTTCCATCAATCTGCGTTTATACATGTTATTTGCTTCTGTTAACATATTAGGAGATTAACTGGCTTAACCACAGTAGTTGCTATGAGATTCTACAAGTTCTTTGTTTGGCATCTTACTCCAAATACTCTAGATAAAATTGATAGCATGCACAGGCCATCCAGTTGGAGCTCAATTTGCTAAGATAAGCATTTTGGGGGTTGGGGATTAAGGATCCCCACAGTTTATGCTTTTAGGCTCAATAAACTGTGGAGATTACTCACCTGTGGCCCATTCTTAGAAGACAAGTATGTTAGGTCTACTCACCTTAACCCCCTTTGAGCATATCATCTATGCAAATCCTACTAATCTTATCCAATTTGGATTTGGTTTTAGTATTATAACATCTCTCCAAATTATCATAGCTTGAAGCAAAATAAGAACACCTCAAAATGAATGTGAAACACCTCACTGGGGCTGTTTTCATGACTCCTTGGTGGCAGTGAAAGATTCGAACCTTATCTCTTCTGATGCTTTTTTTTCATCACTCTGCCAAGTGTGGAACTGGACTGATTCATGTTTGTTTCATTTGTTCAAACAGACAAATGATAAACTTTGAAGATTGGTGTGCAAAGGAGGAGTTGGAGGGTACAGACAAGGTAACTTATGAAGAGATGGAATGACGGATGTTTAGCTGAGTTTGAGTGATAGTGTACCTATTAATATTATCAGAAGTTCAATGTTAAGGAGGACTTCAAATATATATGTATTTAAGTAAGGATTGTATTTAACGGGAGAACTTTATAGCCCAAGAAATTCGTATGAAACAACTTAGCAGGTCAGTAAAGACTTGGAAGTTTGATGAGTTTCCAAAGCTTTTGGTAATAGATGCCATAGTTCTAGATTAGTGTGATCCGGTGGGTTTTCTAGATTAGAAAACTTCCTTTTTCAAGGCCTGATGAACTGTAGTAAGTGGTGTGGTGGAGATGTACCTATTTATGATACAGTGTTGGAATGTGTACGGTTTCCTTACCAAAAGCAATGAGAATATGAGATGTTTTCAGGGAATTCAAAAACATTTGCCCGTAATTTCAGTCATGTTCGGCCTTAAACGAGTCTGAGTCTGACTGCAGGCGCAGTCTTTATCACAGAACTGATTATCTATCTCACTTTTGTGAGCAGAGCATACATGTTTTGAAAATTTCAGTCATCTAGGACAAAGATGAGAAGAAAAAAAATGTATTTCACCAGTGAAATTACAGTGTTATGTTAAATTTTGGATGAGTCCTCTTGGGCATGTAATACCTCCTGTTCTTCCAGTTGAACTTGCCACTCCCACACCAGTTGTCCTAATAGATGTTGGGTATATCTGCACTGCAGAATCACCAGCAGAACCAAATTTTAAAACCATGCATCAAAGAGGTTTATCCGGTTATTAACCTCTTTGGTTTGGAAGAAAAACGTTGAAGCATTCAAAAGCAGGTTGACATAAATGTACACAGCAGTAAGAGTTCCTGTCATACAAATCCGAGCTCTTGGTGGAGTGGAGAAGTGTAATGGGTAGATTCAACTGCCCATTTTGAAGCCAATCCATTTTGATACAACAGCTAATTGAAAAATTAGAGAGCAAAAAAAAAAAGGGTCAAATAGTCCAACGGCGTTGATTAACGTCGCCACTGACCTTCAGCTCTGTGCCACTTGTGTCCGGCGAACCATATAGTGTTGTGTGAACGTGGTTCTGGTAGATGACTAGCTAAGAGGGTTTTAGAGTGCCTTCACCTTTTGCAGCTATAGGGTTGTAGCCTTGTAGGTCAATCTTTGCTCACAAATGTTGTTTCTAGATAAATATCCCAGAGTTGGCCCATAATAGTTGTCCGGGTTTTAGCATTTTCCATTTCATATTCCTATACAGTCGGTCATTACAGACATGAACAAGACTATACACTGCACTAGGAACAGAGATAAATATTGTTTTTTTATAGTGAAAATAAGTACATAAGGAATTTACTACTAATTAATTACAGAGTGCCAGTTTAATTAGACAAGATTACACATTACAATGGAATCTTAGCTAATTTTCTAAACTCATTCAAATTCCTGTTTGAATCGTCCATAATCTTCCTCTTCTTACTGCTGATACTCTCAACATCAGATGTGTCCTCTTCTATTCCATTTTGAATCCTCGCACACTCTGATGTTAACTCCTTCGGAAGAAGCTTGTGCTTCTCTTTTTTTTTGCTCGATAAAAAGAAGAAAATATTGAAAGGACAAAACTTACAACAGCGCGCTAAGGCGCACAAACAGAGAAGAGAACAGACTCTCAACTCCCCAACAGCAAAGACGTGTGTAAGCTGAATAGAGCAAACAAACCTCTAAGACAAAGAAAAAACAAGCACCAAGAACCTAAAGGGAAAGGCACTGCCAAAGACTACCAATTCTCGCTTCCTTTTGTTTCTCTTGTTCTTCTAACTCATTAACTGCATCTCTCAACAATTTCTCCTGTTCAACTTTTCTTTTCAATAACTTGAATCTTTCTGTTAATTTCGATACATCGTAACCCATTTCTTCAAACTGCTTAAACTGTTCATTATAAATGTCCGCCTCACTGAGAAAAGTAGAAGGATCAAAGTTTTGGAATTTCTTAACAAGGTTTAGGAAAGCTATATGGGAACCCAGTTTTAATCCTTCTTTGATGTCACCGCTGAACTCTGAAAGTGGGTTGAAATGGGGTGTTTGTGGTACTGATTTGAACACTTGATCATAGAGACGTTGAAGTTCAGGTACTACTTGGTATGTCATGGGAGGACCAGGATGAGGTGGAGGTGGTGACTGTGACTACGACTGTGATGGTGCTTTTGTTGAAGAAGAAGATGATGAAAATTTCGAGATTAATTTTCTGGAATTCGATGTCATTGATGCTCTTAGGGAATTTTTCCTACAAAGACTTGCCAAACTAGAACTCAAAATAAAACTCCGATGAAGAAGACGTAGAGTTATGATTAAAAAAGAAGAAATGGGGTTCGTTTCTTTTTTAAGCAGGGCAGTAATCGGGGTCTGTGCAAGTGCAATTAACCATACTGTCGCTTGTACTTTTACTCACGGATAAACTAACCTTTTAACCTCTCAATTGTTGACAAGGTCTTTAACTTGCTTGATAAAAATGATTCTGTGTGTGAATAATGACGAGGAGATGATATAAAGTTCACTTGTTTGCTTTGACATAGAAAATAGCTTGCATACGTACACGCATGCATTGTTTTGACGCAACATCCATGTTGTTAAGGAGTTTTTTTTTGTTTTTTTTTGTTTTTGTTTTCCGCATGGACTAATTTGACGATGAATCTCATAAAACCTTGTAAACAAACCGTTATGCATTACGAATCATGCGCAGGTAGTCGAGCGGGCACTGATGGCCCGTCGATGACAAAACATAGTTGTTTCTACGGAATTTCCAAGTCTGGTCTAGTATACATGTTGGAAATATATTCTTTAAAACAAAAATTTTGTTTCCATTTATTATTTTTTATTAAAGTTATTTTTCATGATCTTAATGATACTCATAAAGGAAATTTTTGTCATAAATTCTTTTAGCGTTTCATGTTACAAGAGTAATGGTTTATATTAAATCATATTAATGTTTTCATTAAAGTCAATTGAAACTCTTGAATACAAAATCAGATTTTTGGTTGGAAAAAAAGAAGAGAGTTTTTTCTTTAATGTTTTGGAGTTTTCAAAGAACAATAAGAATTTTTGAGAGAAAGAAAACTAGTGTATGATTATCACTTGTTTTCTACAAATTTGATTATGAACAAGAATACAAGTGTACAAGTATCACATCCTCTCAAGTGCAAGAGTGATTGTGAAAGAGAATTTACTCGGCTGTTTTATCCTGGGGACGACGCGATATGGAAGAACTGCTTGCATAATCTTGGGCAGAGCAGCGAAACGTCTTAAAGAGAGCGACCTGGTCGTGACTCAGCCATAACATTATTTGTTTGGCTTTTCTTTGTGATTGTTTTGCAGCCGGATTTCGGCAAATGTTCCAACAATTGTAAGACGAATTATTCTGCCATGGATATCGAAAGAAAACAATTGCTCAAACGCGATAAGTATCATTGTTTAATTTGTTTAATATAATTATATAACGGTATAATTTTTGTTTTGCGATAAACCATGATGCTTTGAATTAGGTTACTTGGTACGTAAAATAAAATTTATATCTTATCTTGATGGACTAGGAATAACATGGTTAAATAATTTTCTTTGTGAATATTTGACATAGAAAAAATATTGTTGATGTTAAACAAATGTTTTTAACATGCTGTAGAGTTTTATTTTTATCTCATACACGAAAAATGAATTGGCTCTATAATTTTAACCATATATATAAGACATCATGCGGATCATCTCCTCCAAATTTCATAATTTTTGGAGTCCGAAAAGTATTTTTAGAGTATTTTACAAAACTGAATAACGTTGCTGAAAATTTCCGACGATTAGAAATTTAGTATTGATTAATTTAGTTTTTATGATCTCTTTGCTTATATTTTGGGTTTGTGTGTAACATGAAACTTTTAAATCATGAACTTATATTCAAAATCCATTTTGAAATTTCCTGTTTGGGTTCTTAGATTGAGAGATGTGGTGATTTCAAAATCATTGTGTATGGTTGTCCAAAATAGGAGATGATAACATTAGAGATTAGAGATTGAGATGTAATAAATTACATTAAAATTCATGTTTTGATTTTGATTTTTATTACTTCATACTCTTGTTTTGGTAATGAAAAAGAAGATCATTATTAGAAATCAAACTAATGCACTACATGTGTTTGATAATATGCTTAGTAGAAAGTTATAACTACATGTATGATGTTATTACTATATAACTTTGAATCTTTGTTTGAAACTTAAGAGAAACATGGAGTGATATGTTTTATTTGATTTTCAAGTAATTATGTAAGTGCATACCTTACATATTTTTTGGTTTCAAATGCTCATATGTACATGATTGTAACAGGTGAAAATTCACTTACTTGAGCAAGTTTTTATTTTCCAATGAAATAAAAATTGCGGTTGATTAATCGATGTGTGGAGCAATGGGGTTGCTGATTTCTTTGTTGGTGCGCAAAGAATGGACAATGGTTTATAACCAATTGAGCTTTAAAAGCAATTGAGGTATGTTGGATGAACAATTTGTAGTTATTGTAGTGATCAAATAATGACATTCTAAATTGAATAAATTGACTGTTCAATCTTAGAATAAATTTCAGGGAAACAAGATGTTGAGAATTATTGTGTATGACAATAAACATATGACTCATATAAGTTTGGAACTTATGAGATAGAATTTGATACGAAACCAATATCGAAATAATTAGAAACCTAATCAAAACTAATGCGAATATCAACTCTCACCAAGAAATGAACATAATATTGATTATGAAGTTATTTGCTATTCTTGCACGGCATTTGCAAGGATATCAAATGTTATTAACGACGCTTTTTAAGCTAAGTTAATGTGTATTGTGGATACAGTGAGAGGTTGGTATATATTGGTGTTTTACACAATGTTTGTTTTGATAGGTTATGGTTCAAAAGTTGAACCAAATCGCTTGAAAGAAAGTGGTGTTGAGTTATACTCACATCTCTAGGATTCTCGGTATTGGCATGGTGTCAAAGCTTACTTCGGGTAGAACTATCTTGTTAAGGATGTTCATACTTTCGAAATGAGAAAGAATATAATTTCTGCCTTTTTTTTTAACAAGATTGAAATTAGAAAATTGTGGAATTTGATCATTGAGGTACTACAAATGATATGTTATGTATGAAATGGTTGAACCTAACATAGAAATCTTACCATAACGCGACTTGAACTTTGAATGTTTCCACATGAATGAGTTAGTGATGAGTATGAGCATGTTATGTTTTCCTCTAAACTTGGTGAATTTTTCGAATAATGTGTATGTAATCTTACGCAACTTGCAATGATATTAAATGAAGTAAAGTGTTTGAGAATTTTATAAATACTTGCTTGATGCTCCTAGTAGCTTGTATTAAATAAAATTGTTTGAGTCGTGAATTAGGCGATATTGACTTTATGAAAATTGTTTGAGTTTTTATCCTCTATAGTGTGTAAAACGTTTTGGATGATGATCATTGGTTCATTAGTTTTTCACAATTTTTCAACTTTGTATATTGTTTTGAAATTCCTGTTTGAGTCAAAAAAATAGTGGGGGTTCCATATCGTATGATTTAACAGCTTTGATTTAAAAATAGAAGAACTAGAAAAATGAAGATGAACGACATCCTAAAAAAAACATATTTATAGTGAGGCTAAAATTTAGTCATGAATATTTTGTTGCTTATAATTTGAAAGATAACTTCTCATAGAAAGTAACTTTGTTCTTTAAAAGATTAATCTTTGGAACAATAAATTCATGAGCCTATTGTTTTTAGACAAGCAAACAGAAAATCATGGATACTTGCATTCATGTCGCTAAAATTTAACTTACATGATTGTTTTGTTGATGTTGTTTCTATGATGTATGATTTGTTATAGTCATAAGTAGAAATATCTACTTTTATGTAAGTTAAAAATGAGAATCTATGTAAACCAAGCATGAAAAACTGTGTAGTTTCTACAATAAAAGAAAACATATAAGTTAGATAAGTTATCATTTATATTATAAAAACAACTTTAAAACAATTTTAAAAAAATAAATTGTTTACTTGATTCATTCGAATGATTTCAGAATCGATGAAAGTGAAATGCACAATACTCTTTGTTTTGTATGCATAAGTGATTTGTTGAATTTTATTCTAACTTATAGGATGAAAATGAAATTGAGAACATGCTTAGTTTATTATTTAATATGAAAGACTTGAGTGAAGATGGTGTATGTTTTTGAAATGAATTTTTTCTTTCTTTGGATCTATTTCATTTCAATGAAAAAAGAAATAAAAAGAGATAGAAATATATATAGTCTGACTATAAACTAGTTTTCACTCATTTGGTTTAGTGCCAATGCTTTTGAGATTGTGTATGATTGCACTAGACATGAGTATGATAGCTCGGTATGTTTCTTTGCTTCGTGATTGACTATATATATATATTTTACAGTGGGGGTGTAATATATTGCTTCCATAGTGGGGGTTTTATATTCAGATTTACCAATCCTAGTATGGAAAATTGGTAAAATTTTGAGAACGTTATGAGGTGTTTCAAACACTTCTTACACCTAGAAATACATTATCTAAATGTATACCGAAATCCTTTATGGATATTGTGAAACTTATTGGAAATACTTTCAGATGAATCCTCTACGGGATGGAATGATTCAATCCTCTATTAGATAGAGGAAGAACAAACATATTAATCCAATGCGATAGTACCGCGGGTATTGCAAAATTTGAGAACCGTTAATTACAACGGTAGAGTCGACAAATATGGTGATAGAAAAGCATTTTTGATGCTATGAGAAATGGATTATATATGGTCTGAAAGGAGTTATCGTTGATCCTTTGACGAAACGATTGATAAGAGGTGTGAATACATCTTATGGGATGATGTTGATGCCCATTGAGAATTGAGTCATTTGTAATGGATATCCACCTAGGAATAGGTTCAAAGGGAATAACGATTCACAAATGATATGAACATAGTTGTTCGTGATGGACACCCAACCTATAACTCAAGATTCCAGGAGTAGGTTCAAAAGGTAATCCCTACCTATGAATGGAGATCCCAAAATGTAGGTTCAAATGAGGCTAAGTCACGAATAATATGTAGACACTGAATCATGCTTTTGAGAATTCATCCCACGCATGATATCCTGAAGCGAGTTAAGGTTGAATTTTTATTTCTAAAAACTCTTAATGATGTCTATATCTCTATTTAGAGTGGGGTACTTAGCTACAGGAGTACTCTTGATAGACTCACCTATATGGATGTGAAAGTGTGGCCGCTTTCTATGAGAATATGGGCAATTCTCTAGATCATTCATTAAACCGGGATTCAAGCACATGGCCGTAGTGTGCTGGCTTTAGACTTTACACTAGTATAGTTTTGTGTGTGTTAGACAATCTTCTTATCTCCTAGAGTTCAAAGACTTATGTTCACTCTATGGTCAGATTTTTAGAGAGTTTAGCACTATGTAAAGGTTCAAAATCGAAAGATACCTTTACTTATGCACATCACTATTTAGATCTTGCTCAATGTTTTAAAAATATAAGTGGGGGATTGTTGGAAATATATTCTATAAAACAAAATTTTTGTTTCCATTTATTATTTTTCATTAAAGTTATTTTTCATGATCTTAATGATACTCATAAATGAAATTTATTTTTGTCATAAATTCTTTTACCGTTTCATGTTACAAGAGTAATGGTTTATATTAAATCATATTAATGTTTTCATTAAAGTCAATTGAAACTCTTGAATACAAAATCAGATTTTTGGTTGGAAAAAAAGAAGAGAGTTTTTTCTTTAATGTTTTGGAGTTTTCAAAGAACAATAAGAAATTTTGAGAGAAAGAAAACTAATGTATGATTATCACTTGTTTTCTACAAATTTGATTATGAACAAGAATACAAGTGTACAAGTATCACATCCTCTCAAGTGCAAGAGTGATTGTGAAAGAGAATTTACTCGGCTGTTTTATCCTGGGGACGACGCGATATGGAAGAACTGCTTGCACAATCTTGGGCAGAGCAGCGAAACGTCTTAAAGAGAGCGACCTAGTCGTGACTCAGCCATAACATTATTTGTTTGGTTTTTGTTTTTGATTGTTTTGCAGGCGGATTTCGTCAAATGTTCCAACAATACATTTCAGTAAAATGCCAAAAATGCAAAAGAAACAATGTAATAGTTCTAAGTTAATTCAATGAAAGACAACAAATTGCCTCAATGAAACAGTTAAAGAGTGTTCATTTTCCTTTAGGAAGAACAAATCAACGATTTTGCCTTGGCTTTGGGTAGAATTTATTTTTTTGCCTCAGCTATTTTTCTATTTTTTTAAATATCTGTTACCACACGGCACACTCAAACAGCATTGCGAAGATGCAATTCATATACAAAATTAAGGCCACTTTAATTTCTAACATTAGCAGTAGATGCCCTCATACGAAATTAAGGCCACTTTAATTTCTAACATTAGCAGTGGATGCCCTCTTCATTGCTCTCAAATGCTTTGTTTCTAAACTCTTATGTGCGATATAATTTTGCTTTGTTTCTAATACTTTTATGTGCTTATAGAAATAATTTTAGATCACTATGCGTCATCGTTTTAAGGATAAGAATGACAAAACCAAGAAATGATCATCATCATTTATATAGAAGGGGACTTGCTTAACAAAAGTATTACCTTGTATCATGTTTTTATCACTCTGCGTATCGTGTCCGAAAATACTTTGAAAACACAAGGTACTTCATAAAGTGTATCCAGTCCGGATATCAGTAGAGTAACCATGAAAAAGCAACAGTGAGCACTCGTAGACCATTTGAAGATTTTAGTACCCAGTCGTGGATATTAACTAACGGGTCCGAATCACTGTAATTATTCTATCGGAGGGACTCGAAATATTATGGATGTTGGCGTATCTATTGGTTAGCTAATATGCATACCGTAATTCAAGACAACTTTTTGCAAAAAAAAACTAGTACCTACTGAAAAACACGTACTTTGAATGCAAGTTGGTTGATTATCGGAGCCACTAAACGTGGGACAAAAGGCATCATACATATGCGGGAAACGAGATTCCAGCCACCGGAACCATAGATTAGCAGGGGTGCTTTTGGTGTGAAGCATGAATGGACGCCACGTTGTTTTCTTTCTTATTTTCTCTCAGTCCCGCATCTGGACGACTTTTTTTCTTCCTTTGACCGTGTCTTGCGTTTAGCATTTTTCATCGAAAAAAAAATCTTGCTTTTCCGGCTCAGCCAACAAGTTGAGTTTGCAATGTAGAGATTTAATTGGTAGGCAATAGAAACTGTACACCATGTATATCATGTGTTGATTGCAAAACATATTTATGGAATCTTGTGTGATTAGCAGCAAGCAAGATAAAGCCATGTCAGCGTTGGTAGTAGTTTCTCTCTCTACGGTCAATTGTGGCCATTGCTCTTTTGACTTTGTCAAGGTTCCATCTCTTCCTCCTGGATGTGTTTTTCTCCCCTTTTTGGGTGTTCTTTCTGGCACTGATTCAAAGTGTTTTGTTTCTTTTTAATCTTCTTCTTCCCTCTCTTCTTCTTTCTGGTTATTCTGTGCTTTTCGTGGTTCATAACAAGTTTGGTTATTTTAGTATGGTTACAAGTTCTAATGTCTTCGAGCAAGCAGAAAGGTTGATTCATGAAGCAAATAATATATTAGAAGAACCTCAAACTATTATCTATGAGGATGAGGAAGTAGCAGGTGAACCAAGTTCTAAGTTCTTTGCATAACAAAAGCTTAGTCTTCAAGTTCAACTCAGGCAGAGAATATAGTTCGGCTATATTGAATGATGTCCTCACAAAGGCTTGGAGACCTTCTGGTTCTTTGTCGATAACAGATCTTGGTAGTGGTATATACTCTGTTAAATTTCTTCTACTGTGTGATTTGGAAGCGGTCTTGCAAGGATCTCCTTGGTTAGTGAAAGAAGATTTAATGATTTTAGAGAAATGCCAAGAAGATTTCTTAATAGAGGAGTATGAGTTCAAGTTCGTGTATTTCTGGATCCATATTTATGGTCTTCCTCTAAGTATGATGAATGAAGTCAAAGTTTTCAATATTGCAAAAAATATAGGTACTTCATATCCAACTGATTCTCAATTGGATGCTAAATATGGTAAATATGCTAAAGTTAGGGTTCAAATCAATATTACTAGACCTCTTCCTAAGGATATGGTAATAACTTTGAAATCTAAGAAGCAAATCAAAGTTCCGTTCAGGTATGAGAAACTTCCAAGGCTATGCTTCTACTGTGGCTCTTTTGGACACTTAATGAAACAATGCCCTCATCTCTCCAGTAAGTTAGAAGAAGATAAATCTCGAAGTGCAGAAGTAATAGTTGCAAAAATGAATGACAAGTCTTTGGCCAGATACATGGATGAAATCCGTGCTTATCATAAATCTATGGAACCAGGTATGATCTGTTGGAATTTCTTATCTTATGCATTCATCACAACCAATGCATACAAGTACATGATCTTACCCAAAACTAGAATCATGATTCAAAGTAAATAAGAGAATTAGAAACATACCTTAACAGAGCTTATGATCACGAATTGAAGTATGAAGAACCATCCAATGTGAGAGAATGAAGTCTTCTATTCTCTCTCAATGTTTGCAGTAAAATGGGATACTAGAAAATGTTGCAGTTATTGAGAAGAAGAGGGACTCCCCTCTTTATGATATTGTCTCCAAAAATCCCTTCCCATCACCGGGAAGTGGAGCGAAAAATAGGGCTACAACTATCTTCATGAACTGCCAACAAACCAAGCAGTTGAGAACGTTTTTCAGTCAATTCAACTGGTTCTCATCCTTATCTCGACTGAATAACCCGTGTGACTTTTGACCCAAAGTTTTCGCAAACGTGTGTTTTGCACATTGACCATTCAAGAGTTTTATTTGAAAAAACAATAAAGCTAAATAAAACTTACATGATCAAATCCGGCCATTTCAGTTCTCTGTCGAAGATGTTCAAGGAAGATGTTCAAGGGCCATTGACGACTGGGACTAGATTTCAGGATGAGATTGATGCTACGCGCCATCTTCAGATAAATTTGGCAGCGTTAAGGGTGGCAGAAAACAACGGGCACAACAGCAGCAGAGAGTCCAACGCTGAGACCGTGACAAAGGCTAACCTGGAGGATGGTTAAGTGAATGCACCTGACAAGAGTAGTGAGCAGAACCGAAAAAGCAGAGAGGCATTAATGGTGGGAAAACAAGATAGGTGTAAAGGTGTGATACATCAAGTGAAAGTTGTTATGTTAGGCGACAAAAATATATCTAGCAATTCTGTTTGTGGGGGAAAAAATTAGATAGGCACTGGTGAGACTGCTAAAGCATCAGAAGAGGTCTCAAAGACGTTAACAGATCCAATAATTCTCTCTATATCTACCAGTGTAGAGAGTCTGAGAGAGCATAATTTGAGGCAAAACGTGATAACGCAAACTAACATGGGTAATAAAGACGCTGAGATAAGTTACATTCACCTTCGTTAACAGTGGGTGTGTGTGTGTGTGGGGGGGACAATATATCCAAGTCAAGCCCAAGGAGAAATTGTTAACCGATGAAAAGCCCATATCTAGTTACCTCAAATCCAATGAAGGGAAGGTCTATTCTCGATCAGGTCTGAAACCTAACTCTCAATCTGTAGTTGCGGAAGAAGAAGAAGACAATTCATCTTCTACTTCTAATTCAGAGATAATTAAGACGAAGAAAATGAAGGGGTGGAAGACATCGGTGAGAAAGTTCAATCAATCTCCCTCCTCCAATCACAATGGAGAATCGTTCAGTGGATCGAAGAGAACTGCTAGCCCGATGGATATTTATTTACCTGCTAAAAAGAGTTTGCAATTACAAATTACTCAGATGGGTGTGGTGGCTGTCTAGAATCAGCCACATGATCGATGTTAATGTTCTCCTGGAACTGTCGAGGATTGAGAAACATCTCGACAATCCGTAATATCAAGGCATTTCTCAGGGCCTGCAATCCCAATATTGTATTTCTTACGGATACTTTTTTCAGGAGGTAACTGCTCATAATTTCTATAATTCTTTGGGGTTTGATAACTTTAAGTATATCTCTGTTGTGGGTAGAAGTGGAGGTAATGTTATATTATGGAATAATAATATTGATTTGGAGGTGATAAGTGCTGATAAACATGTGATTCATTGTCGAATTCATCAATTGATTGACAAAAGATTGGGATTTACTTTGTGTTTATGGCCCTCCCAATCGGAATCTTAGGAATAATTTTTGGAATTGATTTTCTCAATTTACTGCTTAGATTACTAATCCATGGTGTATTATGGGAGACCTTAATGTTATCAAAACTATGAAATAGAAGTCTGGTGGTAGCAAGAGGAGGAACAATGCAAACATTGAGTTCAAGAATTTTATTCAAGATAGCGGCTTAATAGATATGGGGTTTGCTGGTCCATCCTTTACGTGGACTAATAGTGTTGTGGTGGAGAAACTTATCTTTGAAAGGTTAGACAGGGAAATGTGTACATCAGACTGGTTCTTTATGATTCAAAATAATGAGGTTCTTCATCTCCCTAGAATAAGTAGTGATCATGCTCATATCTTGATCAATACTAACAGGACTATCAAGAGAAAAAGGAAGCATTCTAATAAATTTGAGTTCTTTTGGGTTGATCACCCGGGCTTTAATGATGTTGTTCATAATTCTTGGAATTTCAGTCAGACTCGTACTATGAACAAAATCAGATGCTTAGGGGAGGATCGAAACAAGTGAAGTAAAGAGACTTTTGGGAATATTTTTAGAGCTGTGGAAGATGCTAAAGATAAGTTGTTGCAGATTCAAAAGGAAGCTCACATCAAAGACACTAGAATTAAAGAAAATGAATTATGTTTGAAGATTGAGGAGCTGGAACGTATGCAATAAAAATATTATGAACAACGTAATAAATTGAATTGTATTCCTAATGATGACAAGAATACTAGAGTTTTTCACCTATCAGTGCTCCAAAGGAAAGAGAAGAATCAGATCTCTGCGCTCAAGTTGGCTGATGGGAATTGGACTACTGAACCAAATGGGATTGTCAATATTTTAGTGAATCATTTTGCTGATCTGTTTAAAAAAGATCCCAATGAAGAGAAGTATTCGATTCTTTTCGAAGCTCCCTCAAAGATTGATAGAGCAAGTAATGATAACATTTCTGTGATTCTTTCTACGGAGGAAATTTGGACAGTGATCAAGAGGATGAAGAGCCTTAAATCTCCAGGCCCAGGCGGTATGCCACCCTTATTCTTCAAGAAGTGTTGGGAGCTCATTGGAGAGGAAGTTTCTAGTACCATCAAAGACTGCTTTAGCAATGCATCCTTACCTCCAGGGCTAAACCATACCAACATTGTGCTGATACCTAAGGTAAAAAAGTCCCTCCACCCCTTCTGAGTTTCGCCCTATTGCATTAACAAATGTAATTTATAAACTAGTAACAAAAATCATTGCTCAGAGATTGAAAGGCCACCTTCATATGCTAGTTGATAGATCCCAATCTGCTTTCATCTCAGGTAGGTTAATAATTGACAATATTGTGGCAGCGAAAGAGATTTTGCATTCTATGGCTAATTCAGATTAGTAAAGATTATGATAAAGTGAGCTGGAGGTTTTAAGTCACTTCCTTAAGACATTTGGCATAGTTGGTAAAACTCATGAATTGATTATGAACTGCATTTCCATAGCTTCTTTCTCTGTTATAGTAAATGGTCAAGCTGAAGGGAACTTTAATAGTGGTAGGGGTTTACGTCAAGGGTGCCCTTTATCGCCATATTTGTTTATCATATGCTCGCAAGGTCTATCTTGGCTGATAAGGACCATGGATAATAATGCCTTATATAATGGGTATAAAATTTTCAAATATGCACCTGATGTCTCCCACCTTATGTTGGCAGATGATCTCATTCTATTTGGCAAGTTAGATAATCAGACTGTGAAAACTCTTATGGATGTTCTCAACATTTACGTTGCTTGGTCCGGTAAAAGTGTTAATATTAGCAAGGAGTAGAAGATCACAGAAAGGTTGAAGTAGCTGCTTTTCTGGGTATTCAACAAATGGATAACAGTGACAAGTATCTGGGATACTATTTATTAAAACCAGCTTATCAGAATTCTTCCTTCGATTTTCTGTCTGACAAGTTTGATGGGTGTCTAGCTGGCTGGAAGGGTATCTTTATATCCCATGCAGGAAGACTGGTGTTAATTAAAACATTCTTGGGTCTTATTCCCCCCCCCCGCCCCCGTATTTCATGGCTAGAAGACATTGCAAAACCTCACAAGAACAATGAGCAACTTTTGGTGGGGTCACATCAAGCAGGAAAGGAAGATGCAATTTATAATATGGGATCATATGGAATTACATAAAGACAAAGGAGGTCTAGGCATAAGATCTCTCCAGCACTTAAATAAAGCTCTGATAGCAAAATTGATATGGAAGTTATTCGATGATCCTAAATGTTTATGAGTACAACTTATAGAGGCCAAATACTTGAAGGGCAGCAGCTTCTGGGAAGTAAAAAAGAGTAGCAATTGTTCTTCAACTTGGAGTGCAATGCTTACCTGTAGATAGGAGATGAAAGATGGTTGTTGTTGGACAGTCGTTAATGGAAGCAAAATAAACATTTGGGAGGACCCTTGGATACCCAACATGCTGAATAAAGCTCCGCAAAGATTAGTTGAAGTGCATGGTGATATCAAGAATGTACAAGACTTAATGTTACCAGATGAGAATAAATGGGATGAAGTTAAGCTGCAGCAGCTGTTCAACCACTCTGAAGTTCAGAAAATTCTGGAAATTTATTTACCCGAAGATATGGAGACTGGGATTACTGATAAAATATTGTGGATCCACCATCCCAATTGAGACTTTTCAACAAAAACCTTCCTCAAGACTATGGCTGACAGACAACTTACCACTTCACATGATAGTGACTTCCCTTGGAAGAAGTTTTAGAGGCTACAACCCAAAATCCACTTCACATGATAGTGACTTCCCTTGAAAAATGGATTGGCAGTGGCAGGCAACATTAGCAAGCATATAAAAGGTATAAACTCTGAGTGCAGGTTTTGTAATGCTGAAGTGGAAACAATAGACCACCTTTTTCTGTATTGTCAGGCCGCTCAAGCAGTCCTATTTGCTTCCCCTATGAATCTCAGGGTCAATACAACAAATGGAGATACTATTCAAAAGTTCATCAGTAATTGGCTTTGTGAAGGGGGTGATCATTCTAAATTGAAGATTGGAGCATGTTTGTTCTGGGCTATTTGGAAGTCAAGAAATAATATCATCTTTAATAATGGAAAATTCAACATTCAGACAATTATAAAGGAAGCTTATGCAAGTGGATTTGCTTGTAGTCAAGAAATATATCATCTTTAATAACAACACTAATGCTTTACTTGCAGTAGACCTGGCTGAGAGGAAGGGATTTCGTGGCATCATTTTGGAGGGAGACTCCTTGATTACCACTAACTCTCTCAGGTTACCCATTATCAGTACCCCTGGAAAATCCATAATAACATCAGCAGATCTAAAGACAACATCCGGCGTTTCAACTCGGTTTCGTTCAGTTTCGTCAGAAAATAGGCCAATTTTACGGCTCAGCTTTTTGCAGATCATGTTGTGTCTAACCACTCGTCTGAGATGTGGTTATCCTTCTCTCCTTCAGCACTTTTGATGTGTGGGCTCTTCTCTTCTTAGTTGTCCTTGTCCCGTGTTGTTTCTTTTTCTTTTCTTTTGCAAAAAAACAAAGATAAAGCCAAGTCCGAGTCAGACCATAAATTAAGCAAAAATTATTAATGGACCACAACAACATAAAAATAAATAAAAAAAGGACGTTAAAAAAACCGTCCCCTCACACTACTTCTTCCATAAGGGACCCCCCTATTATTCCCCATCCATGAGGCCCACCTGTATGTGTCTGAACGGTTTTTCAAGCGGTCTGTCCAGAATTACTGTAAATTGAGATCAGAAGTTATTTCAACTTTCACACGCAACCTACTCCCTCTGTTTTTCGAAAAGAGATACTTTCACTTTTTCATTTTAGCCTAAAAATAGGTCAAATTGAAAAAGTGAAAGTATCTCTTTTCCAAAAACGGAGGGAGTATTAATATTCCCGGAGTCAATACATGCCTATATTCCTACGCAGTCGGTCAGTTTAGAGTACTACATAGACGACTATACACTGCATAAATAAAAATTGTTTTCTTAACAGTGAAACAAACAGCACCCAACATTCATTTTAGATCAGCACAACACATTAGGGTATATTAATGATTAATTAGACAACTAATACTCTAATTATTAATAAGATTATACATTACAATGGGGTTTCAACTAATTTTCTAAACTCATTCAAATTTATGTTTGAATCGTCCATAATCTTCTCTTCTTACTGCTGATACTCTCAACATCAGATGTCAACTCTTTATTCCATTCTTAATCCTTGCTTACTCTGATGTTAATTGTTCATACCATTCTTAATCCTTGCTTACTCTGATGTTAATTGTTCCAAAAGAATCTTATCCTTCTCAATTTTTTTGGATTATTTAGATACGACTAAATTGATCTTGGATATTAATTTTTGGGATCGTTCAAGTATTCTTCTTAACAATCAGGTTCATGGACTCTATTGTCTAGACTTTCTGATTGAGAAGAGATAGAGATATACACTCTATATACATATTGTCAAGGATCATTAAGTTGGTTTACTTGCAATTGTATTAGGATTTGTCCATACATGTCACCGAACGAAAAAGTTGGTGGTGTACTTGGTACCCTCTCCTTTCAACACTATTAAATAACTGTAAAAGTCATCATTTACTACCACAAAAATTGAAAAAAGGTACCATCGTTTTGATGCGCCAAGTGTTTTAATATTAAGAATTGAAGTGTAACTTACTTCCCAAAGATAATTGCTACAACACATTGAGTACTGCTTCTATTTTGAGGAAGAATAAGAAGATTATAAGGATGATTTTGTTCAGGTTTCTTCAAAATCCCACTTCGAATTTGACCTTTTAACCCGATCATATAACTAAAAAAACACATAATTAAACAATGAGGATTTACAGATAGAACAATTTGTCTCTAGTGCTCGTGATTTCTTATTTTAATTGGCTTGAGTTGCTAGTTTTACTCGAGACGTTTGTTTCTTGATGGATAATACGTGTTTGTGTACGAGTGGTGTTTGGTTCTTGTGTGTTGGTTCGCTCTCTGCTCTACGTGGTGAACTGCAAACCCGCTTACCTCTTCAAAGAGATGCCCACAACCGGCTAACACGTAAACAAGTGGAGATATTTCTCCTTCGCCTCACTTCTCGGTTCGGGAGCTAGCTAAAGCCATCCCCTCATGCCGGAAAAAGAGAACCCGAGGATCGGAAAGCGCCAATAATTAACTTTGCATGTATAACTTCTTCCAGTATGACCTTTCTTCAGCCAGGATAAAAGAAGAGGGCATTGTTAGGCTTGGCGAGCCAACATAAAGATCAACCATATCATTAGGAAATGAAACATAAAAGATATAACGTTGGGGCGATAACCTATTAGAGACGTATCATGTTGAGCTTTCGTTTCTAACCTACCCCAACATGTCTGGGAATAAACGTTTAGTTCAGGTTCTGAAGAGAAAAAAAAAGATTCAAGGAGAGCGAGACGATAATAGTAGTTGACTCGTTAACCTGGGACCATTCATTATACTTTTTTAGCTCCGGCTAAACTACTACTAAATGTCACAACCTAAAATTCACATTCATTTTCCAAGTAACTCCACCACCAGTCCACCACCATCTATTCGGCAATGCCGAGTATAATATGCATGAGTTTCTTAAGGAAATATCTATATATCACAATCACCTTGAACATTTGTATGTAAGTTTTCCCTTAATCTAAGAAAAAGATTCTTCAGATATTTCTTCAATGATTAAGTACTCAATCTTTTTTTTCTACAAAAAAAGGTTTCAACCAAAATCTATAAAGTAAAACAAGCAAGAAATTTTAAGAACCCAATTAAAATTCTAGAATATATGTTGCTCTTATAGTTATGGTATTTCTTTTTGCGGTTTGTGTTTTTAATTAGGTATTGGTACACATGTTTTAGTGTGTATTGTTGTTTGTTCTTCATTTAATGTCTGTTATATTTTCAAGATTTTTTCTTTTTGTTCTTCCTTTGTTGTTCTTAATGCCAAAACCTCGAACTTTGATGACGATTTAGTACAATTATTTTCATCATTCAAGAACAAGGAAAATTCATTAACATATAATTATATATAAATTTTTCTTTTGTCGTTTGTGGTGGAGTTAATAATGGCGGTGCAGTTGTTTTAAAAATGGGTTTCAAATTTTGTGGTCAGTGGGTGTATTCAGTAAGGTTAGTTTGGTCTAAGTCAAAAATATATATTGAATAGTTCTGAGATAACAAGTTAACTATGATTTTCGCTCTCCCATTAATAAAAATCTTTTATAAACCAACTCAAACTTGAAAAATGTCCAATATAAAGTGTTAGGTATGAATCCTAACTCAACATAAATTTGTGGGCAGAATTCATCTCAAAAACCGGTCTCCAAGTTGAGCAAATTCATTAACTTATAAACTACCTAATTTTGCACCATTTTGATGACATGGGACTAAGGTACTAACATTCCACCATATTTTCACTCAGCGTCCTCGTTGGCTTACGTTATCGATATTTATCCGACTGGTAGCCTTTTTCCTTTATAACGGATCCACTCAACTATCAATATTCAATGTTGTGATAATTATGCACATACACAGTTGATTTCACATCTTAATTCAACATATAATTCACATATTTCGTGGAGATGGTTTGGGGACTAACGGTTGGATTTGATACCTCATGTTAGGGTACCAACCCTAACTCGTCATAAACCCATGGGTAAAACTCATCTTTAAAACCGGTCAACAAGTTGATCAGGGAACCTATATAGAATTATAAACTATCTAATTTTGTACCATCTTAACGATGTGGGATTAAGATCCTTAATTTTTTTTCCAAAGAAGCTAGCTCTGTCAATTTCAGATAGATTAACTATACAAAAAGATGAAACATACTCGAATCTAACTTTTTGAGCAAAAGCATTAGCTATGCCTGTATGTTCTTTACTAGGAAAAACAAAAATCAACTTTTAAAACAACTGAAATAAGAGAAACATTCGTGCAATATCTTTCTAGCTCTCCATATTATCTCTTTTAAAATCTTCCATCACAGTCTTATATTCTCCCACTAAAAAATATGTTAGAATTTTCCTTTAGCTTTATTTTCCATAGAATAGCTTCCATAAGTGCCAAACTTTCAGCTTTCTCGGGTCCAGTAATCATTATGACAGAAGTTTTTTCTTGGACAAAGCTTTGTTTTCCTAGTCTTAGTATTATTTTATATTATCGAACTTTATATAAGAAGGCCTATAGTATAGTAAAGAAACTCATTCTAAATTATCATTATTAATTGATTAATCAAAGTTATTTTCACAATTACCATTCTCTTTTTTTAAGCATTCTTTTTACAAGCGTTTGTGTTATATATTTCTCATTATCATATTGTACATTAAACAATGTTCTACGTACTTCTATTTTAATCATCTTCGTGCTTGCTTTGCACCTATAAGGAATAACTGGTAGTTCCCTTCAAGATTATTTCCAATCCTCTTATAGGTTCCCAGTTGATTTTTGCATGAGCTTCCTCCGATTATCAAGTCGAACCCACCATAACAGTTGATCAAGTTTCTTAACTTGTCAATTATGAGTTCATTCACATCTATAATGCAATCAACTAACTTTCCCTTCTGCCCATTACCTTCCCACTACCTCTTATAGATTTTCATGTTAATCTTAGAAACCTCAACCACAACAACAAGCTTTAGTGATATGCTAAAGTCTATGTAACGCTATATCAGGCCCGCTAATGCCAGAGCAAAGAGAGAGCTCTTAGATCTCACTTGGAAAGTGGTCCTTCAAAATTCAAAGATATAAGGAAGTGAGGTAAAGATTAAATATTTTAAAAAAGTGATTCGAGTTGAATAGATTTTTTAATCGGAAAAGAAAAAAAAATGAACTCCTTTATGTATATTTTTTTTGTTATGTCTAATACAATTAGAAAAAGGAAATTATGAACAATATGGGTATGTCCAACAAAATCATTGGTAATAAATACAACATACAAAGCCCATTGACTTAGTAAAAAAGGAAAAAGGGTAAATTTCATATTTATACTACACCATACCATTAATAACTTTTTTTTTTATAGAAAGTGTTTCCTTATTTATCGTAACTATTCGTAGATTTTTATGATGCTCTTATAACTGAATAACTTATATGCACATGTTTGGCTCATGATAATGAGCACATGCATAAACACCGAGGACAAATATATTCTCATTCCATTAATGTCTTTACTAGGATTATATTTTTATCTCTCAATAAACAAAAGGAATAACAACTCTTCTTAGGATACTATATATATGTGCTTGTGTATGTGTGTGCATTTTTTGTAGTATTAGTTGCATAACCTAAATAAATTTGTTAATATCTTAGTTAGGGTTTCCATTTGTTTGAGTTTTAATAGTTAAGTTTCCTACATGAACTGGAAATTCGGTTTCATTGGGTGTATAGATAAATATTTGCAGTTCTTATAACAATGCAGACTACTAGAAGTGATGTTTAGACACCATGGATCAGTTCCTCTTGACGTAATATAACATGTTAATTGTCATGTAACAAATATGTTTATGATTTCTGGTGTTAAAATGTGGGGATAATACAACACACATAAAATCCCAAAGATGGGAGCTTACAACCAAACTTAAAAAATGTAACAGTAGGTTTCAAATCTGGTTTTCTGCAAGAATCTAATTTGCAAATGAAAACCGAGTATACGATTACACAATTTCGTTCCATTTGAAATATAAAAGCATTATGAGCTCTAATCTTTAACCATTATTCGCCAAGTCGACTTCATTTGGACATAATTTTTTCTTTACTCATTAAGTTAATATTATAACCCGCTAAAAGTGTACTATGAAGTTGATATCCATATCACTATTAACAGAAGTTGGCACATCATGTAATCTATGAAATTTTTTGCATCCTTAATGCTCTCAAAACCCTCTTCTACAAAGAATTTCATTCAGCTAATTTTGTAGTTTAGCTAACATTACTTACTCAAACCAAAAAAAATAAAATCTAGATCTTTTTTTTTCCCCTCTAAATTTTGATATTTTTAAAAGATTAAAAGTATCTCTCAACATAAAATTAATAAAACAAAAATCTTCAAGTTCAAATTTAAAAGTGAAAAGGGGTTATTATGTTACATAGGGCGAGGCAGATGGAATATGAAAGGAAAATAACCAAATTGGTCATCTGGTTTTGGATATCCTCTTCGGCCAAAATACAAATACCCAAGTGGTGTACATGATTTATCCGGTTTCATCTTCTAATATTCTCAACTGCAATAATTGGATCAATATGCTTCTTAGTACCCCTTAATCCATCTACATATGGATAAGCATCAGTCGATGTTATACCATCATAATCACGCGTTTAATAACAACTAAAGCATCACGACTGATATTAATATTATAGTCAATATGTTATTGTATCAATACTTCTTTCCTCTCACCTGGTGTCATAAGATGCATCCATTCAATTAAACAAGCTGCAACATTAGCCCAACATTATGCGACCCATGTTGTTACGATCTTTGGAATCTTGTTTCAGATTTAAAATTTCTCCTATCTATGTGGTTCTTAAATCCACGACAATCGTATCAAAAGTTTTATTTTGCAACTGGGACCTCTCATCTACTGCACATACAACACCTGGAATAAAAATTGTCTTTATGTCACAAGAATTGGAACAACATCTTTAGTCATTAAAATTTATGCAAAACTACTAAATTGTGATAAACTATATTAATCAAATTTATAAACAACTAACGTGTCTTGTTAAGTTACTATTGGTACTACTTTTATACGAATCTATTAAATCAAGAATAATAAAAAAAAATGCATGAATATTAGCAATTGAAAAAATGTACAACAATTGATACTGAAAATACGGGGGTACCAAAATACACCACCACTTTTTTCTTAGGAAATCTGTATGGACAAACTCAACACAATTTCGAGAGTTCAACTCAATCAAGGAATAATGTCTACAGTTATATCTCTCTCTCTCTCGCAATTAGAACGTTTATAGAAACAAGTCCGTGAACCTAATTACAAAGACATTACTTGGACGGTACCAAAGACCAATGTCCAAGAATCAATCAAGTCGTATCCAACAAAACAAGATCGCATGTATCTACTATGATTGGTTAACGCACAACCTGTGATATTTCAATTATAAGATAAACAATATAATGCGAAAAAACAAATAACACAGACACCACAAGTTTTGTTAACGAGGAAACCGCAAATGTAGACAAACCCCGTGACCTAATCCATATTGAGCACCAAACTGTATTAAGCCGCTACAGACACTAGCTTACTACCAATTAACTTCAGACTGGAATGTAGTTGAGCCCTAAAAGGTATCCCACCGATTAAGGCACAGTCACACTCCTTATTACGCCTCTTGAATCCCAGTAGGATTCCGTGCAATTTATTCCTTTAGCTAACGTCACACCAAGTAAGAGTTGCTTCAACTCAATTGAAGACTTTAAACCAACCTGTTTCCGACAGATTAAGCATGTATGTGATTTCCTTTTACAATCAAAAAGTTTGATCAAAAGTGATGAAAATCGATAAAAATAGACAGAGTCTAGCTAACCTCACAAGTATAAAACTTGTGGAATCAACAACGTTTGAGACGAAGAAAACTTTGATGATTTCTATTTATTTTGATCGAGTGAGAAGCTCAACAATCGATCAAGATCAGGATACTTAAGTTATCAAGAAAATATAACTGGACCTGGCTTCACGAATCTCTATGAAGTCTTTATAGTAGTCGTTAAACCCTAAAAGGGTTAGGAAGAGGAAGACTCTAGATGCAACTAGGACACACCAAAAAGTAGTTTCGGGATTAAAAAATCCCCTTTTATAGATATTCAAAGCATAGGTTGCTTTAGGTTTAAGCTAAGATAGATTTGGAACCTAGCAATCAATATCCAGTGTTAGATGAACCTTTGAATCTGATTTACATAAACAAGATATACACTCTGGTTAGGTGAAACCGTAACCGAACCGTGTATAAAGACTATGTTCAAGGTGGTTAGCCGAAACTAGCTGATTTGAACTTATAAGATTAATATTCATTTTCATGAACATATAAGACATTAATCTTGAGTCACAATTACGTGATCAATTAAGTCTAGTGTTTTTATAGAATTGATCAAATACAAATTATCTCGTAGAAATAATTTTATCGCACTTGAAGATAATCGACATGGTTAGTAGATGTACAAAGTACAATTACCATACCCGTTCGTGAGTTAGGCCAGTCATAGTACGTGTACCGGTTTGTAAACTATTTAACCAAACTAAGTTCCGGAATCCACAAAACTATTTAGGTATGCGTACCGGTATGGATACCTTAAGACTATGACGGTTCCGCAGTCCACAAAACTATTTTGATACGTGTACCGGTATGGATAAACAACCGAGTTTTGGAACACTGAACTTTTCTTGTACGTGTACAGGTATGGATACCAAACCGGTTCCGATACCACAGTTTATTATCGTTTTGCATACGGGTATGCGTACCGATCTGGTTCACGAGTTAAACAGATTTTTACATGATGTGCATAAGGATATGCGTACCACAAATCTGTAAGTCGACATATAACTACTCCGCTACGTGTACAAGTACATGTATTATGGGTTCATACTTTTAACAGTTTTCCTAGTTTGTAAGACTGATAACACTGTCTTGTATCCGAATCTTTAGTACTTCTATATTTCTCTTTAAATCGATTCGAAACATTCCCGAATAACATCAATGACACATATCACTGTTCCAGGATATTTCTGAATGATAAAACTTGAATCATGATTTTGATTGCGAACAATAAATTGTCCTTTACCTAAATTCATCAAGTATGAACAAATGTTCATTAAGCTTAGTCATTATATTTTGAGATTTAATTATCAAGATAAAATTGACTCGAAATTCTTGTATATGCATATAGTCTAATTAGTTATGCGATATCGTCTCAATAATAGAAAAGTGAACATAACTTGAGAAATAGGTGGTTCAGTCTTCACTTACCTTTTGTTGATGAAGTTCTCTAAAAGTTTCGGTTGATCTTCGCCTTCAAACGGTAGAACGCAATGATGACTGTCGTGATCCACTGTTTCTCAGCTACATTTTTATCATAATTCGATACTTAACTAATTGTAAACTAGAAATCAAGATATAGTTTTGACAACTAAATTTGACAACAAGCTTAAGATAGCAACACTTGTGAGTTCAACCGAGCAATGCTCTAACAATCTCCCTCTTTGTCAATTTTAGTGACAAAACTATCAATACATGTGGATAATAAAATAAAGCTTTGAAAACTACTCGAATCCATCATGCCTTGATTTCCTTGGTTTCTTCAACTCCTTCAACTCTTCGTAATTTAAAGTTGCAATGAACCTGGAATAAGAATACTTCTTTATGGCACAAGAATTGGAACAACATCTTTAGTCATTAAAACTAATGCAGAGCTACTAAACTGTGATAAACTACATTACTCGAATTTATAAGCAACCAACGTGTCTTTTTAAGTTACCGTTTGTATTACTACTTTTATTCGAATCTAGCAAATCAAGAATAATATATAAAAAAAATGCATGAATATTAGCAATTGAAAAAATGTACAACAATTGATACAATTATGGGAGATACTAAACCTATTAAGAATTATATGATTATAGATCTTGTTTTTTTCTATTTCTTTTTCTTATTTCCATTGTTTCTAATAACTTACTCTTCATAATCTTTATTTTCATCTTTTCTTCTTTCTATTTGTTTTTTCTCTTTTTAGAGGTTACATGATACTTTCCCCCCCTAAATCTTAAGATCCGATGGATCATGAAGAAAAAAACTTTGATTTTTTTTTTTCGTTCTTTTTTAATATAAATTTCATAGTTTTATTTTATTATTGATCAAAAGATTCATACAAAGAAACAGCCAGGAGCCTAGCGACAAGCTGAGCCCCAACCTCCTTTTGAATAACAACTCCTAATCTATGAAAAAGACAACGATATCTTCCCCTAGCTCTCCCAAAGAAGTGAAGGACAACGTAACAAAACCATAATCATGCGCATTGCATTTATCAAGGTACTTGTTACGTTTATTATAATCGGCATTGGAAATGGCTTTCCCTGGAATGAAAGTACGACCCGCGACATTGGTGAAAGGTGAAACCCCGGTGACATCAAAACACACATCCTGACCATTCTCCCAACTATAAACAAGGATGTCAGCAAGTCTCAGAGCATTTTTGATATCCGAAAGAAAACACAAACAAACTTCCTTTATAGCGTGAACACCGGCCTTGTAACATATATCTACGAAAACATTCTGAACAAGGTCATGTCGATACTTGAGGCCAACATCACTAGCACAATGTAGCGCGTGATCTCCAAAGATGTCCATCCATCGATTAAAACTAGAATACAAACTAAATTCCACAAAGAGAGGGATACCAAGTCTTAGCTTACAACAGCCTTAAACTGCCTCGGCCCAAGGCATTGATGTAGCCCACTAATGGGCTCGAAATAGACAACTGCCAACGTATGCATGGACTGGGGGGGGGGGGAGAATCATTAATGTTATAGTTAAGGGGCAAACCACTAACCTGAATAAAAGTCTGAAGAGACTGATGGAATGTGTGAACGTTTTCGCAACAAGCATTGTATAAGCTGTTGAGAATGGTCTTTTGTACCGGTTTTTTTCTGACTCTGAGAGGTTAGATAACAATAGTTGCTTGTGTCAGACATCGTATAAATCCCAAGTCCACCATCCTTAATGCATAGAGTGGCTAGACGTTGTTCAAAGGGGACAAATCCCGCTTCATCTCATGTTATAATCTGTCTTAGAAACTATAGGAGATGATCATCGAAGAGAGTACCTTGTTGCAGGGCAGAGGGTCTAGTAGTGCGCATCGTGAAATATAGTTTTGAAACACCAGCACAATTGCGTAATAACAATAACTCACTCTGTAGGTCCTTGAGTTTCTTTATGGCTGACATCAACTGGATTGTTTTATTAACTCTTGACAGAACCATATCACTGCAAAAGTTTAAGTTTAAACTTACAGGGCCTCCAAGAAGCTTAACACTCCCTGCAGGTCTACCGTTATTATTAGAAAACATGTCATCTTCATACACTATAATAAAATCTACCTATTGCTACACTATATATTGTCACATCTTCAATGTATATGTTGCAAAAGAAATTTTTTAGTCACAATAGTTCCCAAGTGCAGCTAAAAGCTATAATTTGCTGCTGCAAAATGAAACTATTGCCACATAAATGTAGCAACAATATCAAAAGAGTGGCAAAAAAGTATAATCTTTTGCTGCAATAATATAGAGTGGGTGCAGCAAAAGACTTCTTGCTACGTAGGTTATCACGGAACTAGTAGGGGTTTATGCCATAACCATTGGGTGCTACAATAAGTTAAGTTTCTTGTAATAATAACTCCTAACATCCACCGTTGGCCAAAAGACCTCAGTTTTGTTGATATTAAGATGTAGACCTCTATGCATCCCTTCGTCTTGTATAATGCTCAAGGCTTTAAATATTTCATTTATGTCTCCAATGATGGTTCCCTCATCCAGGTACCCGGCATGTAGGTCTAAAACACACTGTGAAACAATATTTTTCACCAAAGGATGCAGAGTAAGCGCAAATAGCAGGGGACCAAGTGGGTCTCCCTACTGAACACCTTGAGCAGAAGACAATACAAAGTTGTCAGAGTACAACTTAGCCGGCTTGGCATAGCAAAATTCTACCCATCTTGAGATGGAAGGTAGTGTTGTTTAACTTCTCGGATGAAAATAGATCGATCTACCAAATTAAAGGCATTGGTGAAATCAATCAACAACATAGACATGTTGGTAGAATCACCTTTCAAATCCAGCAGGTTTTTCACAGAGTGCAAGATTCGTTCACAGCTGCCACATGGGATGCTGACTCCAAACTGAAAATCACCAAGGTAATAGGCCATATCCTTCCCAATTGAAGTAACAGCTAACTTGGACACCAACCTCCTCCATATGGTGCCAACGATAATTGGTCTTAGTCCCCCTCTAGGCTTAACTAATAGGGTCAAAGGGGCACTAGCCACTAATAGTGCCAGTAAGCCAAAAGTTCACTACGCCAGTGATAGTAGAAATCAACTCATCAGCCACTACAGCTGCAGCCCCACTCATAGCATTCAAAAGATAATTACATGATTGTTTACAAGATTATCAAAAACATCAAAATACAAGATAATCAAAACCCAAATACAAATGACGACACCAATTGCAAGTACATCGCGAAGAGAAAGAGCCATGAACTGCAAAGACATCCAATTTTTGTAGATGTAGTAGTGATGAATGATGGTATGAACCGGAATCAACTCTGACCATTTAAAATGATTATCTTCTTCAATAAGAGATGATCCAAATGAAATTTAGCATTTTCCCCAAAATCTTGTAGATCCACACGAATTCGAGTGCCCTAAATCCCTCTTGTTGAAGATGAATCCAAAGCGACGCCGAGAAGAATCGTTGATGTTCTTGATGAATCGAGAATAGCAAGCCAAAAAACACCATGGAGATTTGAAAACGAAGATAAAATCATCCAAAATACGAAGAAAAGATCGCCAAAACAATGAAGAAATGTGTCCATAGACAACCAGAAAAACAAAAGTAAAACCTAAAAACACAAACTAGATTATTCTTATACATAAAAAGCTAAAAATCCTTGCTCAAATCTATCCCAAAAGGACTAGATCTGAGCAATAAGGAGGAGGAAGTTCTAAGGGTTTTTTTTTTCTTTTAAGTCTAAGCTACAAATCCATTCTCCTCATTTTTTCGTTATTTTTAGTAACTTAGATATGTGTTTATCTTGATTATTTTCTTCATTTGTTTGATTTTGTATCTTATGTCGGTTCACTTCTTGAAAAAGCGGCGGTATAACAACCATGCCCAATAATTCATTCGGACATCTGTATGGACTAAACTCTAATATAATTCTGAGAGCACCAACTTAAAAGTGAGACTCAATCAAGAAATATATCAAAGAACTTTATCTCTATTTCTCAATACAATCAGCAAATCAAACAGATAGAAATCTGTGAGCCTGATTGATATGAGAAATAACTTGGACGGTACCAAAGACCAATGCCCAAGTGTCAATCAAGTTATATCCAACAAAGAAGGTCAGATTTATCAACTGATTGAACTACGCACAACCTATGATATTTCAATTATATAAACAAATATATTGCGAAAAAGAAATAACACAGACACCAGAAATTTTGTTAATGAGGAAACCGCAAATGCAAAAAAAACAAAACCCTAGACCTTGTCCAGCTTTGAACACCACACTGTATTAAACCGCTACATACACTACTAGCCTACTATAAGTTAACTTCAGACTGGAATGTAGTTGAGCCCTAACAAAGTCTCACACTGATAAAGGTACATTCATGTTCCTTACGCCTCTAGAACCACGCCGGATTCTGTCATTTGACTCCCTTAGGTGATCTCACCCACAACTAAGAGTTGTTACGACCCAAAGTCGAAGACTTATAAACAAATATGTCTCCCACAGATATGTTTATTCGTTATTCGATTTTTGTTCTGTCCTTTGATAAATCAAGGTGAATAGGAACCAATTGATAATCCGGTCTTATACTCTCGAAAAGAAGCCTAGAAATATCAGTCACCTCATAATAACCCAACTGATTAACATTAAAAATTATTGCAGAATCACAAAAGTCTGAGACGAAGAATTGTTTTGATTACTTTTTATATCTTACCTATCGGAGATAAATCTCGAGTAAATCTTAGAGAAGATAAAACTCAATATGATAGAAAAAGTAAGATCAGAATACGCAACTATATAGAAAATAGTTGGATCTTGCTCACGAATCCCAAATGAAGTTTTCAAGTCGTTAACATAATATGGTTTTGGAGAAATCTATGTTAAAGGAGAATCGACTCTAGTTTGCAACTAGGACACAGGAAAGTGTCGGGATTAGGTTTTCCAGTTGTTAGAGTTCTCCTTTATATAGTCTTTCAAATCAGGGTTGCTTACAATCAAAGCTAAGATAGCTTAGTAACAAAGCATTCAATATTCACTGTTAGATGAAATCCTGATTTAAGATTCAATCTAAGTCTGCTTAGAAATTAAGGAATCAATCTCCACCGTTAGATGGACTTAGCTTGTTACATACAAATGAAATATACTTATATTTAAATATGGGTAACCGTACATAAACGTGTACATTGAGTTGGCTCAATAACAGTTAACCGAAGTTAGCCATATGAACACGTTTGTCTTAGCCGTATTCATCTAACACTTCTAGATCAAATATGATGATCAATCAATAATGAAAGATAATCAAAGGAATCTAATTGTGTTTCAAATAGAGTTGTTCAATTGTTCACTATCTCATAGAAATATATATGAACAAATTGAATCAAAATCGGATTGATTCGTAATCGTATAAAGTACTATACAAGAATCATTTCATGAACATTAAGCCACGGTTTGCAAAGTTAATTTGCATTCCTTAAATCATAAATGTTTTAGTTCATGAGTATGAGAATCATACATGGCCGATTTTAGAACTTAACCACTGTGTTCGCAAACAGCAGCTCTAGACCTTGGCCTAGTCAAGCTGTTCGCAAACCCGGTTCACGAACAACCATCCCAGACCCAACTCAGGTAAACTCGTTCACATACTAGGTATGCAAACAATAGTTTAGGACCTTCTCAGGTAAATCCGTTCGTATACTAGGTACGCAAACAAGAGTTCCGGACCTGAATCATAACCAAAACAGTTCGCACACTAGGTATGCATGCCGTGTTGCATCCAGACATGGGTAATTGTTATAAACTCTCATTTCAATCATTAAAACATCCTTAGAATACAACAATTGTAATATTGCACATACCAATAGCTTCAAGTAATTTTCAAGTGATCGAATGATCAATTCGAAACTTCCCAAGCTAACATCAAATGACTGGCTCGTACAAATCATGTAATATGTTCAAGGTAATTTTCACATGATCATCTTTTGACTTAATATTTAGTTTCTAACAAATAAATTGTCTCCAACTAAACTCATCAAGAATATGATGAACATGGCTAAAGCAAAAAGTTTCCAACAAATATTTCGAGAAATAGATAAGCGAGAGAAACTCAGCTCGAAATATCAAATGTGTATAATGTAAAAGTATATATAACTATACGATTTAGTCTCATTAGAAGATAGAATGGAATAGACTTCTGAGTGATAGATAAGTTTTAGTCTACACATATCTTTTGTTGATGAAGTTCCTCCAAGCTCCTCAGTAGATCTTCTTCTTCAATTGGAACGCCGTGAAATCTAAAGCTCAACTACACATTCGATCTTAATCCGAGACATAGCTATAAGTAGATTAGAAATCAAGTATATAGTTTTGATCAACTAAACTTGACAAACAAGCTTGAGATAGAAACACTTGCGAGTTCGACCGAGCAATGCTCTAACAATCTCCCCTTTGTCAATTTTAGTGACAAAACTATCAATACATATGGATTACAAAATAAATAAACTTTGTAGCTTCTCATCCATCATGCTTGATTTCCTTGGCTCTTCAACATTCCTTGAATTCTTATCTACTCGAAGTACTCCAGCGATTCTGAACGTGTTCTACTCAGCATCATTGTTGTTGAAGATCCGTAGCCATAACAATAAGAAAACAGATGTTCTCAATTATTGTTATAGATTGTCATAGTATTATTATATCGAATCAAAGTCCAATTGCATCACAACTTTGACATAATACTATGGTGATATGTATCACTCCCCCTTAGTCAATACTTCCATCTCACATTGAAAACCACTCCCCCTTACATAATGATCTGTAAACCATATGTATGTAGTGTGAACTACCAAATAATTCCCCCCTTTTTGTCAATATAAATTGGCTCAAAGAGATAATTCATGACTAAAAGTGAACATATCAACTTTGTTTCGATGATTTCACATAGTTGAAACTTAGTGTTTTTATCAATGAGTTTATAAAGATACAAGATAACTCTTACAATATTCCACAGCCGCACTCCCCACAAAGATTTGGCAATTAAGCACAAGTTCAATTAAGAACTCTCCTCCATAATATGTCATTCCCGAAAGAACAACAAGAGCGACCTTACTTTTACGAGAAAAGAAGGATTTCTTTGGACATTAACAAATCACATGGATTTGTATCCGGTAAACTCGAATAAATTAACCACAAGAGACCTTATTGATTAATTTAATAGGAAACGCTCAACATAAGAAAACTTACGGAGCCATACAATACTTTCACATAAAAGTGGATCAGGGAAATATCAATACTGCGGAATTTTCAAAAGTTCATTCTATCTTTTATCAATATTTGCATAAAGACATAATAGACTTAACTTTTGAGCATATATGAGATAATCATAGTTCACGGACGTAAACAAAACATATCTCATAAAATATTGTTGCAATATATAAAACCAATAAAGATTAATACTGCAAAATCATCTTCCAAATAACTTAGAATTTAAATAAATAAATTTAAAACATTGCAAGATGAAAATCGTTGAAATAGCTATGTGTAATCACAATATTTGCTATTTCAAACCCTAGTTATCCTTCTTAAACATATGAATAAATTCCATAAAAAGTTTCCTAGACAAAATAAAATCAACTCCTAAGAATCAAAACAAAAACGTGCTAAAATTAAAGCACACTTTCAGAACTCTCACGGGTTATGAGACCTTTGAGCTTGTGATTGACAACATCTCCTGCTTCTTCGGAGAAGATGTCCTCATTGAGAAGATCTTTTAACACGCATCTTCATTAGAACAAGGACAGAATTAACCTTTTTCAACTCGGTTCGTAACATATCGAGACCTTTCATAGTATCAACGAGCTATAGTTTTGCTTCCTCAAAGTATTTAAGAAAAGGGGCAATACTGTGTTGGGGGACACTTATATTGCGATTGACAAAATAAGGGGCGGAAATATTAAAATTCCGAACTAAGGGACTTCGGTCATTACGCTCCCGGAAAAATTCGTAAATACCACGCGTGTCCTAAATTTCCTTTGCTTTTCGTCGTTGGACTCGTTGTCCCGAATTTTATTGGACAACGGGACAATACGGTATATGACAGAGTTTACAATACTTACTGTCCTGGACATTACGGTGTATGACAACGTTTACAATACTTACTGTCATTGACAACACGGCTTACACCGTAGATAGGATGTATACACAACATGGACAATATTGTCACAACCAAGTACACAACTATTTAGTCTATATTATGGAATTATAAGTTCCGGTTGGAACGACCCGTCCTTTTGTTCTTAGGTCCACGTGCTCTTTCTTACACTAGCACAACAAAGTTTACAACAGTCTGTACACCAAACATATATTATTATTTTAATGGTTTTACAGCATGGACAACGCGTATTGTGATTCACTTCACACCACAGACCTTAAGTATAAGAAAATAGAAAATGACATTACACCAACGTTTCTTATCTAGATGTTTTCCGGAGCTGAGCGATTAAAATCTTCTACAGTAACATCGGTCGAGGTGGAGTAAAAACGCCAATGTTTTCTACCAAGATGATAGTCATACGCCTATGTTTTTGCTGGTCAACTAAATCCATTATATACCCGATCGAGGTGAAGTTAAAACGTTTCATGTTTTGGGGTAACACGGTTAAAATTATTTTTCTCAGATGGAGAAAACTCGTGTGCGTTGGTGAGCAATTCCCTGTTGCTTTTATATGTCTGCGCCGCGGTATACGATTATTGGTCCACGTTGCTCTGCAGACTACTGCTCACCCGGTTTGATAGCTTCTTGCATACTGGCACTCTGGACATTTCTCCCTATCGTTTATGTATCCGAATGGTTTCGTTACTACTTCTTAAGAGGTAATCTTCTGTCAGCATCGAGAGTGCTCGCAAACAACCTACGGTGTTACGTTCCAGTACCGAAGTCGAATATAAAGCCCTTGCTACTACTACCGCAGAACTTATTTGGATTCAATATCTTTTGCATGAATTAGGAATCTCTACAGCCATACCCACCCTATGGTGCGACAATTTTGGAGCGACATACCTCACAGTTAATCCAGTTTTCCATGCGTGCACTAAGCACATTGAGATCGATTATCATTTTGTTCGAGAAAGGGTCACATGTCGTCAACTTGATGTTCGTTTTATCAATACAAAAGATCATCTCGCTAACATTTTCATCAAGAGTCTTGGACCTGCTCGTCATGCGGATTTGCGGAGCAAGTTAACCGTTCACCAATGGCCGTTTAACTTGAAGGGGCGTATTAAGGAAACCAATGTTACTTGAGTCACAAATCAATTCTTGAGCATCAGGGTTTCAAAGTAATTTAAGTATGTTTTCATGTTTACTAAATTAGTTAAGTTCAAGACTTGTAAATCAAGTAAATATAGTTCTAGAGTCTTCTTTGTTATCAATATATATATAACTGATCATCTGCACGATCTGTGTGTGGAAAAATAATCAATATATTCAATTTTCAAGAGCTACTTTTCATAACTCACCTCCAACTAGAGACATGTTGATTCACATATGCATAGATATTGAAAGTGATTTATGCCCTCTATGCAACACTGACAAGGAATCAGCCGATCATATGTTTATGCACTGTGCATATTCTTCCGAGATGTTAAAATGCTAGTAGTTCTTTGGTCCTCTGATCTAGATACTTTCAAATTTGTAGACTACAACCTTGTTTGGAGTAATTGGTCCTCTCTCATGAGCGTGTAATCTCCTGTATCTGTGTGAAGGAGTTTTCTCCTTTTTTCTTTAGTATAACTTCTCCTTCGAAGAAAGGTCAAAAAGATATGTTTAGCGACCTTAGGAAAAATCATAAGGATCTAACAATAGAGGAGGTTGATGTGAGTATTACTTGAATGGATTTTTCATGGTTCTCAAGTTTGAGTTATTATTTGGTGGTATCTAAGAGGAATTTTCTTCTTATGTACTTTGAATTTCTACTTCTTTAGTTCTTTAGTTTTTCTTTGTGCTCTTTTGTTTTCAGGGCTTTGTCGCTTTAGTTTTTTTTTGTTCTCTTGTATTTTCGGGGCATTGTCGCTATCTTTTAAGTTGTATCTGTCTGCACACAGCTTGTGTGCATTTTAATTTATTTCCTATTGACCGATCAAAAAAAAAACAAAAACAAAACAACTTCTCATATGAAGAAAAAGTACCTGAAAATGGGTCTAGGCTTCGAGTTACCTGTTTCCACTAAGCCCATACGAAGGATGTCAAGCCTACTGTTACGCAAACGGATTGCAACAAGAGCGCAAGCGGATTGCACAAAACTCACATGGAGATTACATTTCTAAAACACTCTGCATATTTTTCATTAACTTGAAAGAGCCTTTAAATAGGCATGCTTTACATAAAGTTGGGACTCTTGGCCAACTAAACTCCTATTTTGTAGGTATTATTATCCCACGTCTAAAACCCACAAATACACATTAAAACTTCCTAGCTAAATGTTAGGATAAATCCCATGACCAAATCATGAAGCATATCTTTGAAAGAATATATTTTAAATCCTTAGTGTTTGGAATATAAATCCCAATAATTTGGAATATAGACTGAATACATATTCGTGAACCGATTTTATTGAATCGAAAAAAAAACATTCATGTACTATGAAATAAAATAGAAGGAAAAGATATAAAATGGTTCACTACATCACGCTTGAATACTTAATGATATTTGGTGAATGGCCAGGTACTTTCTACCAAGAGACGATAGCAATCCTCGTGCGAAAACTCATTGCCATACTTAAATTCGTATTGGCTGCGACACAAAGAGTACTGGAAAAACAATTTATTTATAAGTTAGCATTTTTTGATAAAAACAACCATATGAGAGGCCTTTTGATTGACAAACTTACTCTCGCCATATCAAATTCGTTAGGAAGAGCGTCGGTCCGAGTTTTCAATTCGTCTTTCAGCGCTACACATTCATTGAATAGTGAATCGTATCTTTCCCTAATGTGCTGGAGATATTATCTATTCCAGATAGTTCTGTATAAAATGGAAACAAAAAAAAAAGAAAGAAAAGCGAACAACTTGAATAAAGATAGTTCTGTATAAACTGTTTTGATTAATTAACGTGAACACCTTAACGCATGATATCCCCACTATTACTGAAAGTAATAAGAAGAAAATCAAAATCAATTTCATACAAAGCGTATGCAGAGAGATCCAATGAAAGTGAAGGAAGTGAGTCAATGACAAACAACAGAGCAATGAATAAGATTAAATTAACATGTTTTTTACTATTGACACATAGTAATTAATTAAAATGATAATGAGCTGAAAAACAGATTTTTCAAAGAATATTTCAACAAACTTACATTAAGAAATCTTCTTTTTCATTACCCTTAAAAATCCAATAAATTTCGGGATTCTACCTATTTACCACCCACACTTTTCTTATTTGCCACCATTATAAAATTTCTAAAATAAATTTATTTTTAATTCTACTTTTTTTTAATCACCACCTATAAAAGTCAAAGCCGGCGTACATGCAAGTGCTTATACATAGAATGGGATGATCACAAACCTTGGCTAGTAGTAGTAATATGGACAGTCTTCTTAGGCATATTTAGCTGCCTAAGTGTTTGTCTAGACTTGCAAATCCCTAAATTATTCTTAGAACCCTAAAACATCAAAGGAGTAGCTTAACAATTCGAAATAACAACGAATTAAGCTCCTAGCAATCTTGACTAATGGCTGCCATGATTCGAAATTGTAAGTTTTATGAATCATCGAGTTTCCTAACTAACACGCGATTTCCATAATAATTTGGTTAAACAGTTTGGAAAAACTAAATTTTTTATTTACGTGATTTTTGAGGAAAAAATTCTATGACGGAACTATTGTCCACTTGAGACGGTGTTAATAACATACAGTTAAGTATATGGTGCAAACACGGTGTAAAAAATTAATTAGGTTTGAACTCTGATGGAAGTGTTGTCCACCTAACGGCGTTACTAAATACTGGTTAAATAGTTGATGTAAATAAAGTGTAAGCCAAGTTTTAATATTCCAACCAATAGAGTTTTGACAAGTGTGCTCACCGCATTAGAAAAGGCCTATTCAGCCAATAAAAAGCGAGGGTTCCATCACCGTTCAACCAACGTGGAAGCTTATTTTGTCATTGCCTTTTAAGGGGAAGATTAGAGCTGTAGTAGGTCAGCATGGTTTGAAATGGTCAACCTTGTCGACCTAGTATAACATGTTAGGGGAAGGATCGGGTAACAGAGTTAAAATGACAGACAAATCACAAACTATCCCGACCACTGATTTTTGCTAAATATCGGTGAACAGAATCTCGTGCCTCTGAACAGGTATTTTTAGTTGCTGTACTACAAAATGTATTTTAAATTCTCCCTAACATAAGTACTATATGGAGTTTCCAAAATCATAACGATTTCCATTAAATTTATTGGGAGTGGACCAACTCAAGAACAATAGATAGCCAATAAACTGATCACACAGACATAACAATAACATACATAACATTTGTGCTTGACTACTCGAATTCAAAGAACTATATGCTTCCGCCAATAGAGTTTTTCTAAAAAACTGTTTGACGTAAACTTTCTTCAATTAAAAAAATAATCAACAAAGAACATAAATCAGTGTCTGTAACTCTACTACGTACAGGCTCATAACAAATTGACATGATAATTCAATCAAGAATCAACAAATTCATCAATAAAGTTATCTCGGCTATCATCCGATATCAAGCCCACTGTTACATACACGGATTGCAACAAGAGCGCAAGCTGATTGCATTGGGGAGAAAAGATACAAGTGGTTAGGGCAATTCCTACGGGAATGAACAAACCCATTTTTTTTATCCAGGTGGATGGCCAAACGGGTTTCTCCACTATGGAACAACAATGAGTGGTTGAACATCAAGCTCCCGGGCAAGGGACACACGCCAGCGTGTGTAGGTTAAACGCCGACGCTGAAAGTATTTAGTAATTTTTATTATTGTCTAAGTTTATATCTTGTAAAAGAAGTGACAGTAATATCAATGAATGAAAATATTTAGATTTTAATATCAATACCACAACAAAAATATCAAACTACATCAAATCCAGCGACATTTTCTCTGTACAGTCAGATAATATCAGTAAGTACGATCACATCATTAGTAATTATCTCTACGGAGTGTATCTATGATGGTCGACACTCACCGAACCACGTTCAATCCTTTGCAGCACGAGGTATCTGAGCTTCGTGAAGGACTAGATGAGGCGCAAAGGCAAGTTTTAGCCATAAAAAAAATCACACAAGTTGCACGAGGATGCTCGATATTCAGTTCAAGTTTGCTTCTTTTCTCGAGATATCTTTTACGTGGTTATTTACTCCGAGCTAAACAACATTGTCACCATTTATCCATGACGAGTGTGGATACTATGCCGGAAACAGCTTAAGATGGCTCGCCGTTGTATGATTTATTTATTTATTTTAATAATTTATTTATCTCATTTTTTCTTTCTCAGGCCTCAATGCTGAGCTACAAATCTTAAGACGCCGGTTTAATTCATATAAAAAATCAGATGAAACCTAATATGGCACAACAACATCAGAAACCTTAGATGGCTCAGCAGCATCAGCAGCAGACACCTCAGATGACACAGCAGCTGCAACAGCCCCCGTTTACACAACATCAGTCTCCAAAGACACGGCAGTAGCTGGAACCTCAAATGGCACAGCAGGAAGAACGGAAATGAAAAAACCATCTCTACCAAATCTATCAAGAAGTTAAAGATGTAACTAGCAGGGATTTTTAGCGCAATTGAATATTCCTAGACTTGCTTGTTATTATTCAAACTTTTCTTCTGTGTTTGACTTTTGCTATCTCAGTTTTTCGGGTTTTGTCCTTTCGATTGAGTAATGTTTTATTCCGTTTTCCCTCCTTTTGAACAGTAATCTAAAAACGAGTAGGACCACTGGATAATGTTATATCCCCATTCAAGTGGTATTATTTCTTTTTTGATTGAAAAAGAAAGTCTGGATGCTTGGTTCTATATCTTGATGTTCTTACTTCATGAAGAACCCAAATATATCATATATACACAAGCATCGGCCGCATCGCGATTTATTTATTCAAATTGCAATAAGAGTTCAGTTCGAATGGTATCTACTCTTCCAAACCAGTTCAACGTTTCTAATGATTAAGCATCTGCGACATATCATAAAGAGACCATAAACTACATGTACAAAGGAATAGATTGTTAATTAACAACATTAAGAAACCTCAGTGTTGGTAATTTGGGTTATTCAGAATAGATGTTTGAGACTGATTTTAGGTAATGGACAAGTGGGAACTATTTTAGTTCTTCTCACTCTTTTTTCATTAACTTCTCTGCAATCTTCTCTTACCAAGCTCGTACTCATACACCGGGTAGATACACCCCTATGTGGCAGTGATCTCCACCGTTCATTGCTTCCACACCCCACCCCACCAGGAAATACAGGGGGTCCCTTTTAAAGAATGAGCCAATGCAAATTTGACACATAAGCGGGGTATATTTTGGTGTAAAAATCCGGTAGATTTTTAGCATTTTCTCTTAACTTTTCTCTCTTCTACAACAAACTTGTACTTGGCTACAAGAGAGCCAACACAAAAAAACGTATGGATGTTCTTTGGATACTCATTTAGTCAATACAAAACTAAATATAAAGCTTAAACTCTTATTACATTAGTTCACTAGTCCTGTGCAACCCGTTTGCAAGTACTTTGCAATCCGTTTTCAGACTTCATAAACAACACATTACTCAACACTCTGATTATTTCGTGCTGTAACGAGAGATTAGTTAATTAAGTGCTACATTCAGTCCCAGATTGTTGGTTAGCTGGTGAATATTAGTAGTGAACGGTTTTGGAGAACGGAGTTGAGGGCTAAATCTTATGTTCTACCTCTTCTATTCACATTACTCTAAGTTTCCTTTACCTGGTTTATTCTATAGGATAAATTATTTTAAATAGGGTATGCCCAATCTAGAGTTTTATACAAGGGCAAACCTGTTTGTATATCTTCCATGTTGTATTCTTTGTCATAGCTTAGCTTTAGATATATCGATCTCGGTCTTTTTCTTTACGAGTATAAAAAACTACCTAGACAGATTTCTCGCTCACTCACTGATTCTTTCGGTCTAATGGGAGATTCTCATTATTTGAACTCATTACCGATCCTATTTATTTGTAGGAATCACTAACGTAAATACTTTCCATGAATGAATACAATCCTCGGAACCACAAAATCACACACAACTCTAAGTCAGGTTTAGATTACTATTTTTATAAGGAAGAAGAAAGATCTAAAAGTTTACAGAAGACACCAAAGCTTAAAACATGTCATAGAATTGCTTTAAATTAGGAAAACTTCAATAGTTGCTTTAAACAATCAATCCGACCGCGCCAAGGGATCCCAATGGGTTTGGCAATCAACTCCCAATGACCCCCATGTTGTTTTAGGAAGCAACCATCAAATCCCAAGGACCGTAATTTATCAAGCATATACATACATCACACAACTTCGATATCATCATGAAGTACGCAAATTAGATGCTATTAACCATACATCATTATAATACTTAAAACTAATAAAAATGAACATAAATAATTTTAACTTAAATGAAAACAAGATTTAGATAGTGTTGTGCCTAGCTCAAATTCTAGCCAAACAATAAGGAAGAATAATAAAAGCTATGTAAAAAGTAAATTCAACATTGCCTTAGACATAAGAGGACTTATCCAACAAAATACAAACCTTCAAACATTGCCTCGGTAAGAACACGAGGACTTACAAACGACGACCACAACCTTTAAACATCGCCTCGGAGTACACACGAGGACTTCCTAAATTGGTGACACAAAACTATCAACAAAATACTAAGGAGGATGAACAGGAAATAAAACCACCACCAGCAGGCACAAACACACTTAAACTTGTTCAACAATTCTCTCTAAACCCTTGGATGGACCACTAGCAGGAACAAGCTCTTCAACAACGGTCTGAGCAGGACTCACGATAGTGGAAGTAGTAGTTGCAGCTCTTTGACGTTTGCGACGGGTGACATCCTTGTAAGCGTCTTTTATCTTCTTTGCATATTCAGCATGAAGATCATTAGTTCTCTTGGTCCAGTCAGCACGCTCAGCCTCTAGCTACTCCTCATGACGATCCTCAATACCAGCAAGTTCACCATCTAAATTCGCTTTCTCCTCCTTGAGTTCAGCCAATTGCTTCTCTACCTCTAGCAAGAGATTGCGAACCTATGCGAGTCAGCAAAAACAAAGACGAGTTAATCAAAGCAAAGTAGTAAAGAATAGTCAAGGAAGTAACGATACTGATAAAGACGTATTAATCAATGCAAAGTAATAAAGAACAGTAAAGGAAGTAAAGATACTGATAAAAGCAACCTTAATGGTTAGCTAAAACAGAATTTAGGGTCTGCCCAAGTTGGGCCCTCTGATGGTCTAAAGCACTAACTTGTGCCTCGAACGAAGTGACCTGGGCATCAGCAGCAGGACAAGAAAGCATGTGCCTATCACGATCTTTTACGAGCTTGGCATACTCTCCCTTTACCCTACGAAGTTCTTTCTTATTTTTTTCTGCCTGTTGTAGTGTTGGCATATGATCCCACTGCCACTCGATAAACTTATTCTTTTAAGACTGGAGCAAAGCGATCTTCTATGCGCGAGATACAGCCAACTGCTTCATCTCTTCAACTTTCTCACGAAGTTCTTTGATACGATCACGATGTACATCTACATCTCTCTTAGAGAGAGCGAGCTCTTTGTTCAATGAGTCAATCTTGCTAAGGTGCTTATGAGCCACAATACCTGCCCTCTCATCGAGTTGACGATTCATGGCTTCCAATAGAAGGCCCACTTCAGACAAGGAGCCTAACCCGCTAAGTCAAATAAATCTAAAACAAAAGCGTAAATACCTTCAAGTGCTTGATTATCCCGGCTGAGTCTCTCAATCTTTGATTAGAAGCATCCAGACTGAATTGCACACTGTGAGTATCGCCCTCAACCATTTTGGCTCGTTTTCTACCAACACAAGAATTGGACAGCATGGCAGTATGAAAGTTTTGGCTCTAACACAATAGTAAAAAACTACAAGTTAGACTGAGGCAAGTCAAATGCACTTAAAATACATGGAGGAATTCGAAAAACTTACCATGGTCAAAATCCGACACTGAGTAGCCTCGTTTTGCGAGCTAAAAACCTGTGCTTGGTCCTTCTCGCTCATATTAGGGAACTCATCGGAGCAAAGCATAACAACAGCTTGAGCAACTTGACCAAACACAGTTAAGGAAGAAGAAGAGGAAGGAACAATTGGAGAATTAACAAAACCACTTGCAAAAGAACTAAGCACACCAGTGCCACCACCAGCACAAACAACTTTACCACCACCACCTAGAGCACCTCCATAGGATGGAGCATCCTTTCCAGCTCCACCAACACGAACAACTTTACCACCACCATCACCACCTGGAGCACCTCCAACGGATGAAGCACCCTTTTCAGCGACATGATTCTTCCGGGGCACAACATTCTCGCCCTGAGAGGTACCAGACTCAAACTTGGAGAAGTATTCATCAATATCATCATCCATATTATTATTATTATTATTATTATTATTATTATCATCATCATCATCATCATCATCATCATCAGTAATACATGTAAGATCAACATCAAAAGCATGCATGGTAACACCACCAGGAGTATTAGAAGGGCCTGATCCATCTGCAGCCTTCCCACACTGCAAAAGATGAAATCAGATGCTATGCTATAAAACAATGGCAATCACAAGGAAGTATTTTCTACCTGAGCATCCTCAGCAGCCCGAATAGTATGCGCCCGAGTGACCCGACACTTACAAAATGGTGCAACAACCCAGTTAAGCTCCCACGGCCTGTAAGCCGGCAAATGACCATGCATATCAGGAAGCCCAGCAAGAACAACACCGACATCGTCCCAACCATAAACGTAGGGACCAACGACCCTAAGAGGGCACATAAACCAATTTGGATCGTTAGTCTTGCGTAAGGTGGTGTTACTCGGAGAATGGGGATCAAGATCGGACAGAAGCAACGGACCCCTTAGAGCATGGCGATTCCTCGAAATACCCACCCCAAAGCCCTCGAACTTCTCACCAAGCTGATGGCACCAGTAATTTTCCAAGAAGTTATTAGGAGTATATAGATCAGACATGGCAGGGACGAACTTGTTCTTCTCATGCACCATAATTTTACCCTGGCTACGACAATCACATTCTCGAAGAATACGATAGAAGTTGCCATTAGGTTGACACAAAGCCCTTTGAGGATTAAGACGAGCAAGAACCTCGACCTGGAAGGTGTTCAGAGGGTTGTATAAGGGTAGACGAATCCCCGCCTCTAGCTGGCCTTCTGTAACCACGATCTTGTTTTGTCCACATGGCTACTCGACGATCTCACGGGTCAGAACCCCATTCTGTTTGTCAGGATGAGCATAAGAAACTTCAAATCTCTGAAGACGATACTTGGCTTTTATGTTCTCTAAATACAAGGCATTTGTCATCTCCCCAGATCCACTTGGACCGTGGGGTTTAGATATAGGTCTCTTATTACCAAAACTGAAAAAGTTCACCAAATAAAGACTAAGTATCAAAAATAGAAAATGATAAAATAAAAAGGAGAAACAAACCGAAAAAACGAAGCCAAAAACTAAGAGCCAAACCCTAGTAGTATATAATACAGTAAAGCAATAATGAACCAATAAAATCAACATCAGTGATGACGAACAAAGGAGATAATCTCAAAAAGGAGCGGTGCTTACCGCTTTGGTGGACGAGAGGGTGGAGTTCTTGCAGACATGATTTGATCTTTATATAGATGGAGTTAAAAAGGATCAGGAAAAAGACAAAGAGAAAAAAGTTCTGAAACTTTACAGAAGAAGTGACGAAATGAAAATGAGTATATGACGCACTCTCCTAGGAAGATTATATAGACTCATTTGGATACGAACCGGCGCCTCCAGCAAGTCATAAAGCAGTTACCTGGCAGAAATGTTGGGAAGGGGCGAAGATGAAAAAGCATGCGTAACGTTTCCCCACTTCCCAAGACGTAACATTCTCGAAGAAATGTTGACCAATACCAACATGACACATAGGCGGTTGAAGGGAGCGGAGGAAGTGTGTGGTTTACGCCTGCTTCTTCACCTTCGCCACTTCCCAAGACTTAACAGCTTTGAATGTATTAGAACCTGCTTGGACTCGGTAAACGAAAACAAAAATGCTTTACACCCTAAAATCCCACCCAAATTCTTCCCACGTGACGTGTCCTTAGTGGCTAATCCCACACCAATGGGCTCTGGATCCCCCGTACCCAAGTTTCCTGTCTCACGGTGTCCTTCCAACCAAATCACTCCACGTGGCATATACTTTTCGCTTGGTTAACGCTGTTAACAATTGAACTTTAATAATAACATAAAGCAACATGGATATTGCTTCTCCATGAAAACATTGTTATGCGAAACCCTAACCCAAGAACATAAAAAAGGAAGAAAGGATCCGCGTGAGATTATCTTGAATCCGCATCAGATATTTTATTTTGAAAGATGGTGGATTTTTTTTTCTTCCTTAACAAAAAAGATAAACAAATAGCAGCTACTGATAAAAAAATAACAAGAAAGGACTTGAATCTAACAATCTTTTGTGATCGACATATATCTTGAGTATAACAACCGTAAAATAAACTTCTTCATTTGTGCAATGACCGAAGATGGAAGATAAAGCTTATATATTTGGAGGAAGTTCTACAAGTTTCGTTACAACTTATATATTCAACTGCATTATTTAAAGGATGGTAAAATTGAATTACCTAGGTTAAGCTATCTCATTGGAGTATCAAACTTCTCTTAACCAGAGAAGGAAAGATGAAAGATGAATTTTTGTTTTTTTGTTTTGTTTTGAGATAGAAGGTGAAGATACGTTTCCTTTTATTTTAATTTTTACTTTATTAAGTTATTTAACGGGCTTACTTTACGGGAATCAAGGACGTTAGTTTCTTAGTTGTCAAATTACACGTGTTAATTTCTTATTGAAGGGTACAGGAAGAGAGACAGGAAACTTGGATACAGGGGATCCGGAGCCAATGGGCCCTCTGTTTTTTTTTAAAAACCTATGAGAGAATGCCACATCGGAGAAAATGATGGGGCGTGAGTTGGGTACGTAGCAGCTTCACGTTTTCCCCCATGAGGTGTCAAATTTTAGCCCTTGATCCCCTTGATTGAGATTACCTTTTGTGTGGCATTAGAACACTATCTCCATGACACCTCTTGCTGGAAAATTTTTGGAGACATGAGTGGGGGATAACTAGAATTTTCATCTTTATCTTTATTATTCTCTGTATACATAGAGTTCTAAATACTTACCTCATGGTGGAAAAAAAATGTCCCATGTCCATTGTCCGATTACATATACTATAAATAAACATATCCTAATTACAATTTTTAGCTACTAATAATCAAACTAACCCTTAATGGCTACATACATAGAGTTCTAAATACTTACCCGTACCCGTAGATCAATTGTTAATCCCGTAGAGAAACACAAAATCGTTAATAAAAATCATGGGATCTTAAAGCATGATATCTACTTCTAAGGAGACAATGAAATACGTTGAAAAAAATATGGAATACACGATAATAAATCGAATTCAATATTATTATTTGTGATATTATACCTAGATATTATTTTGATAAAAATATACCAACAAAGGCTACGGATCGTCTGCTAACTAAATCCCTAATAGACACATGTCTCCTTTTTTAACTACTATAGTTAACAAATTTGGACGTGATTTACTTGACTATTTTAACGGAGATTTTTAAACAGAAAAGTTTTAACTGAGAGTCTGGGATTTTCAAACAGAAAAATTAGGAAATATTTGATTTACCTGATATTTTTTACATTTTTTTTCACCAGTGCATATACTCCATCATCTAGTTCTTTACAACCCGCTAATTAGTTCTGTTTCGTTTGTGAGTTGTGTTTCGTTTTCTTACACAGAGCATCAGCATAAAAATTTGTTAACCGATATAAAAGGAGACACGTGTCTATTACAGATTGGGTGGAATAGAGGAACATGGGATTTTTTCATAATTATTTTTCGTGATACTGTTCCTTCCATAAAATGAGAAAAAAATCAATTTTATTCCTAAGCCGTGTGAAAAATACACTATATAACTAATTATTTTTTTACAAAAATATTGCAACGAGAATTTATATCTATCCTAACATATGAAACCAAATATATTTTTAAACATGGAACAATATTATTTCCAAAATGAAGTCTTTATTTTTAGAATTTGTGGCTTTGGTAAGTATATATAAAGCACTCGGGCAAACCCAAACCTTGGTTCCGCGTTGCTTCTCATCTACGATCTTTTCTCTCTTGCATTTTTTTTGGGTCTGATCTACTTCGTTTGTTTATTTTGCAGGTACCCTTATCATGTAGTTGCTGTTGAAAGCGGTCATACGACAAGTAATATGATTCTATAATTCTATGAAGGTGTCAAACTTATTCTTCATTCTTGCAAATACTGTTGCGATATGAAAGTCCATTTTTATTTTGCAGGTCTAATTATGCATAAGTCGAGTTGCAACTCTTAATATTGCTTTTAATTTAGGTTGTTGCTGCTTCACCTCTCTTTAAATCAAGAGATAAAGGTTTGTTCAAATATATTGCTGAACGTGTTCGTATGATTGTTTTTTTTTTCATTTTCTGTTGTTCTTTTGTTGTTTCTTGACTAATCAAGGTGACAAAAGAGGGCTTTGGGAGGGGTGTTTCTTCGCAGACTGGACAAACTTGATGAGGAAGAAATCCAGGAAGAAAATGCACTTCGTTATTATCTGCAATTTATTATCAGAAGAAATGGGGGCGTACTCTCTTAGCTGGAGCTGGGTTGAACAAGATCATGGCTAATTAAATGTGTTGAGCTGGAGCTGATCCCAGAGGTGCAAAGAGGCGGCGTACTCCTTTAGTTTTATTATCTCTACTTTAATCTTATATGTTTTCAGGATTTTGGTTTTGGCTAATCTTCAATCGTTTTTCTTTTCTCGTTTAAGAAACGAAAAATAAGGTTCATCTCAAAATTCGACCACTTTAAACCGAGCAAAAAAAAAAATCAAAAAAAATCCGACCACTTTGTTTGTGCAATAATAATGAAAACAACGAGCTACGCTATGTCTTCAAAGCCATGCAACAACAAGCACGACTGGAGACTGGTCGTAGGCCATTGATGTTGGGCTCTACAAGTTCTGAAACCTTTATATGATTTTTTCGCAGATATCACAAAAACTCCACATCAGTGATAATGCATCTCCCCTACCAGAATAACTCGGGTCTTAGATTCAGTAGAAAACTTGCTAGCGTTTTCTTATATATTTTTTTCTTCGTTACTATTATATCTAGACCAGAAATCATCAAAGCATCAAGAACTAAGGTCTACGAAAATCATAATTTTCTTTTGGCATGTTTTCTTTTATTCTTTATATCAAATTTAATTGTTCAATGTTGTCAATTCTGATTGTGTTACGCTCGCATCTCATTTTTTGTTTCTGTGTTCAATGTTGGATACTTCAATGCTGTTCGTAATCTACTTAAGTGTGTGTTCAAGGTATCGTTATAATAGTCTTTGGTTTTTATGTCCCGTGGTATCGTTGTAGCCATCAGTTGACTATATTAGTTTAAGCATACAACTTTACGCTTAGAAATATGGTTTTGATTCTCTCTGCGGTTGCCTTTGGGTAGCTTAATGTGCTTTTTTGTTTTCGTTGCAGTGTCGAAGCCGCTAACTGTTAACGGCCATCGTTGATTCGCCTATATATGCAAGCATGCGATGTGAAAAACAAAGATGATTAGACCAAATTATACACATATAAACGTAGACAGAAACAAAGTTCAAGAAATAAAGTTCAATTACTTGATCATCATTTTTTATTTCATCAGTCTATGACCAATCTTTTAATTAGGTTAAAATCAATTGCTTTAGACATTTAATCCAGCAAGTTCAGAACATTTTGGAACAAACTTATACAGCTAAATGAAAAATCGCTAAATCATTTGATGGGGGCCAATATTAGTTTCGTTATCAATTCTATGGTGATTTGTAAAAGATGTGTGAGGAGAGGTCCCACCGTTTCAAAAAAATTAGGGTTGTTTCTTTATTTGGATGTTTTAAAAAAATCAATGATTCTATACAGACCGCCCTTTTGAACAAGGGCAAAACCGTTGACACACAGAATTTGCCGGCCCCACCACCTCCAAAAGCAGACAGGGGGTCCATTTTATTTCGTGTGAGGGAACGGTTTTCCTGTTGTCTAAAACAACAGTTCAAATAGAATTTTTGTAAAAAAATAGGCTTTTGAAAAGTCCAACGTTATTAGTTTACTAACCTTACTACATCCACCGAAGCCCAGCACCGAAGTGGGCACCGAGAGGGGATCGGATGGTCTAAAATGTCCCTTCTCTGCATTGGGATAGGGGTGGGGCATGAGTCGGCCCCACCACCCTCTCACATGGTGCACATTCGGTGCTTCTTCTTCGGTTAATGTATCATTTTTGGATAAAAAAGAAGGAAAAACACGCCTGTAAGTAAGGTCAAACATACTGACGGAACAGAGCATTTAATGAAGAACCTGTGCAAAAGGAAGAAGAAAGAGATAGTCAAAAAGCTACTGATTACATTGCACCCTATTTACTATGAGTAGGTCTGGTGGTGGAAGGAGTTAATATTACCGCAAATTAACAGTGAAGTGTGAAGCTGGATATTCTCAGCATAGCATTTTTTGTTTTTTTATCAACAAAAGTATTACACGAATAAAAAGGTACATAAATATAAAATATGGTGATGATCTACTATGAAGGACAAGTAGAGACAACTTGATGGTGGAAGGGTAGTAGCCTAGTAGGTTTATTTGAATTGGGTATACCCCAACTAACCTAGGTATATCCCAAATTGGCCAGGTTAAAAAGAAACATGAAGTTATAGTCGGTTAGCTTTTAACGAATAATTCCGCCGACCCGACGAAACTATTTATGAAGCGGTAACTTTACGATTTGTATTAAATAAAATTACGGAAAATACAAGTAGCGCACAAACAAGTGCACCAAAGGAGCACTTATGCTAACTCGAAAGAAACAAACTAAGTGCAACACAAGTTTCACGACTAGAAAACAAGCAACAAAAACCGAAGGAAAGATACATCTATTGCACCTACAAAAGTTCACATGTGCCCAAGCAAGGCGACATGTTTCTCGTAACCGAAGGAAAGATAAGCCGAATTTAACAAAAATAAAAAGAGAAAAAGGGTACGAAGGTGAAAATTAAGTTTTCAATCAGAATCCTTGGAGGACTGATCAGATACACTGTCAGTAAGGATCGACTTCCCTCTACCTAAATCAACACCAACGGTGCTGGCAGCATCACGATGAGAGGTGGCGCCGATGTCAGAAGAACGAGGAGGAAGATATTCGGTCAAAGCAAGCTGCTCACGAGCATTCTGGAGCTGTTGATTTAGCCGGACAATTTGATCCTTGAGAAGGTTTTCATTTAGCTCAAGCTGCCTACATTTCGCGCTAAGATCTGCAACTTGACAAGTTAAACTCAAGCCGTTGGATCTTTCAAGCTCAAGCCTAGTTGCTAATATAGACCGTGCAGAAGGGACTTCATCAGCTTTCTGCTGGAGATGCCTTGAAAAATGAACCCCTCTAACAAATTCGTTAATAAACTGACAAAAATATTTCGCTAATCAGTTAAAATGGCTAGTAATGGAAAAAACACAGACGAACCAGGGAGGTTTTTTTTTTTTGTATAAAGTGGAGAAATTCTTACCGAGACAAGTTTCGATGCCATCCGAATCTCTACCTCGGAAAGCCTAGAGGAGGAGGGTGAAGGATCAGTCGAGGGGTAAGATCTAACAAATTTTTTAGTGCGGCCGCACCATCTGAGTCACTATGCTGGTTCGGAGAAGGCTGACCAGCACAGAAACCCGGAGAATTCAATTCGAAGGGAACCTTAGAAGAAGATACAATATCCTTTTTTCTTTTGGATTGGGAAGTAAAAGCGAAACCCATAAGTTTTCTTTTATCTACAATATATGATAAAGAATGAATTAATCAGACATGGTATGCGCCTTATTTCTGATATACTCGAAAATAAAGTATTAGTAAAAAATTCACGAGGAAAAGGAAAGGCTATGAGCCTCAAAGAGTCATTAGTTCGAACACCATGCTCCCATCGACCTGAAAAGATGAGGGGGCACTTATCATTATGCTTAGTGCCATCCAACCCTTTGTATATGACTGGCTTTTCAAGTTCAAAGCTGAGGGATAATTCCGGACTAATACAAAATATGTTCTTTAGATAAGAACCAGGGACGGTTCGGATTTCATAACAAGAACACAATTGCGCAACATTTATCTTTCTGTCTTCAGGAAGATTATGATTCCGACCGATAATGGTACGCATGTAATCGATTTTTTTTGACTCCATCTCCGCGGGAGAAAGATTCTTAATATATAGAAACTCATGAACTAACGAAGGAATGAGAAACATGAATCCACACTGCAAGTGCGATTCTGGAATCAATAATTCTCCTTCCTTCAAATCTTTAACATCACAGACGTTAATCGTATATGGGGAAGGCCAGTGAACCTCGATACCATAACAGGTCGGAAGACAATAAAATTGAAAAATATTTCCAGGAGGAGTTGGAACAGGATCCATTTCGATAATGAGAATACAAGAGAAAGAATATGGTATAAAGGAAGGTTAAGCGCAGAAAATGATCGAAAAGAACTCTGAAAGATAAAAAATACTGAAAAAGAAATTTACAAAACTAATTTATGTACAAAAGAAAAACTTAAGGAGAAATAAACAAATAACCTCCTTAACCGGTACACCTTCCCCCTAAAACCCACTATCCCGGGCCATTACTACCATTAATGATCCACAATTTTAAACTCTTCAATTTTCAAAAATAAATAAATGGTAACTTCTTAAATTCCTGGAAAACTTGAGGGAAAAGTGTGGGGGTACTTGGCATTTTGGGAAGAAAACGCGTTACAAAATTTCCCCTAAACTTCCTCCGCACTCACGCGTTACAAATTCTTTTGTTTAAACGCCTTCAGCTATTGCTGCCTGCTCATAACACCATAAAAACAGACCTAGGAATTAAATAAGGAAATTGACTTGGGATGCCAAAATTTTCCAGCCAGAAAAATCCGAAAATACACAAGTTATAAGTTTGACTAAAAATATTCATTCCTAGAAAATACACTTAATTCATGCCTACTACAGTCAAGAACTCAACTAGACTGTTTCTAGGATGAATCCTGATCCTGCATTATTAGAATTTCCTTCTTATGCACCATGCATAACAACAAAATAGGAAAAAATCTTATTATCTTTTTAAAGAGCATTATTTGTTTCTTGAAGATCAGAAAGCAATCGCATCACTTAATCACATAAACTACCATCAATGAAGCATGATGTAGTTAAAATAGCATAGCTAGTATGATTCTATCTACAATGGATGCCATGACAAATACTGTAAAAGTATAATGCTGATTCTCAATTGATTGAATCTATCCTAGACAGTAAGAGCAGGCACAAATAGCAAGAATAACTTAGCAGTTAGCTTGGATCCATTTCTGCATTGGAATTTAACTCGTGTTTTGGTTACTAAATTGAAAAAATGTGAGTGATCATCATGCCCTATTTATACACACATCAATTCAATTAAATAGGGACCCACTCAGTAAAATGCGTTTTATTAGTTACTCAATACGGACCTACTCATTAAAACACGTTTTCTTCTCTAACTCAATTTCATCTCTGAATTTCATTCAATTGATGTTCCTAGATAAATAAACCTAACTCTATCTTTCTAAAAACCTAACTTCTAAAGTTTCGGTTTTTGATAAGGAAGAAAATAATCCGGAGAGAGGTAAAGATTAGAGTTAATTGATGGCGCCAATTTGTCAACGAGACCGTTTTCGTACTAGTTAACATATCTCACCGCGAAAGGGCAAACAAGTCCTGCTGAACTGAAGTTTGTCCCATCCAATAAAGTAGATGCCTTTATGACTACCATCTTTCCCCCACCCAAAGTGTTACCTTATGAATTTTCAACCACTGAGTAAAAGTCTGGCTCCGTGCCATGTTACCATTTTATTAGTTTGTATACTTTGTAAACAGCTTACCTTGTCTGATGCTTTGTCGTTTCTTTTTTTTTGTTTTTTTTTGTAAGGCTTCAAAGAAGAGCTAAAAACCCTGCAACGCCGGTTTATTTCATTTATTCCCGTTTACTATAAGATTATTTTTCTCTTCTTTATTACTTATAAGATTTCTCTTTTAATGCTCGAAAATGCTATTTGTGTTGGTATTTTGTGTCATTAAAAGTAAGGGTTTTGGACTGATTTTTGGGAGTAGTGGGAACTAATAGTTCTTCTCACTCTTTATATGTCATTAACTTCTCCTTCCAAACTCTCAAAGCTCAACATTACAATAACCTTAACTTTTCTCTCTTCTACAATCAACTTATACTTGGCTACAAGAGAGCCAATACAAGGAAACGTGTGGATGTTCTATATCCATATATTTAGTCGTCAACTAAACATAAGGTTTAGTGTCCTATAACATTAGTTCAACATTCTGTTGCAATCCTCTTGCAGACCGTTTGCAATCTTTTTGCAATTCGCTTGCCAACAGTAAAACCACAGGCATAAACACACTTTAAATTGATCAACAACATCCTGAATTGTCTCTAAACCCGTGGATGGACCACCCGCATGGGAAGTCTCTTCAACAAGAGGATGAGCAGGACCCACGATAGTCGGACTAGTAGTGGCGGCTTTTCGACGCTCGCGACGGATTGCATCCTTGCACGAGTCTCTTCTCTTCTTCACATAATCAGCATAAAGATCATTAATTTTCTTGGCTCATCCTCTAGCTCCTCCTCATGACGAGCCTCCATAGAGCTCTTAGAAGGATGGTCCAAGTAAGGCTTCCTCTAAACTAGTCTTAACACAAGCGTGTTGCAATTCGAATTTTTTTACGATTCTCGAAATTTTTGAATGTTTTCCCTTCAAAAGTTAGACATGGTTTAAAAGTTGGCTCATCTTTTCCTTCAAAAAAATCGAAATATTTTCGAAGAAACTGATTGACTCAAAGGTACAACAACGATCAATTTCGAGTAAAAAAATAGAACATATGGTGTCAATTGTCAAAGCACCAACAAATTATTTGCCAAGTAGAAAAGAATAGTATTTGCCGACGTGCAATGCTTCTGCACACTACTTGTCTGAATAAAAATTCTTTATTTTTTAATATTTTTTTTTTGGGTTTAGCCCACCAAATATTTAGTACTCAGTCAGCCGAAGTCTCTATAGTTCTATCAATCAAAACAATTAGCCCCCCTTGATGTAGTTTTTTGGCTCCGCCCAGTATTGCAATTCATATGATTCGATTCTTGTGATTGCAATTCTCTACTCGCCGAAGACATCTACGATAAACTGGTACTTCCGGGCTTTAAATGTTCCTCCTTAAGAAGATACCTGAAAACAAGACATTCTTTATATAGGAAAAAGAAATGTTCGTTAGGGATACATAATGTGGTTTATACACCAACCTTAATTTTCTTTTATACACTACATTATTCCAAACACCACGGATTTTCTCATCGGCTTCTGATTGACGAAAACAGACAGGTTGTCTATTGTTCACATAGCTTCGGATATCGCCCCCTTGACTAAGTAGACCTTCAAGGAACCTGCGAATAACTCCGATCTCGCCTGTTCACACAAAAAATCGATATGATACACTAGAAATTCATATAAACCCCTAAAAAAAAGTCTTACTTAGTGCATCATCTTTCCAGTCCTCGCGCTTCCATGAAGTTGGGAAGACTGCTGTGTTGGCCTAGGTAACATATATGATAAATACAAAAAAGATGTGAAGCACATATATGGTAGACGCAGAAGAGTGCAATGTAACGGAGCAACAACGAGTGAACTTACTAGATTAAGAACAGTCATCAAGGGAGAATCATCCACCATAATAGTATTCGAATCATTATAGAGGCTTTCTGGATAACGGGTCTTGATTTGATATGTTATTTTAAAAACCATGGCTTGGACTTTTCTTCGGGATGTGTACAACCGACTTTGGTGCATTCATCTTGGAACTGTCCAAAGCATATAACAAAAGGTAAATGATTTTTCTGTCAGTTACATTAATTTTCGAATTTCTATTCTTTGCCAACTGATAAGTACACAGAAGCGAACAGGTAGTACCCATGTCTGGATATGTCTTCTGTCCAAATCGTGCGGTAATAAATCTTTCATTGCGTTGTCCATATTATATCTCTAGAGATTAGGAAAAAGTAAATAAACACTATCAGCACCGACGTAAGCGATAAGAAATATGATGCCAAAAGGTGACCAACAAATATAATTTATTTTGGGAAAGTACCTTTGCATTGAAGACCAAAAAAACACTCGTTCAAATGACGCAACACAGAAGCGCATAAATTCATGACTATGATGCCGCAAGACTGGATTTGTGACGGAAGAACCAAAGTTACCAAGGACCCCATTCAAGTCAAGAATCAAAAGAATGCGCTTCTTTTGAAGTGGTGCATTCAGATACCTGCCGGGATAATACATCGTGCTCAATTGTTCTCTGACATTTCTTATGTTCCCACAACTTGTCTGGTTCTCTGATCCTCAATTCATCCTTCTGAGTTTATCAACCAGCGCTCGGATGGTTTCACCTCTAGAATTTAATTTATGCTTTAATCTTCTTACCTCTACTGTATCTGATTCACTCTCCTCCTCATTACTACATAAATACCATTTGTCTTCCATAACTTCCCCTGCCAGCCTTCGTTCTTCACACGTTAAAGGATCTATATAATCTACAGAAACCTTCAAAATTAAAATTACAATCAGTCATGTTGATGAGATAAAAGGAAATTTAAAAGTCTAAAAAGAGACAAGAAACATTTGAGAGTTGGGTATATGAGAGTTGGGTGATTTTACCGCATCAGAGGGAAAACTCGCAAGATCTTTCTCAAACTCGGACACTATGCTAGACAAATTCCATCTTCCAACTCTAGGATTCAGGTCTGCAAGTCCATTTCTATGATTGACAACATTTGCGTGCTCGCAAATCCAGTACTGCAAAAAAAATCATAGCATAGTTGTCATTCTTTAAAAGAAAATTTATCGAAAGCTAGAAAACATTTGTTGTAAAGCAAACTTACCACATATATGACAGAACACAACCACAGACCTTTGACGGTGAATTCAAGTTTTCCACCAGACTTCTCTTTAAATAATCATATATAAGGTTTGGCCATGACACGCTGCTAATTATTTCTAGAGAATTAATATTGTTATAAAATCGTAAACCTAACACAGTGCCATCTCCATTGACCAAAAATATTGTGATACACATATAAAGAATGACCAACTTAACAAAATCAAGTGCCTTGTTATCATCTCCAGCCGTACCTAGAATTGCTGATTTAATGCAATTCTTGTTCCACCTCAATCTAGTCTACGTTGTTGATATACTTGAAGTAGCATATTTCTTCACGAAATCATCAGTTTCTCGGCTGACTGTATTCCTTGGGTATATTTCTGCTCTTTTCCCCTCCATCACCATACCAAACAGTAAGGAAAGATCTTCGGCCTTCATAGTTTTCATTTTGGGACCAATCTTAAAACAGTTATCAAGTGGAGCATAACAAATCAAAACAGACTGTATGATGTCAACCATCTTGACATTCTGTTCAGCAGATATTATACCCGAGTGAAACAAATCGTAGAATAACCCAAAGGGGGTACTGCGTAAGAGGTCTAAATTTTTCCTGTTTGAGACGATCTCTAATTTCATCGGCTATCTCCGCCAAACCAGCAAAAGAACACCGGTACGGTATTGTTTTACCACCACCCTGTGATTACATATGTACAGTGATACACATTCAATTGAGGGTTTATTATATTTACCAAATTTGATACTTGTTAATACATCTTCGCTTGATTTCAGAATCAATCGTCTATGGACCTCATGGATACTAGAAACGGAAATTAGTTACATACCTCGTTTATAATGTATTTCCCCTTTGAGTATGTAATCCCAGAAGGGGTTTGTATAGATAATGTTAAGTCCAATTTGGAGTTACGACTGCGAAAATTCACACAAATATTACAGAGAAGAACTTGATGAGATGATAGTCCATAGTTTACATAGGTCATACTGTCATTTATGAAAATTCCAATATTTTTCTTAAAAACGTGAATACATAAGAAAAGTCACTTCAGGATAACTTCGATACCAAAATCATACTCATCCAATCTAACCTAATTCCCCAGAAACAATACACCAGAAATCTGATAAGTAAACTATCCGGAGATGATGGAGACAGACTATGCTTTCTCTTTCAAATATATAGTATTAATTTACAAACACGATTGAACATTGATTTTTTTCTCTTTAAAATCTTTTTTTTACACAAATTTGATAAAGAATCATACCGGATCCGCGGGCTTTCTTTCGACTCAATAGACTTTATTGGTTGCTTAGATCTACCCATGCTAGTTCCCCATAAGAGAAAATCTAAAAAAAAAAAGACTTCAAGAAAGAAAGAAGGGAAGTGAGATCTGCTACAAAATAACCATACGATATCCCCTATTGTTCATGATGGCTCCAACGAGGAAAAGCGTGATCTCCATGTATCTGTTTACGCACACTATGGGGAATCCTGAGTCTTGACCTTTATCCCGTCTGGCTTTGCCTATTAGCTTTATAAGCAGGCGGGTTTAGGACCGTTGGATTATAAAAATAACTCTATTATTCAGCAAAAAATCTCAATGAACCGTGTGCAAAACCACACAAAAACTGTGTCTCTCACATATCCTCCTAAGGTGGGCCCAAAAGTGGCCCATGCTAACTCTCAAGGGGTGTGGGACCCGCCCCCATGTGTGGTTTTTTGCCACGGTTCGTGTAGAATCACTCATTATTCGGACGCAATCGTTCTAGGCGTACCGCCTAAAGAAACAATGGGAAAACCGCTCAGTCACACAAGAGTGGCTCCATGGGGTGGGAATTTGCAGGGGTGTCAGTATTGTGGGGCCAATAGAAGGGGTCTATGAGGGGGGCGGTTTTGCCATTGCGGTACATCAAGAATTTTTGATTCGGATGATACCCACGGGTTTTGGCCGCACTACAGTCCAAATATAAGGAAGAAGTAACGTGGCGCATATTCAAGCTTCCCACTAAAAACACCCTAATCATCCACGATGAGCAAGGTTGCCACCTCTTTTCCAGCATCTATTCATCCCCTCCTGTCCATCTAAGAGTGAACACTGTACGTTTAAGAGTGCAAACCACCACAAAGGATGCATAACACATCATGCAACCATATTTTGGTTTATGGATCGACTAATTTTCTATTTCGGAAAAGTAATACTTTCACATTCCGTTTTGGGAAAAGTGATACTTTCGTTCCGTTTCGGGAAAAGTGATATTTTCGCTCCGTTTTGGGAAAAGTGATACTTTTGCTTTGAAGCGATTTTTCTTCGCCATTTGGGGGCGTGCGATTTATTCAAACCTTGATCGCTGGTTTGTGACTTTCTATTCTCGATTCAAGAGCATCAACAATCCAACACGGTATTGATGAGAATATATATTCAATCCAAGGGATTCAGGGCATCCGGGTTCGTTTGGATCTACAAAACGTGTGGATGTCTTACATCCCCTCATTTAGTCAACTCACAACTAAATATAAACAAATTTACACTACAATCACATTAGTTCACTCTTCAGTTGCAATCCGTTTGCAAACCTTTTGCAATCCCCTTGCAAGCTTCATAACATCATACACTCTCCTTCACATCTCCGTATATATGGTATCTTTGGACGCAGTAACAACAACAAGATAAAAAATAAAGCATCCATATAAATGTGTAAAAACATTAAGATCACAAAATATTTCTCAAAGAAAGAGAGAGAAATCAAACATCTTCCGATAAAGGAAAGTCGAACCTAATATAAAATGACGAACCAGAGCCGCTTCAATTCCCTGCCGGCGATATTTTGCAATCAAGGGCCAGAATTATTAGTTGATGATTGGCCCATCCACCTCAAGCTTTTCCGCTTCCGTATTTTCTGAACTTCCTGGTATATTTGGATGACTTGGTTTTTTTCGTTCTTCCAGCGCCAACGCGTGAGGAATCATTCGCTGCATTGTCATCTTAGCTTATTGCTGTTACAGCTGAGGTTGCTCATGTGTCATTTGATCCAATTGCTGCTGTGTAATATGCGCTTCATGTTGTTGTGTTATCTGATCTTGCAGCTGTGCCAACTTAACTGGACATGATAATATATACGTTTTAGGGTTTGGAGATCCGATTTGAGACATGAAAAAAGAAGATGAGAGAAGAAAGGATACTAAAGAAACGATAAAAATAAGCATTAAAAATTGGGGGGCCCTCCCGGATCTGTTTATGGTGTAGTCATTAGACTTATCAAAAGGGTTCGGGCACCGTTCTGTTCGTCCTGAAGCCGTTTCTTTTCTCATACAGATCTCTTTAATGAGGCTTATGATGATCCCACTCATGTGATTTGATAAGTAACGGACGACAAAGTTGGTTAATATATATTATATACACCTTACTGAAATTCAGTAGGGCCTGGGAAGAAAATACAAAACCATGAAAAGCACTTTGTAGGAAAATAAGAGTTACCTGCAACCGTCAACGATTATGAGGAACGAGTATCCCCGATTGACTTAAGGGATTCTTTTAATGCGGAAAGTTGCCATTCGGTCTCTTCAAGTCCTTTGAGAAGGTCTTTTGCTATGCGCTGCAAACAGAACAGAATAACGTGGAACGGTGAGTATCGACCCACATACATAAAGACACCGTACGGAGATTAATCTTACAACAAGTACCGAAGATTATCTCAGTCACTGTTGCTGCAGTTTTTAAAAAAAGAAAACTATTAAAACATTAAACATTGTCTAAATTAATAAACAATGTCAACAAATATCATATGGCCGTGGGTGTTTCTACTATGTGCTCTTTCTTCCTTGTTCCCTAGTGGTGATCACCTACCACTATTTCACCTTTCAGCTTTTCCTATGGAAGCGTGGGTTTTTGGATTGTCCCCTCTTCGTCGGCACCTAGCAGTCCTTCACATAAACACTGGTCTCCCGCTGTGGACAACCTCTCTGCTACCCATCTTTGTACCTCCTCCAAATCCTTCCTACTCATCATGTCAAGCGTTTGTTTAATCAAAGAAAGTTGGGTGCTTCCTACATATTCGTCATACCGACTTAGATTTGTCATCGGTGTGCTTCTTTTTTCTCTGTTGGAAATGTTATCCATGTTGTATTTCTTTTCCTAATCTTAACACTTTTGAGTTTTTCTCTCTCTATACGCTCTGAAATTATTTTTAGCCTTGATAGGTTGTTTCTCCCACCGACTTCATATATCCCAAGAAGCCGGGTTAATATCCACTACTTCTCACTCCGCAGTTATACTTTATTTTAAAAATATTAATACCTACTATTTACACTCCGCAGTTAATACCATTAACCTATCAACTAGATATAGATGCATACCTTTACTTATCGAAAATCTGTGTAGGTGGGCTCAAATGAGAATACGCAAGGAGATTCTCTTTCACCATTTACTCCACCTCCCTCACCGTAAATTGGAAATGTTTGGAACACGCTACCAAAGATCAAGAACAAAAAAAGAAAAATAATAAGGATAATACGATAATTAGTAAACCCTAGCGGATAACAACAACTAATTATCTTGACTAGTTAGGTTAAACTTATCTAGCTAGATTACATATATTTGTTACTGACTTAGTCTTCAAATGTAGTTACTAACTTGGTCTTCTGAACACACGATATATTCAAACAACATTATCTCCTGTTGATTTTGTTCCTGCATCCAAGGTCTTGACCCTCACAGTAGTTCCTCTTCTTTGGTTTTCCTGACCTTTTCTAATTTCACAATCATCCAAATGAGAAGGTTCTAGGGTTATTTTTCCGGCAGCATGGTCAGGGTTGGTACCCCACACCATTAGAATCCATATCTTTAGTAACATCGTGGTTTAAAATCGCAGTCTCTTCGCAAAAATTGGAGGTATCTAAATAGAACAAAGAAACAGGCATCGGATTCGGATCCAACTTCCAACATCAAAGCAACGTTCCTTCTTTATCATCAGTCAAACTGGATGTAAGCATTTGGTGATAGAATCTAAGCAACTTGCGGAGTGGTATCTCCAGTATGGATTCACGCCCTGCAATTCTCCAGGCATTTGCTCGTATTGATTTCTCCTCTTCATGGTATTGCAGTGATACGTATTGATCTCTGTACCTCGGTGACTATTATTATAGAGGCAGAATTCAAAATAATAATAGATGAAAACTAGAAAACAGAACAAAAAGAAGTAATTTGAAGAAAAATATCTTCTATAGATTATGAACAAGAAAACTTTTACAATTCTATTTTTGTTACGCTCACAATCTCTCTAGGTAAATAACCTTAAAGTGTTTGCTAAGTTTGCTTTTACAATAATTAATTGCCTCACAAACTTATCTCAAGGTGATTTGTCTCACAAACCTCCCTCTCTAATCTAGGTGTGTCTGTATCTCAAACTACACACTAGATGTCTTAGCGATGAGCTAAACATCTCTATTTATAGCTTTAACGGTTTCCGAAACCTTCTAGGAATTTATTTCCTTATCTAGGAATAATTCCTTTTCTAGGTATATTACCTTGTATAGGAATATTCCTTATCTAGGACTAATTCCTTTTCTAAGTATATATTTCCTTATCTAGAAATATTACCTTTTCTATGAAACATTCCTTTTCTAGGTATATTTTCTTATCTATGAATATTACCTTGTCTTGGAATATTTCCTTATCTAATAATACTGCCTAAAAATCAGTATTCCTTTCCAAAATTATAATTCTATCCTCAATCCGTTTTTGAGGATCACTAGCTCTTGGGGAGAGGAAGATACACATGTATCATGCAGAGCAGAATAAGTGATAAATATTTTTGTCAAAATTGCAAAAGTCTCTCTGTCTAGCATAATGTATTAATCGGTTTCATAATGGTGGCGACGATTTCGTAATTGTGGCTTGGTTGGATTTTTGCTCAGATGCATTGGCTGCAAAATTAGGTTTAACAGAGAAGGTTTCTACATCTTTAGCTATTTTTAGGGCTTGGGCTTTCATTTGGGCCAACAATTGTTGATGGGTGTTCATTTTATACTAGGGTTTCTATGTGGGGATTTCTAGAGGATTTTATCCAAGGGTTTCTAAGGGATTTTACTAAAGGGATTATCTTGTATGTGGGTTATGTTCAACAAATTTTTGTGAATAATATTTCTATACCTATAAAATTATCTTTCCGAACAAAATAATAATAAAAATAAATAGTGTAGTGGTCGGTAGAAATCAGAGCAAATGTTCAATCTCAAACTATATGAACAGAGATCTTCATTGGCAGTTTGACAAAACACAAAAAGAGGTGTGCCTTGTTTATTCTGAGACATAGGTATTGATTCTGTTAAGTTAGTGTGTCCCACTCATTTGGCACTACTGTCGGTGGGCGAATCAGTAGTACTATAGATTCAATAAATATCTGTTTTTAGAGACATAATCATTGCATTAGCTTAGCACTAGAATTCAATGTGTAGGTTGCTATTTTGTGTATGTCTGTAAGATACTAACTTTGTTAAGATCTAATTTAACTAGCCATAAGCTATAATCGTTATATTGTGGGGGTAAAGAGTGGAGGTTATATATCATTTTTGATTAACACGATCATTAACTCCTATTACTCTTCCTCTCTCAAACCTTATCACCTTATCTAGAACAGTTAACCTATAAACTAGGTTTGAGAGAGCTGGAATTAGGGTTATCTTTTATGGGCTACAGACCTCTGTGACAACATGTGCCTATCCCTCTATCCCCACCAACAATAGAGTGACACGTGTTGATGTTAAAATTAAACCTAAACCTTCATTATTTTTAAATTCGGGAAAGAGATAAAAACTGGAATTTCCAACAAATAAAAAAATCGTGGTTACGGTACCTCTTTTAAAAATTCGAAAGACTACATTTTGATCATGTGTGACTACTGATCATGTGTGTATATATATAACGTGATGATCATAGGGGTTTTCGATGATCAAGCCAACCCACTAAGTAATCAAAGTTGTTGTCTCTTTCAAATATTTCGTTTGTTCTCTAATTCAGGTAAAAGATAATCAACTCAGTGAGTCTATCACAAAGTTTCTAATTCCCAACCCAAAAATATTTCAAATATTTCAAGAATCAGATAGTCGATTTTCATGCAGTTTAATTTTAAATCAATAGCAAGGTTCCTAAATATCAGCTAGTTTCCTTTAAAAAAAAATTCTTCAAATAATCTGATTAACTAGCTCATGGTTTTTTATTATAATCGTTAAAGATTAATTTTTTTAAAGCCGAGGAAAAACGATTTAAATATGATTAAATAAAAGTTTAATTTTGATAACAACACGTGTCCTTTTGTTGGTGGGGATAGAGGGACAGACGCATTTTGGTCACAGAGAATCTGAGTCCAACTTTTACAGTTGGCCATACATCAATTTAATAAGTTTGCAGAGGATGTTGGCATACATCAATTTAATGAGTTTGCAGAGGATGTTGAAGAAGGCGAAAACGACTTGAGCATTCTTAGCGATTACAGTACAAGGAAGAAATAGTTCAAAGGAATCTTCGATTACTACAGCCCTTACTCTTTCATGGGAGGATTCACAGCTGCGATTGGGATTTTCCTTTTGTAGGGATTGCACAGAAACATCACTATCAGCTGACTCCGTGGGACCATCCTACAGAAAGAAAACAAAATGATTCATGAAAATATCAAGAAATAAAATGGCAAGGAAACAGAGTTCAAAACATAAACCCACATCCATGCACCCAAAGACATTGAAAGTCCAGGGCTGGTAGTCATCGTATTTTTCTGGAAGAGAGGTCCGAGGAACACCAGGTGTTGACTACCCACGCAACCAAGGACCCTTCACCCTGAGAACAGTGCGATACCACTTATGGTCATGATCAATGCGCAACCTATCATTCTCATTCAAAGCAACTTGTCTTCCCTGCTTGTGATTGAAAACAAACTTCAGTTTGTTCTTGTCAATATCTGTGAGAAGACGCACTTCACCAGCCTTTTTCTCTGAAGCTTTAAGGGGAAGGCGACGAGGACCACAACTCCACGGAAGAATCTTTCCCTTGGATACCGAGTCACCATAAGTAGCGTTAAAATTTTCAGGAGTATAGTCCTTGGAATCAAAGTCAGGCTTGAAATGTCTCATGTTGGTTTCTCCTTTACTGCGATGCCAACACTCGTTCAAGTTACGCCACCAATTACCCGTATACTGGCTAAGGCAACGCTGGCGGGTTTTCTTATCTTTGGTACACTTACCTAAACTAGAAAGCACATCAAAGAAAAAAAGGTCTTTATCATTATAGAGAGGGAGGACTAATCCCGCTGCCAGCTGACCAACTGTGATGATTAAGTTCATTTCATCAAAAAGAAACGCACGGATCATATCCTCAGTAAGAAAATCCTGCGCACATACTTCAACTTCAAAACCCTCAAGGTTAAAGGTATTCTTAATCTTCCCGAGAGTCCAGTGACGGAAGCTGTTGGCAGGACTCTGTGAAACTCTTGGAGATATAGGAAGAAGAAGGGCTAGCGATTCGCCATCTGTCTCGCTCTCTGAAGAAGAAGTATCACTTGTGAGCATCTCAGATGAAGGTGGAGTACGACCAATCGCGTAACTGTTACGTCTCTTCATAGGTGTAGGGTGCGAAGAACAATCAAAATCGTTTTTGCGTGAAGCTTGTTTGGCTGCACAGAAATTAAAAAATCATAACCTTTTAAAGTAAAAAACGAATCATATAAATTATTATTAATTGTGGAAATTATTAATAAACAAAGTTAGAAGACACAGAAATTACTAAATATAGGAGTTAAATAAGGACCTTCGCAAATCATCTTACATACAATAGCTAATATTCTCTATTTGGCAAGCCAATCCAAAAATTGAAGTATGATTAGATATGAAGACGACATACAAAGTATCATGGAATTGATCAAAAGACAATAATAAAATGATAAAGT